>JAYESA010000023.1:910000-1310000 GCA_036927795.1 Iris macrosiphon
AGTGTTAGTGAGGGGTAAGGCTTGAGTATCTCAATACCTTGAGATACTCAAGGTATTGAGCATCGGGTCAAGGTATTGTGTTTTAGCCTAGGATTGAGGTTAGACTTGCTTTTATATATATAGTTATATATATTTATACGTGCTAGTATATATTTTAGAGGGTATAGGCGGGGCGTATCGCGTAGGTTGAGATATCGGATACCGAGGGTATTCCGATATCTCAAGGAGGCGAGTTTGAGGGTTTATTAGCTTAATGATCTAGTTTTGACCTAGAATTTTAGGGACACCCTAGTTTGACCTAGAGTTGACCGTAGTTGACCCGGTTGACCGCCAAAGTCAACTTTTGACCCAGAGTTGACTTTTTGACCCAGATTTTACCGATTTGATCCAATTGACCAAGAATGACCCTAGAAACTTGTTTTTAGTTATTTTATATCTGTTTAACTCATTAAAATCATGTTTAACCTATCTTTTCGCAATAGGTCCTTACGACACCAGTTCGGATCACTAGTTGCTCAGGACGTCAAGCGAGTACATTCTCTGATAGTTTACATTATCTGATGATTATTATGATTCAGCTTCTAGTATAGTATCATCTAATTTTCTGGCATGACACGGACTAGTATTTCTAGATTTATTTACTTGCGACACATATATTTCATGTTTCTGGCCTCTATTTTAGAATCACCTACTGGCATCACTACAGGCATCACTACAGGCGTCACTCATATTTCTGGCTAGACGCATACTTGATTTACGTGTCGGGTCTTGGATTCACTTGTACTAGTCGGGGCGGAGAAATACTCAAGTAGACATGTAAACATTTCCAACTGGAATTACTGGAATCACCCCTTCTGGTCTAATCTGGAATGATAGCAGTCGCGCACCCAGTGCGCGGTGAGCCGTACTTACCCCTAGCCGTTTATATGTCAAAACAGGTATTTCAAAGACACGAGTTCATTCTTTCTAGTCTGGACTCTCTTGCATTTCTTGCTGGTCTCACTTATAGTTTCTGGACTTGACTCATTACATGTACTCTTGCTGGACTCACTATACGTTCTTGTGCACATCATTGCTCTTAGTTTAGATTTTTTGTATCTTGTAGTCATTACTATCTTGCTTCTGATATTCATGCATCTTTACCTTTATGCACCAGTGATATGTATATATTTCTTGTTCATACTTTATTTTATTCTCCTTGCTACTTGCTACAACTGCTTTATAGTTTTTATCATTTAACTGCAACTGCTGTTAGAGGTGTACTTGCTCCAGTCCTGACTGGACATATTTTTCTAGAGGATCCAGAGGATTGGTGTCCGACGTTTTATGGACCTCAGCCTGTCGATGGTGCAGACAGGGACCCCCTAGTTTAGGAGTGATTCCGGGTTGGTAGCCAGGATCACTAGGACCTCAGTTATTGTATTTATTAGCCTTTGGTACCGGGTTTGTCCCCGGTTTTGGTTTGAGACTTGTATTATATTTGATTCAGGATGTTGTTGTATTATTATTATTGATGTTGTGGTTGTTTTAGTAGAAGTTGTTTAGACTTTGTAGTTGTTAGACTTCTGTGTTATCTTATCGTGCTTAGATTCGTGATTGAGTACTTATGATTATCATTATTATATTACTCCTCAATTGGAGTTGAGATATTGACAGGTATATATATTGATTGCGTGAGATTGTTAGCTAGATAGTAGACCTAGACAGCATTCTACCACCGATGCTGCGGCGTAGGCTAGACGTACCCACGACTCATGCCCAATTTTTCGGGTGCGGGTCGTGACATGGAGTGAAGTACATACCTCTGAAAGCACTTCCAAATACATAATCGATTATATATAACAGATAATAGAAAATGATACAGGATAACTAGCCATAAGAAATTGAATAAACTAGAGTGAACATGTAATATACTGGAAAGTAAAGAACAGGCAATAGGGGATAGCTACAAGTATGAAAAATATAACACTAGCTAATGTGCCATAGAGTACAAGTTCATTATGTGATCGATTTGGGTTGAACACGAATACAATATGGTAACTTGATTACAAGTGTGGTATATAATCGACATGTACACGAATACATTTGGGCTTGATCACATAACCAACTCCTACTCCCCCATCCCCAACCAATATTAATGGATCCAATTATGACACGTTATGAACACGAATATGGGCACACCGAATACGAGCAGTAGATGAATATGAAGTACACGATAATCAATATCCGATACACATGATGAAATATATGTGAAGGAGTAACCGCTGAACGCGGTAGGGGATAATATCTTCTGATAGGATCCATATAGTACCAGTCCGTGTAACCACTTTTTTGGAATCAAGTATACAGTTCTAGAATATACGATATATACACTATCATAAAATAAAAACTAACAGAGAGATGTACTCGCCTATAGTCCTGAGCAAGGTGTGTCTCTCGATGCCCAAGCTGGTGTCACAAACTTCAATTTAGGAAATTTTATATCAATTGGTGTATAAATGAGAAAATGGGTTAAAAATATACAAATGAATTCTCTAGGTCATTTTCTAGATCAATAGGTCTATAATGGTCTATAACTACCTTATACTAGTTATACCAGGTCTCACTGTAGTTATGCTAAGTCATCACTTAGGTATGTAGCTAATTCCTTAACTAACATTAAGTAATCTAACTAATTGGCATAACTATACACTTATAGTAATTAATACTTACTTGACCACCTAACTGATAACTAAATATTCTAATTTCTAACTAATATCTTATATATATTATACTAACTGTTATTTACAGATAACTGCCACTAGTACTTTAACTATCAACTAACTAATAACCTACTTAACTGCTATCAAACACCAACCAAATTCCTAACTTAGATGACTGAACTACAAACACCCATACCCTAATACACTACACGATACTTAAGTCAATTGATATCAGTAGCTAATTGGTACTGATACTCTAGTACCTAGCCTAACTTACCCCATGTTCTAACAGGGAACTACTTCTCTTGCTAACCAACAGGTGCCCAGATCAGACCTTGGCTTGCTCCCAGGCCCACCTTTCTGGACACTAGACAATGCATTCCTAAATGCATATTAGTGTATAAATCTCATACACTAACAACACATAACAACTTAAACACTCATCACTCACATACACAACTGATCCTTATATTACTAGTCCTCAAGTTATCTCTATTACACTATAGTTCTTCCCAACTCTGTGTTTATGTCATACACAATCACCAACATTCACTTTTCCCACTATATCTAGGTTTGAAAATAGACCTGGCATTCCTCCCTGCTACTCCACAATACTTAATCCCAGGTGCACCCAATAGAACCTACCTGCATCAAAGTATGATACTCACAACTAAACATCACCTTGCAATACTCCTAAATCAACCTGCTGTAGCTCTTCCACTGCAGTTCCCATATCCCCCTCACTGCTTACAGCTAACATATGCCCCTACTCTGATACTCCTCGAGTATCAAAGGTATCCCCAATCAAACCTCACTGTCTGAAACAGGCATGCACAACCAGACTAATACACCAATGCACTGTCAACTACACTAAGTAATGCATTAACATAGATCCCCTTCAAACATCCAGACACCTATATTCAAAATATATGCATCCCTGCACTGTCACAGTGCCCGACACTGCATACCCTCCAATCAATACTCATATAACACAAAATATGATTAAACTTCCTACTAGCATCAGGTATAAATATAAAAAATGCATATAACATCTAAATATTTATATTATATAATATATATACAATAAAGTCATTAAATCAAATATTAGGTGTTTACTATAGTATACTTTATGAAACACATTCAGTTAGAATACCAAAACTTCCCAATATTCCACAAGGATCACTCCCACATATTAATAACCATTCCCACATGCCCAATACCCGTAATTATAATTATTAGAACTTGCTATAAGGAAAAATGAAGAGAAAATATACTAAAACACATAAAATTGGCTTTGTATAACACGGTATCGTACGGTATCGTGATACGGCCTACTCGTGCTCAAATGTGGATACGTAGCTAGTACCCCAACCCCGATATAAGTCTATTGTGACTAATTTGGTGTCATGACACACACTTGGTGTGTCTACCTCATAATTTCCCCAAAAATAAATATAAAACCTATGTAGAGACCACAATACTCAACCAAATTAACTAGAATTTGTTTCTAATGGTAGCCCTATGCCATGTGGTGGTTCCTAGAGGTCTCATGCATGATTTGGATAATACAATGAGAAGGAATTCAGAATTTATCGATTGGGAGATGGATTCCCAATAAAAATATGAGTGGACACGATCCGAAATGATCTTTCTGCTGCGGCTCCTCCTCATTGTCCTCCTTGTTTCTCCAAAGCTCCTTGAGGAATAAGAATGGAAGAAAATTGTAAGTGAATTGATGGTGAATTGATGGAGAGGTGAGAGAATTGGGGATCTATGAATTAAGGATCTCAAAAATGGATGAACAAATAAAGTGGAGAACGAGAGAAGAGGCTCATAACTTGGCCGGCCCCTTTCCCCTTCCCAAAGTAACATATAAATGTCCAACATGCCCTTTCATAGTGAGTTATAAGAAATAATTAAGGGTGGTACTTTGGGAAGTCTCTAACTAATTATAATTAGGCTAATCCTTCCTAATTAATTAATGAGGATGGGTCTAATGAGCTTGGTCCTTGCCGGGCTATAGAAATTGTCATGACAACTCTAATTGGGCTCACATGGGTTAAGTCTAACTATTAGGCTAGCCTCCTAACTATAATAAATAATACAAGTTACAAGTAATTCATATAACATACTAATAATTAAATAATTAATGCAAACATCAAATAAATATTATAGCCCACTAATATAAATATTATATTCCTAAAATAATTACCCATACCAAATTATCAAAATACTCTTAGTTGAAAAAGTGAGGGTGACAATCCTACCCACCTTAGAAAAAAATTTCCTCAAAAATTAAGGAAGAAACTATATACAAAAAGAAATCACAATAAGCAAGAAAGAATTATACCTCATTTTTCAAATATATAAGGATATCGCTCGCGCATCTCGGCCTCTCGCTCCCAGGTACTCTCTCCTGACGAGTGATGCCTCCACGCGACGTATACCAAAGGAATCGTCTGGTTTTGCAGCACCTTCTCCCTGTGATCCAGAATCTTCACGGGCTGCCTTGGGTAGCTGAGAGTCGGCCCCACCTGGATCTTTGAGTGATCCATTACATGGCTGGGATCTGCCACATACTGTCTTAGCAATGACACATGAAACACATTGTGTACTCCCTCTAGTGCAGGCGACAAGTCTAGTCTGTAGGCCACTGCACCGACCTTCTCAAGAACACTGAAGGGTCCGATGTACAATGAACTAAGCTTTCTGCCTACACCAAAGTGAATCGTGCCCTGTGTCGAATAAATCCTCAAGAATACTAGATCGCCAACCTAGACCAAAACACAACCTTAGAACTCTATCAAAAACAAGGCAAACTCAAGAAATGCAAACATAACCTATACCTCAAAATCCAAAGGTCTCTGATGGTTGTCGGCCCAATATCGTTGTCCGTCCTGCGCCACCCGAAGTCTATCTCTAAGGAGATTCACCTTCTCAGCTGCATCCACGACCATCTCCGGTCCCAATAAGGCTTTCTCACTAATATTATCCCAAGATAACGGAGTGCGGCATCTCCATCCATACAATGCCTCAAACGGTGACATCTCTATTCTGGCTTGATAGTTGTTGTTATAACCAAACTCTACCAAGTGAAGGTGATCCTACCAAGAGCCTCCAAAGTATAATAAATAAGTCCATAGCATATCCTCGATAGTCTGAATAGTCCTCTCCGACTATTCGTCCGTCTGAGGGTGATATGTGATACTAAACTTGAGCTGGGTGCCCAAGCTAGCCTGTAAACTCCTCCATAAATGGAAAGTGAAGAGACTATCCTGATCTGGGACTATGTTCGCAAGAACTATATGTAATTTAACTATTTGCCACACATACATCTCCACGAGCTTCTCTGTAGACGTACCCACTTTAAATGGCAAGAAGTGAGCTAATTTGGTCAACCTGTCTATGATGACCCAAATCGTATCTTTCCCTCTTGGAGAACGCGGAAGCCCCGATATAAAGTCTATAATCACATGCTCTTATTTCTACTCTGGAATAGGTAAAGGCTGAAGCAATCCACCTGGCATCTGTCTCTCTTTCTTTACCTGCTGGCATACTAAGCAGCTGGATATGAAGCTAGCTACCTTCCGCTTCATACTATACCACCAAACGTGCTCTCTTATGTCTCTATATATCTTGTTGGCACCTAGATGCTTAGAGCACTGAGATCGATGTGCTTCCTGAAGAACCACCTTGTGCAAAGCTCTACTCGGCACAAATAATCTGGTATCGTACCGCAATGATCCATCCTCTGTAATACTAAAATCCTCTGCCATTTCCATCCGAACCTACGCTCTGATGCTCCTCAGAGACTCATCCTTGACCTGTGTGACTCTGATCCGGTCCATCAACTCTGACTGTACCTGAAGTCCCCATATCTATGCCACAACTCTAGGATCTAACACCTCAATACCCAAGCTCTCCAGATCGGCCAACAAGTGTTTGTCCCTCGTCAAGTACATAGCCACAGGATACCTGTTCAAGGCATTAATGACTACGTTGGCCTTCCCTGGATGGTATTGCAAAGAAATGTCAAAGTCCTTCATCAACTCCAACCAGCGCCTATGCCTCATGTTGAGATCCTTTTGTGTGAATACATACTTCAATCTCTTATGGTCTGTAAAGATCTCTACTCACTCCCAATACAAGTAGTGCTTCCACAACTTAAGAGCAAAAATAACTGCTGCCAACTCCAAGTCATGGGTAGGGTAATTCTTCTCATGAGGGCATAATTGCTTGGATGCATAGACAATCACTTTTTTGTTCTGGTGCAACACACATCCCAAACTTTTACCCGAAGCATCACTGTATATAGAAAATTCTCCTATCCCCGATGGCAACGTTAACACTGGAGCTGTAGTCAACCTCTTTTTAGCTCCTCAAAAGCAGTCTGACACTCCTCAGTCCAGATGAACTCAACATCCTTCCTGGTTAGCCTAGTCATCGGCTCTGCAATCTTGAAAAAATCTAGAACAAATCTCCGATAATAGCCTGCCAATCCAAGAAAGCTCCTGATCTCTGCCACTGAACTCAGGGTAGACTACGTCTCAACTGATAAAATCTTCTTCGGGTCTACTGAGATCCCGTCTCCTGTACACATGCCCGAAGAATTCAACCTTATCAAGGAAGAACTCATACTTTTAATGCTTGCCATAAAGCTTCTCCTTCCTGAGGGTCTCCAAAACTATCCTCAGGTGTTTCTCATGCTCCTCCGGGGTCTTCGAATATATCGGTATGTCATCAATGAATACTATGACAAACTGATCAAGATACTGACAAAATACCTTATTCATGAGGTTCATGAATACCGTCGGGACATTGGTCAACCCAAACGACATCACCAAGAACTCAAACTGCCCATATCGAGTCCTGAAAGCTGTCTTTAGAATATCTTCCTTCTTCACATTCACCTGGTAGTATCTCGACCTCAAGTCTATCTTCGAGAATACCTTTGCTCCGATCAATTGATAAAACAAATCGTCAATCCGCGACAATAGGTATTTATTCTTGATAGTGAGGTTATTGAGTGCCCTGTAGTCAATGCATAAATGTATCGACCAAGCCTTTTTTGGTACGAATAATACCGGTGCACCCCACGATGATGAACTAGAGCGGATGAAGCCTTTGTCCTATAACTCATCCACCTGCTTCTTTAACTCCGCTAATTTACTGTTGTTCACCCTATAGATGTGCTGTGATATCGGTTCTATACCTGGCACTAAGTCTATAGAGAACTCCATATCTATGACTGGTCACAACCCGACAACTCCTCCGAAAAAACGTCCATATACTCTGCAATCAATGGATATGGCGGCTCCTGCTCTTCTACCATAACTCCACAGAAGTCTCCCTCACTCTGCTCTGCTGCTCCTCTGACAAACTCAAACTCTGGCTCTCCTAGCATCTGAAACAAAACTCTGCCTCCACAATAATCAATACTAGCATGGTGTCTACTCAACTAATCCATCCCGAGTACTATATCGTTGCTCGGAAATGGCATTACGAGTAGACACGCGCTCAATTCTCGGCCTTCCAAAGAAACTCTCCGATTCTTGCAAACATCACTGACCAGGATAATGCCACCCCCAGTCGTGATCTTGTAAGTCCTTGCCAACGGTTCTGTCACAAGATGATGCTTCAAAGAAAAAGATACATATACGAAACTATGTGAAGCACCAGAATCTAATAAAGCATGAGCTGGAAAAGAATTAAGATAGACTGAACCTAAAATAATATCACCAACTGGCTCCTCTTCCTCAATGGTCAAGGAGAAATCTTTTCCTGTCGCTGTGTACCTCTCTACTGCTGCTGGTACTGAGCAAACTGCTGTTATTATGGTTGTAATACCCCGTTTCGCTCAAGCGGACTGCCGATTCAAACGGCAAAAGTGCAATATTCTGATCCGCTTTGCTCAGGTGAGAATACTCAATTGAGTCAAAGGATATCCAGACTTGTCCCTGCAGGAGTTCGGCTTAGGCTTTCAGATGCTCGCTCGAAGTATCGCTCAACCGAGGCGAATCATCGCTAAGATGGGTGGCTACGGTAAACTTTTCTTTGCTTAGCCAGCACACTTAAAATACAGAACAATACATGCTAGTCGCTAGGTGAATCACCCCATGCATGCTAATAAGAATACAACGTACCTAGCAAAGGGAATAATCCTAACTTGTATTGCTCGTGCTAGAACATGGAAATGATACTCGTTTTGTACTCAATCTAATGGCTCAAGGAGACTATTCTAGACAGATTATGCTATGTGATTGTCTCATGCTCGTATTGCCTTAGATTGCTTCAAGTCAAGTGAATACTGAACAAGAATCATGTTATGTAAAGCAAAATGAAATTACAGCTCGTGGAGCATACTTGTCCTGAACAAAATCGAGTTATCCTCTGAACCTGAAACCCAAGACTCTCGCATGGTCACGGATAACTTGTGCATAAGGGGGGTTACAGCATCCTATTCCGCGGACGGCCTGGGGCACTGGGACCAATTCGGTCTAGACGGACTCTATGTTGTTCTCTTCTTATTTATGGGGACAGTGCGCAATGCCCATGTTATTTCACCATTTAAGATCTTCCCATACTCATTGAGAGGCATTTCGATATTTTCAGCGGGATGGCTTGCAAGGCCCTGTTCAAAGCCTTTCAAACAATCTGCTAGTGAGACATATGTCCATCATGGTGCCCTGCCAGTGACCCTCCTGTTCATATAGGTAAGTCATCCTCGATTAGCGGTAATTCGCGTGCGAGTCATTGTATCGCATCAAAAAGAAATCTGGATCAGCAAAGCGATATGAATATGAAATATTTGTACGTATGCAATACTTCAGCATCAAATGCAACACACCTGATATTATGAGTAACTTGTGCACCGATATGAATCTCGTACTGAAACACTTATGTTTGCATATGCTAATGCCCTGAATGTTTATATATGCTCGTGCTTGAGTTAACTTGGTTTGCCTTGGACAGGGAAGGATAAATGGTAAGTTGGTAAGTCTCGCCATATTTCCTCTTATGTCGTACGGCGCACTGCCACACGAGTTAGGCTATTCAATATGCCATAAAACTGATTCTAAGACAACTAGAAAGACAACATAATTGTTGGTGCACATAACCTATATTACATTTTTGGATTTGTCGAGCGGGCGAGTAGCCTCCCCACCAGTGCATTCGTGTACTGATAATCCACCAGGTTGTTTGCAGGGTGCGGGAGAACCTTGTTCGGTGCGGATGCCTCCTTCGCGCGTGCTAAGGCGTGGAGTTCACTCTGAAGCCTTGGAGCGCTACATTCAAAACTGAAGCACATATATAAGATGTAATATTGGAACATCGCCTATACATCATTCCATAAATGTAGCCACTTGGTATGCTTTTACTGTTTCAGAGAGATATGCTTGAGCGACTTGTAATCCCAGCTATGCGCCGCCTGTAACACCTATTTATATCAATAAAGAGTTTGTTTTACTTTAATTTGTGTTATTCAATGCTTTCGCTATTGTCGACTCAGTGAACTTGTTACCAAATTACCTATGCATTTATAATTCTACTGCACTCGGATAATCTGTGCGACTCTGTAGCTTAAAAATCTTATCGCCAGCTAATGAACCACGGCCTTGCACGGGTGCGGCTCACGCTCGTGCGGCATCACGCCCAGATGGTTCAAAGCGATCGTCCTGCGGGAGCGCTGGCACGATGATTCTCGACTTGCGGGGATGGCCGATTTAGCCTGCGAGAGATCGGGGCATGACAGATTGGTATCAGAGCTTGGCTTATACGCCTTTGGACTTCGTTTTGATTTTCACAGTTTCGAAAGCTCGTTCGTGGGTATGTGCGTACTCTCTCTCAATGTCTCAAACGGAATATTCCAACAATGAGTCTAAATACTTTCAAAATATGCATTTGAATGATATGATTGCTTGTACAAATTGTATTACGATTTGGCCTTTGTACCAACCTATGCCAGTTCCTTCGAGAATAAACTCGTGCTAGAAATATGACCTATGTGCAAACCGAAATGCCTATACATGTTTGCCTAACTGGTTAGTGCGAATCGAATATTGTCTTGAATAATTAGCTTTGCACATAGCCTTTTGGCTAAGTTGTGTTGAGTATAGCGCGCCAAGACCCTTTGGTGCAAACTAAGTCAGAACGAGATTGGGCTATCATTTAGGAATAAGACAAGTCAGACTTAGAATGCCAACCGATTGAAACATTCTCGGATTTATCGCTTAGGCGAATATAAGAATCATGCTTGGATTTTAGAAAATAGCTCCAACAATATTTCATATCAAAAGATACAAATCGAATATGGATTTGATTGGATGACTCAATTTTGAGTGGTGTATTAGATTATTTAGAAATATCCAAACCGATCCATAGGTCTCGTAAGATAATCGGATCAAATGATTTTCGAAATGTCTTGAACGAACGATTTCAGATTGAAATAGCCGAATTTAACTTGAATACAATACCGCTCGAATAGAAGTTATCCCAAAATAAATATTGATGTGAACCACCGTACCTCGGCGCACCTGACGCGAATTACCGCGCTTCGACGCCTTTCAGACGGGGAAAGGAATGGCCCGTTTGATAGCAGGACATGATGCCGTGCGAGCTTAGAGTTTTGCCCGCACAAGGCCATATCGTTAGAGTTTATTTGGCTATCATCACATCAATCGAGTAAGCAGCGGAGGAGCATTGTTGCAATGTAATGTATTTAGCCAACTGAGTATTCGGGGCAAATCGAGGGACTGTGTTCTCTTTATACAAAGGCATCATTCCATATATTATGCCCCTTTATATGATAGCATTCAAGAGGCAATCGAAACCAGAATTTTTGGGTCTTGGGGACTAAGGCACGCCTATCGCTCCCTCGGATGATCCAGTACCTGCAAGCAAGTAAACTGTTGGTGGGTCAGCACTTTTATAATTACTGGTGAGATAAAACAACTGAACAGAAGCAAGCATTCACTAAAACCAACACTAAGTAATCATGTTATAAAATATTACATTACTAGTGATCTTTCTAGTTTTATCTATGTTCGTTACATGCAGCAGAAGAACGGAGTCATATTACATTATTTTGGAAACATCTTTTAAAAACAGAGTTTCATATTGAATAAGCAAGCAAGCAAGACAAGCCGTTCATTCTGTTTTAGGGTGTGCATAGCGTATCTTGTGAGCTATACTCAAAGACTCGAGGGACAAATGCACATCTAGACTCCAATGCATATCTTAGGGGTAGTCCATCTATCCAAGCCAACACAATGAACTATCTTATATGTAGTGCGGTCCTCGAGTATCTCAGGATCGGCAGCTGTTGGTCTAGCATACCAATGACTCATTATCTGATGCTAATAGCAGCTGTGACTCATGGTTTCTTTCCATTATCTCTATAGCAGCCGTGACACATGCAGTTCAGCTCTCCACCAATAGTCATTGTCCGACCGATGTGAATGCATGAAAATACTATCAAATAAACTTTAGGATACAGACGAGACGAACCATCAGACTATATTCTTGTTGCGGGGCAAGCCGCCTTATCTTTGAACACATTCAGACACACGATATGGTTCTCTCGGAGCATAGGCGATAGTGAACATGTTCATGCAAACACATACTTTTAGACAAGCGTTTCAGGGTCTCTTAGTTAAGCAAACATATTTATTTCAAAGATAAGCTAGGTGAGTTCGTTTATTAGCATGCAAGACAAGTTCTATCATTCTCTTATGAAAACAAGCAAGCAAAAACTCAGATTATTATTAAGGCATGCAAAAATCAGAGAACGAAGTTCTGCCCACTCACCTTGATACATAATGCCGATGTGGAGCAGGACATTATATACTTACCCACCAACAAAAAGTTTTGTCCTCAAAATTTCAAGGATAAACTTCTCGATATTCCGAGCACGATTGTCCTCATCCCTTGCCGTACTCAATCAAAATAATCAAGCAAATCAAGTCCCGAAAACATTTGTACTTTGAGAATATCTATGGACTTATTGTATGGAACACTCTATTGAAATACCATATCGATAATATCTCAGAGTCATAGCAAAGGATTGGGCCAAGAAATCGATTCTCCTCTGGTACCATTATGTCATGCCCCGGCCCCGAGGGCCGTCCGAACCACCGCTCTCCCTGCAAGGACCGGACGGGAACCACCATGCCTTGACACACCGGACGCGAATCACCGTGCCTGGGCACCTTTCCAACGGGGCAAGGAATGGCCCGTTTGATAGCGGAACGTGATATCGTACGAGCCTGGGGTTGCGCCCGCACAAGGCCATATCATTAGAGTTTGTTTGGCTATCATCGTATCAATCGAGTAAGCAGCGGAGGAGCATTGTTTCAATGCAATGCATTTAGCCAACTGAGTATTTGGGGCAAATCGAGGGGCTGGATTCTCTTTATGCAAATATATTATTCCATATATTATGCCCCTTTATACGATAGCATTCAAGAGGCAATCGAAACCAGAATTTCTATGTACGATAGGGATAATCGAACTCACGAGAACATGTTCGATGATTATTCCAAACGAACTCGATGAATAGAACGTATCAAAACGCATTAGACTTGGGCTTGAATATTTGAAACTATTTGCTTGAGGAATGAAAGGAGTAGACTATGGAATTACTGAATGGTAATATTGAAGTTTGATGATTTTGCTAAACGAACTATAATCACTGCATGAACAAACATGACTTGGTGAAAATATAAGGTGTCTCGATCATGTTGAAGAAAACCATATTGTTCAAACATTCTTGCCTTATACGAGCGTAACTCTATGTCGTACATGCGTCACGCCCGGATTAGGACAATTATCCAGCAGAAGCGTTGACGTGATGATCCACGTCCAACGAGGGTGATCGAACTTGCGGGAGACCGAGGCGTGACAAACAGATAGATAGTCTTGACTTTTGGTTCGATACGATAAGATAAATTTAAAAAATGCAAGTGATTGAAAATATTTCATTGGATAAGTTAGCCTAGAACCTGAAATAAATCATGTTTGATGGTTTCGTGAATGAATACATAAATCAGGTTGGACGAATTTGAGTTAAACTAAAGGTTTAGAATCGAATCTTGGCTTGGTGGTTTAAACTTGGAATGATAAGGATTCTATCAAAACATGTTTGGAGGGATAGACTATGTAAATCACTAGGCTTGTCCTGCAAATTGGATAAATTATGGATTTTACTGAACGGACTCGTCCCTAGTACAAACGAACGTGTTATTGAGAGTAGAAAAATCTGTGCTCAATATTTAGAAATCTGAGTGGAACGAGCTTGGGTAGAACACCCCGTGCAAATAAATAATGGTTTGACCTTAGGAATTGGGGCGAGCATCGTGCGACAAATTTGTACGATGAATCGCATGCTTGAACCTGTACCTATGACCTTGTGAGCTAACTATAAATTAGGTAGACGACCCTGTGCCGAGTGAATGAACCTGTGTTACCGACTTTACCAATATGCTTGAATAAAGCTTCACAACTGGGGCAGCAAAACTTAGGGTTAGACTTAGGAACGATAATGTGTGCTAAGTTTGACCTGAACGGATGAACGCTTGTCGGTAAACCAAATAAATCATGCTTAACAGTAGTGCAAAATACTTGAATTGGGTTAGAATAAAAAATAATATGGATTTGATTGACCCTATTGGAAGTTAAAAGAAAACCCTTGAGATTTTCGCAAGTAGCTTGTCTGATTTCACTATCTCAGAGTTTAGTTGAATGCATATGTTTGAGGAATGCCTTGAATGTGTACACAATCCAAGACTTAAGAAATATGAAACTCGAGTGCTAAGACTTCGCTCTAAGTTGGTTGACATGCATGTGTTTGAGGGACGCTTCGAATATGTGCACGATCCAAACTCGCGATATGCTGATCTCAAATGCTAGTGCAAGTGAATATCCATACGAACAAGTATAACGACTTGTATAAGTTAGCCTCAGCCCTAGATTGTTAAATCAAGATCGATTGAAACATACTCCGCATTAAGCAACATATCCCGCGTTAAGCAACATATCCCACGCTAAGGCGCAAATGAGACTAACTCAGCATACACGCGACACGGCGTAAGGAACGTGTAGGAGATTGTGTTAAAGGGGATTTAGTGGTACCAATTGTTACGCTTGGGATAGATTCCATTATGCGATAGTATGGCCTACCCTCAGTAAGTCTCAAGGACGAGACTTTTTCTGAGTGGTGTATGATATAATACCTCGTTCCGCTCAAGCGGACTGCCGATTCAAACGACAAAAGTGCAATGTCCCAACCAGCTTTGCTCAGGCAAGAATACTCAATTGAGGCAAAGGAGATCCAGACTTGTCGCTATAGGAGTTTGGCTTAGGCTTTCAGAGGCTCGCTCGGAGTATCGCTCAACCGAGGTGAATCATCGCTAAGGTGGGTGGCTACGGTGAACTTGTCTTTGCTTAGCTAGAACACTTAAAATAAGGAATGATACATGCTAGTCGCTAGGTGAATCACCCCTGCATGCTAATAAGAATACAACGTACCTAGCTAAGAGAATAATCCCAACTTGTATTGCTCGTGCTAGAACATGAAAATAAAACTTTGCTTATAATCAGACCCTTGCATGCTACCTTTGCCTTGTGCAACAAGACCCCACTATGCTTCGAGTAGAACGATATGTATATGCTCTTCTTAGTGCACTGTTCACTTTTTTACACTACACGACCTTAGATCATGTCGCTCGTTAAGTCCCTTTACGATTTTACTCCTCGGCTTACCTTCGGGCCCGAGCGAACGTGAATGTTCAAGTTTCCTTATGAATGCATGCTTGCCTGCTTATATATATTGCCTCGATTCAATGCTTGTCATATAAATGCATGCCCTATCTTGCCTTATTTTTATCCAAACCACCGAAAGACTATCTAATAGTCGTTCGGTGCCAAGTATATGAACATTAAAAGTATACGGGATCGTCAGGTCACCAAGGCATTTCTCGAACTAGGGATTTGCATAAATAGACAGTCAAGCAAGATAACGATGCCCCTCCGCTGCTTACTCGATTGATGCAATGATAGCCAAACAAACTCTAACGATATGGCCTTGTGCGGGCGCAATCCCAGGCTCGCACGATATCACGTCCCGCTATCAAATGGGCCATTCCTTGCCCCATCAGGAAGACGCCGAGGTGCGGTGATTCACGTTCGATACGCCGAGGCACGGTGGTTCACGTCCGGTCCCGGCAGGGAGAGCGGTGGTCTGGGCGGCCCTCGGGGCCGGGGTGTGACATAATGGTATCAGAGTGGAATCGATTTTTTGGCCCAATACGTTGCTATGACTCTGAGATATTATCGATATGGTATTTCAATAGAGCGTTCCATACAATAAGTCCATAGATATTCTCAAAGTACAAATATTTTTGGGACTTGATTTGCTTGATTGTTTCGATTGAGTACGGTGAGGGATGAGGACTATCGATGCTCGGAATATCGAGAAGTTTATCCTTGAATTTTTGAGGACGAAACTTTTTATTGGTGGGTAAGTATGTAATGCCCTGCTCCTCGTCGGCATTATGTATCAAGGTGAGTGGGAAGAACTTCGTTCTCTGATTCTTGCACGCCTTAATAATAATCTAAGTTTTTGCTAGCTTGTTTTCATAAGAGAATGATAGAACTTGCCTTACATGCTAATAAACGAACTCACCTAGCTTATCTTTGAAACGAACATGTCTGCTTAACTAAGAGACCCTGAAACGCTTGTCGTGTTTGCATGAACATGTTCACTATCGCCTATGCTCTGAGAGAACCATATCGTGTGCCTGAATATGTTCAAAGATAAGGCAGCTTGCCCCCGCAACAAGAATATAGTCTGATGGTTTATCTCGTCTGCATCCTAAAGTTTATTTGATAGTGTTTTTATTAAATCGCATTGGTCGGACAATGGCTATTGGTGGAGAGATAAACTGCATGTGTCACGGCTGCTACATAGATAGTGGAAAGCAACCATGAGTCACAGCTGCCATTAGCATCAGATAATGAGTCATTGGTATGATGGACCAACAGTTGCCGATCCTGAGATACTCGGGGACTGTACTGCATATAAGATAGTTTATTGTGTTGGCTTAGATAGATGGACTGCCCCTAAGATATGCATTGGAGTCTAGATGTGCCATGCCCCAGTCCCAAAATACCAAGGGACTAGACACGTGGAAATGGCCAGCAGCACACTCTAATGGGCAAACCTAATTTAAAGGGCCCATCAAGGTGTACTTAAGCTGTAAAACAACAATAAAGGTCTACTAAACATGTCACATTCTAATCTCAACCATGGAAGATAAATACGATCAATATCAGCATAATAAAATATAAACCAATATCAAGTCTCAATAAAGTATCCCGGAGAATAACCCGATAATAAGTCTGATACAACAGTTCAATAGACAAGAAATAAAAGAGTCTAACAACAGCAAAGACTGAGTATAGATAAAGCAGATACTCAGGAGAAATCCTCGGCCATCTCCTCATCCTCGGGTATAGGTATTGCTCCTGCTTCTGCTTCTGCTCCTGTCTCGTATACCTCAGGATAGATCTCCTCTGCTATACCTGGGGACATAATCCGGATCCAGGTCCTCAGGGGACATAGCAAGGTACAAGAATAACTCAAGCAAAATAAATACAGTACAATAATAAATGAATTAATAGGGTAAACTATGTAACCAGCTATGTGATATGCAAGTGAGAGCATCACTAGTACTCAGGCTGAGACCACTACAAGCTCTGTGTCGGGAAGCCGGCAGCAGTAATATCACGTAATGTGCCTAGCTCTGATGTAAAGTCTATGGCCTCACAATAATAAATATATATATAAAATCAGCCTGTAGCCTGTGTGTCTCTCCCCATCCAATGTAATCACATGTCTCATATACACGATGTTTCATATCCATAACACGCAAGATCATATCTAATGCAGCAAGTCATATTGATAGTTATGTATATATCTAAAGTCTATATCACGAATCCTGTAGCCTATACAGAATCACCATGAATGACTCAGGAAGATTCTGTTTCTTGAATAGTATCAGGTGTCCTATGGTATGACGTACTTGATAATGCAATCACGAAAATGTATAGGGTCGCGATATCAATCTCTAGGTGACGTTACACAACTCCACGTACGGCGTTGACACCCGAATCTTATTCGGACGTTAAGTAATGTCACACAGTCCTAAGTTGAATAGATATAACTCAAAAATAGATCAAGAGAATAATAAAAAGCAATTTACTGCAAGTATGGCAAGGTACACTTGCATTGTTTCGAATACTGAGGATGAGGTTCTGGTCCAACGCCCAAGGCCGAAGAGTTCGGAGAACCTAGGGAATGAAGGTAAAACTAATTTAGAGATTTATTACTAATTTAAATTGGGCTAATTAATTACTGAAGTTGTAAAATAATAACAAAAGGCTTTCTTATGAATGAGTCAAGGTTCAATAATAAATTAAAAAATGGGTCTGGCCGACTTATGAATAAAAATGCTTGATTTGCACACCCTATCCTATGTCCCCTTGATTAACATTAGAAGAGATTTTATCTGATAGGTTACTTTTATTTGCATCTTACACTCAAAACTTATTTCAAGAGTCTATTTGCAAACAGTATCCTCCAATATGGCTACACTAGTAGCTCTGCTAATAGTTTATTCATAGGCTCAAACTTGTTTCTTTCCATGGGTATAGTATTTAGTTATGCAGTTCATCCCCTTCCATAATTATTCTACTGTCAACTAGATGGAGACCTACGCATATGATTAAGTCAAGAATTGAAGAGACATGACAAGAGCCAGGTTACGAGTTGGAGAAAAACTCACCGAGATAAAATATCGGAAACATGAAGAACGTCTCCACACACAATCATCCCTGACAAGTAAGTGTGACGTGATCTCAGCGTACCCGAGCCCACGGAGGAAGAGAAGACCAGTGGGACCTGTACGTGTCGAGGAGGTAGTAGTCGATAGCAAGGTAAAAAGCTTCACCTAGGCTCGAGAAGAATGAAGGGAACACTGGAGAATAGGGGAAGAACGAGGGCCGCAGCTAATGTTATAGGATTGGGATGATAATGATGGTTATAAATCTAGAAGAGGAATGGGTTACGGCTAGATGGGATAAGTGAGTGCCATCACAGCACACAAAAAAACCTTTGTCCTTTCAATACTTGGTAGAAGAGTTATAGGTGAATAAAGGCTTGAATAACCCCTATCCTTTCAATACTTGGTAGAAGAGTTATAGGTGAATAAATGCTTGATTATACCCCTGTCCTTTCAAATATTTGGTAGAAGAGTTACAGGCAAATAAAGGCTTGATTATTGTCGATTATATATGTGTGGTCATGCACAATATAATATTAACAAATTAAATAGTGGAGACTAACCTCGCTACAGGACCATGCCAACTAAATTTGCTACAACGATACCAACTAAAGTTTTGCTACCAAAAGCTTTTGCTACCACACACAAGCAAGCAATCAAAAGATTCTATTTTGCTCCTTATGCATCAATGCTCCTGTGTATGCAAGTATTGCATGGTTTGTGTAGTTTGGAAATAATTTACTTATGTGAATAGTAGCATGCACAAATGTGTGGTGCACTTCTTTGTTCCAAACTAAAAAATTTGTTATTTTGTGTAGGATCACACAACTTAAAATATATTAATAAAATTAAATAATTCAAGTTGGTTAATGCTAATATTTTTTTTATATTTTTTTTATAATAATGATGTTATTAATATAAATTTAAATTATCAAATTATCTTATATGAAAATTATGGGGTTTACAATCTACCCACATTAAAAGAATTTCGTCCTCGCAATTAAGAATTAACTAATAAGAAAAATAATCTTGGTAACCTATAGGTAGTTCTTAGGTCATACATGCATCTTCAAATAGGTGAGGATAACGCTGGCGTATGATATCCTCTTATTCCCAACTAGATTCGTCGGGGGAGTGATGTTTCCAAGCTACTCGGACCAGTCTAATCGTCTGACCTCATAATATCTTCTCAATGATGTTGAGTATCCCAACTGGCTGCTTTTCATACCTCAAGCTAGGGCCCACTATAATCTCAGAATGATCGACTACGTGGCTTGGGTCAGTCACGTACCTCCTTAGCTGTGAGACATGGAAGACATCATGCACTCCCTCTAAAGATGGGGGTAATGCAAAACGATACGCCACATCACCAATACGCTCCAAAATATCAAATGGCCCAATGTACCTAGGGCTCAGCTTGCCTCTGCTCCCAAATTGAATAGTATCTCGAGTAGATAAAATATTCAAGAATACATGCTCTCCTTCCTTGAACTCCAAAGATCGTCTGTGTGTATCAGCCCAATGATTTTGTCTGTCCTGAATTGAACGAAGATGACTCTGAATTTGCTTTACCTTCTTAACTGTCTGTATCACTAGCTCTGGACCAAGTATCTGACGCTCGCCAACGTCACTCCAACATATCGGTGATCTGCACTTCCTACCGTACAAAGCCTCGAATGGTGCCTTCTGGATGCTCGCCTGGTAGCTGTTATTGTAAGAGAACTCCACTAAGTGCAAATGGTCTTTCCAAGACCCTTCGAAGTCTAACATACATGACCTCAGCATATCTTCCAGGATTTGAATCGTGCGCTCTGACTGACCATCTGTCTGTGGATGGTTAGCAGTGCTGAACTTGAGTCAGGTGCCAAGACTTTCTTACATGCTTTACCAAAAATGGGATGTAAATCTTGAGTCATAATTTGACACTATACTAATTGGTACTCCATGTAATCTTACGATCTGTCGTATATACATGTCGGCTAGAAATTTCGTGGACTGTCCAACTCTAAACGACAAAAAATGTGCTAATTTAGTGAGTCGATCCACAATAACCCATACTGCATCTTTCCTACTGGGGCTTCTTGGAAATCCTATAATAAAATCCATAGTGATATGTTCCCACTTCTATTCGGGTATAGGAAGCGACAGTAACATACCAGCAGTTCTCTGATGCTCGGCCTTAACTTACTGGCAGACCAAACATTTTTCCACAAATCGTGCAATCTCTCTCTTCATCCTATGCCACCAATAATACTGCCTCAAATCTCGGTACATCTTTGTACCTCCCGGATGAATAGAATACATGGAGCTATGTGCTTCAGACATCAACTCATGTCTCAACTCCCTATTTGGGACATATAAGCGATTTTTGCACCTTAATGTCCCATCCTCATGGATTCGAAGTCCTGTCTGCATGCCAGCTTTTGTTTTCTCTTTACGTCTTCAAAATCTAGCATCCGTGGGTAATGCTGCCTTAATCCTCTCTACTAGTAATGATTTAACTTCAAGATTCACTAACAAGCTACTTTGTCTTGGCAAAATAATCTTTATATTGAGCTCTTGTAGATCATCTAATAGCTGGGGCTGCATCGTCAAGAAATAAGATGTGGGCTTCCTGCTGAGTGCGTCTGCTACTACATTTACCTTGCCCGTATGGTAATGCAAATCTATATGAAAGTCGACCATCAACTCCAACCAACGTCTCTGTCTCATGTTGAGCTCTTTCTGAGTATATACATACTTCAGACTTTTGTGATCAGTAAAGATTTCTACCTTCTCTTTATAAAGATAGTACCTTCATATCTTTAATGCAAATATTACCGCAGCTAGCTCAAGATCGTGCGTTGGGTAGTTCTTCTCATGGACCTTCAGCTGTCTCGATGCATAAGCGATAATTTTGTCATGTTGTATCAAAACACATCCTACTCCACTGCCTGACGCATCACTATAAACAACAAAGCCTCATGATCTAGAAGGAAGAGTCAAGACCGGTGCTGTTGTCAATCGCCTCTTCAACTCATCAAAGGCCTTCTGACAATCTTTCTTCCATGCAAACTCCTAGTCCTTACGTGTCAACCGTGTCATCGGCTCCGTAATCCTTGAGAAATTCTCTACGAACCTCTGGTAGTATCCAGCAAGTTGAAGAAAACTTCTCACTTCCGTAACTGATGTGGGTGTAGGCCAAGTTTCTATTGTCGCAACCTTCACTGGATCAACTGAAAGTCCTTCTCCTGAGATAATATATCCCAGGAAAGGCACCTTATCCATACAAAACTAATATTTACTGAGTTTGGCATATAGCTTCTCCTGTCTCAGCGTCTCTAGCACAATTCTGAGATGCTCCTCATGCTCTTCGTGGCTCTTGGAATATACCAAAATATCATCAATAAATACAACTATGAACTTGTACAAGTACTGATGAAAAACTCTATTCATTAAACTCATGAACACAGCTGGCGCGTTGGTTAAACCAAAAAACATAACTAAGAAATCATAGTATCCATACTTGGTCCTGAAGGTTGTCTTCGGTATACCCTCATTTCTCACTTTAATCTGGTGATAACCGGATCTAAGATCGATCTTTGAGAATACACTAGCACCACTCAACTGATCGAATAGGTCATCAATACGTGGCAAGGGATACTGGTTCTTAATGGTTACAGTGTTCAGTGCCCTGTAGTCAATACACAGGCGTACTGTTCCATCCTTCTTTGGCACAAATAGTATGGGTGCTCCCCATGGTAAAATACTGGGTCGAATAAAACCCTTCTCCAGAAGATCATCAACTTGCTCCTTCAATTCCACCAACTCCTTAGGTGCTAGCCGGTACACTGATGAAGTGATAGGCTCCGCTCCGAGAGTCAAGTCTATTGTGAATTCTATTTCTCGATCAGGTGGTAAGCCTGAAAGATCATCGAGGAATACATCCGCAAACTCTGATATAACTCTTGGGTAATCTGACTCCCCTTCTATAGATAGTACCCTAAGTGTAGACTGAACACCTTGCTCTATAGCTCCCTGAAGAAACTCAAACTCTGGATGTCCAGGCGGTCTAAATATAACCCATCCAAGCCGGCAATCTAGGGTCGCATGGTACTGACTCAACCAGTCTATACCAAGTACCACATCATAATTCGGCATGGAAAAGATCAGGAATTGAGCTCGCATCTCTCTTCTACATACTACTACCGAACAAGATCTACAGATGTCACTAACTGGGATAATTCTACCTCCCGTAAGAATTCTCTTAGTCTTCGGAAGGGGTACGGTAGCAACTCTATGTGTGGCTACGAAGCTAGCAGCTATGAATAAATACGATACTCCAGAATTGAATAAAGCTATAATAGGTAATGAAGCTACTAATATAGTACCTGTTATAACCTCTCCTACAGTAGCTTCCTCTTCAATAGTCAATGCAAATGCCTGTCCTCGTCCCTGAGCTAGACCTCTCTGCTGACGAGCCTGCTAGAATAGTGTTGCCTGTGGTGCCAAAGGTGGCCTCTGCTGATACCCTCCTGGAGCTGGTGGTTTGACTCCTCCAACTTCTATCTGCGGTGCTCCCAATGCTGGATAAGCTGGCCTCGGTGCTGGTAAAGCTGTTTGATCTACTATTGGTGCTCCCTCTCGACGCTCAGAGCAGTCCCTAGCTGGATGTTGGTTAGATCCATAAATCAAGCATAGTCTCAACTTGCATCTGCACTCCCTCTCAATCTGGCCTACTTTGCCACAGTAGTGACAAGTAGGAAGGGATGAGGCTCTTGGTGCTTTTCTCTGTGGTGGATTCCTCTGGGGTCGCTTTGCAGACTCTCCGTGTGGTTCTTGGATGGTGCTGATGTGAATGGCCACTTCAGACTGGACTCTCTCCTAGTGACGCGCTTCATGCGTCGTGCTGCAGCAAGGATATCCGTATATGAAGTAGGTACAACAGATCCGATTAACCTCTAGAGCTCAAACCTGAGTCCATCGAAGAACTTCTCCGCCTTCTCCTCTTCCGTCGGATTTAGAGTAGGGGTGAAGCATCCCAAACGGATGAACTCTGCATTGTATTCTTTCACCGTCATATTATATTGAATGAGGCGGTTGAACTTGTCTCGAAGTTCCGATCGAGCAATAGATGGAATATACATCTCTTGGAAGAGTCTAAAGAACTCCTCCCAAATGACTCGGTCCTGTCCGAGCCGTCTCTCTTTAGATAGCCACCAATGATGCGTATTGCCCGTTAACTACATCCTGACGGCAGTCATCCGTCGCTCCCTCGGAAGTTTAGCTGCTTCCAACTGGTGTTGTGTATTTGTGAGCCACTCATGAACTTCAGTGGGCTCCTTCTTGCCAGAAAAGTTACGGGGTTTCAGCTGGCGAAAATCAGTGATAGATCCCACCGATAGTTGCCTAGCTAGTGGGTTCGCCTGCTCCAGTGTGGTTACTAGGCTGTTCCTCAAGTTCTCCGTCTCATGATGTTGAGCCTCTTGTTGAACCTGCTATTGGGCGTGCATCATTGCATAAAATATTTAAAATATTTCCAGCCCAATCATAGCTTGCCCTGGTGGAAAAGCAGGCATTGGTGAAGTGAACTGCGGTGGTGGTGTGATGTCATCACGCCGAAACCTTGAGGTATGCTGGCCTGCTTGATTGCTTTGAGCTAATTGTCCTCTATCTTCTGGTGTCACTCCATCATCATAGGTGACCACATCACCTTGTGGTGTACCTAAGGGATTTTCTTTACCGGTTCTTGGATCCATTATTCTGCATTAAAAGTAAACTATAAGAATGCACAGAGGAATCAAAACATGATGCAAATCAAGAAATTAATTCGAATCCGATATAGAGATCAAGAACGATTCAAATCAATGGATGAGATCCTAAAACTTATCCTATCCTTATTGCAGGCTTGCTCGGTCCCTTAGTCAAAACCGAACATTTAGTCGTTGACCTGCATGGATCACCATAAAAACTATGTCATGCCCAGTCCCAAAATACCGAGGAACTAGACACGTGGCAATGGCCAACAGCACACTCTAATGGGCAAACCCAATTTAAAGAAACCATCAAGGTGTACTTAAGCTGTAAAACAACAATAAAGGTCTACTAAACATGTCACATTCTAATCACATCCATGGAAGATAAATACGATCAATATTAGCATAATAAAATATAAACCAACATCAAGTCTTAATAAAGTATCCCGGGGAATAACCCGATAATAAGTCTAATACAACAGTTCAATAGACAAGAAATAAAAGAGTCTAACAACAGCAAAGACTGAGTATAGATAAAGCAGATACTCAGAAGAAATCCTCGGCCATCACCTCGTCCTTGGGTATCGATATTGCTCCTGCTTCTGCTTCTGCTCCTGTCCCCTATACCTCGGGATAGATCTCCTCTGCTATACCTGGGGACATAATCCGGATCAAGGTCCTAAGGGGACATAGCAAGGTACAAGAATAACTCAAGCCAAAATAAATGCAGTACAATAATAAATGAATCAATAGGGTAAACTATGCAACCAGCTATATGATATGCAAGTGAGAGCATTACTAGTACTCAGGATGAGACCACTACAAGCTCTGTGTCGGGGAGCCGGTAGTAGTAATATTACGTAATATGCCTAGCTCTGATGTAGAGTCTACGGCCTCACAATAATAAATATATATATATAATCCGCTTGTAGCCTGTGTGTCTCTCCCCACCCAATGTAATCATATGTCTCATATCCACGACGTCTCATGTCTATAACACGCAAGATCATATCTAATGCAGCAAGTCCTATTGATAGTTATGCATATATATAAAGTCTATGTCATGAATCCTGTAGCCTATACAGAATCACCATGAATGACTCAGGAAGATTCTGTCTCATGAATAGTATCAGGTGTCATATGGTATGACATACTTGATAATTCAAGCATAAAAATATATAGGGTCGCGATATCAATCTCTAGGTGACGTTACACAACTCCGCGTATGACGTTGACACCCGAATCTTATTCGGACGTTAAGTAATGTCACATGGTCCTAGGTTGAATAGATATAACTCAGAAATATATCAAAAGAATAATAAAAAGCAATTTACTTCAAGTATGGCTAGGTACACTTGCCTAGTTTCGAATACTGAGGATGAGGTTCTGGTCCAACGCCCAAGTCCGAAGAGTTCGGAGAACCTAGGGAATGAAGGTAAAACTAATTTAGAGATTTATTACTAATTTAAATTGGGTTAATTAATTACTGAAGTTGTAAAATAATAATAAAAGGCTTTCTTATGAATGAGTCAAGGTTTAATAATAAATTAAAAAATAGGTCTAGCCGACTTATGAATAAAAATGCTTGATTTGTACACCCCATCCTATGTCTCCTTGATTAACATTAGAAGAAAGTTTATCTTATAGGTTACTTTTATTTGCATCTTACACTCAAAACTTATTTCAAGAGTCTATTTGCAAAAAGTATCGTCCAATAAGGCTACACTAGTAGCTCTGTTAATGGTTTATTCATAGGCTCAAACTTGTTTCTTTCCATGGGTATAGTATTTAGTTATGCAGTTCATCCCCTTCCATAATTTTTCTAGTGTCAACTAGATGGAGACCTACGCATATGATTAAGGCAAGAATTGAAGAGACATGACAAAAGCCAGGTTACGAGTTGGAGAGAAACTCATCAAGATAAATATCAGAAACGCGAAGAACGTCTCCACACACAATCGTCCCTGACAGGTAAGTGTGACGTGATCTCAGTGTACCCGAGCCCACGGAGGAGAAGAAGACCAGTACGACCTGTACGTGTCGATGAGGTAGTAGTCGATAGCAAGGTGAAAAGCTTCACCTAGGCTTGAGGAGAAAGAAGTGAACACTGGAGAATAGGTGAAGAACGAGGGTGGCAGCTAATGTTATGGGATTGGGATGATAATGATAGTTATAAATATAGAAGAGGAATGGGTTACGGCTAGATGGGATAAGTGAGTGCCATCACAACACAAAAAAATAACCCCTGTCCTTTCAATACTTGGTAGAAGAGTTACAGGTGAATAAAGGCTTGAATAACCCTTGTCCTTTCAATACTTGGTAGAAGAGTTACAGGTGAATAAAGGCTTGATTATACCCATGTCCTTTCAAATATTTGGTAGGAGAGTTACAGGTGAATAAAGGCTTGATTATTTTTGGTTACAGATGTGTGGTCATGCACAATATAATATTAACAAATTAAATAGTGGAGACTAACCTCGCTACAGGACCATGCCAACTAAATTTGCTATAATAATTCCAACTAAAGTTTTGCTATCAAAAGCTTTTGCTACCACACACAAGCAAGCAATCAAAAGATTCTATTTTGCTCCTTATGCATCAATGCTCATGTGCATGCAAGTATTACATGGTTTGTGTAGTTTGGAAATAATTTACTCACGTGAATAGTATCATGCACAAATGTGTGGTACACTTCTTTGTTCCAAACTAACAAATTTGTTATTTTGTGTAGGATCACACAACTTTAATATAATAATAAAATAAAATAATTCAAGTTGGTTAATGCTAATATTATATTTTTTTTTTATAATAATGATGCTATTAATATAAATTTAAATTATTAAATTATCCTATATAAAAATTAGGGGGTTTACAAGATGTGCATTTGTCCCTCGAGTCTTTGAGTATAGATCACGAGATACGTTGTGCATACCATAAAATAGAACGAACGACTTGTCTTGCTTGCTTGCTTGCTTATTCAATATGAACTCTGTTTTTAAAAGATATTTCCAAAATAATGTAATATGACTCCGTTCTTCTGCTGCATGTAACGAACATTGGTAAAACTAGAAAGATCACTAGTAATGTAATATTTTATAACATGATTACTTAGTGTTGGTTTTAGTGAATGCTTGCTTCTATTCAGTTGTTTTATCTTACCATTACTTATAAAAGTACTGACCCACCAACAGTTTACTTGCTTGCAGGTACTGGATCGTCCGAGGGAGCGATAGGCGTGGGTCAGTCCCCAAGACCCAAAAATTCTGGTTTCGATTGCCTCTTAAATGCTATCGTATAAAGGGAAATAATGTATGGAATGATGCCTTTGCATAAATAGAACCCAGTCCCTCGATTTGCCTCGAATACTCAGTTGGCCAAATGCATTGCATTACAACAATGCCCCTCCGCTGCTTACTCGATTGATGCAATGATAGCCAAACAAACTCTAACGATATGGCCTTGTGCAGGCACAACCCCATGCTCGTATGGCATCACATCCCTCTATCAAATGGGCTATTCCTTGCCCCGTCGGGAAGGCGTCGAGGCCCGCTGATTCGAGTCCGGTACGCCGAGGAGCGGTAGTTCGTGTCCGGTCCCGGCGGAGAGAGCGGTGGTCCGGGCGGCCCTCGGGGCCAGGGTGTGACAGTGGTGGTAGGGGAGGTCCTATCTGTTGTCCCGCTAGTGGTATCACGGGTGCTCTCTGTGCCTGGGACCCGTCCTGAGCTGGACGAGTTGGAGCTCTAGGACAAGCCTCAACTGGTGGTCGCCTGATCCATAGAATAAATAATAGCCCAATTTTATCTTACACGTATCCTATCCATGTCTCGACTTCTTGCAGAATAGGCAAGAAATAACTGGCCTCTGAATCTGGTGTGTCTGCTGCACTAGCGCTCTAGCTGGTATCATGATATTAGCGGTTCCAGTGCTCCTATAGGAAGACAATAGCTCAACGTTATTTATAATAGGTTAGATACTGCACTCCACTAAGGCGGATGATATACAGTATATGTGGTGGCCAGCCCACAGCATACTAGAATGAATCTCTGTGGGAAGGTTCGTTGGCATGATCTCAGGATACGATTCCCTCCAAATGTTACTACTACTTTTAGTTACTTAATTAACCCTATATTGTGTTCAAAATCTCAAGGCGTGGTCACATGAGAATTTTTCTTAAGATGTCATACAAAGTACGGGCAAGCTAGATACGAATCCATGGAAGTTCAATCTGGATTCTCCCGAGCGTGTATACAACATTCAATTAATCAATATTCTAGCCACGCTTTGGTACTTGACTCGTATATCATATTCGTGCTGGGAATATATATATATATATATATATATATATATATATATATATATATATATATATATATTAAGCCTTCAGGAAATTTGGAGGCATTCTCGATGCACAATCCAAATATAAATTACTTAACACGTGACAAGGTATGTCGTACCGCAGTGCACATCCGATCATATACACTTTCAGACAATAATTTGTATCAGCACGGATACAGTATTCGAGTCCAATTACCAATTATACATTGGGTCACGTGAATCAATATCATATTGTAACCCGAATATTTATGTTATGCACATAGCTAGTTAGTCACTTATCACTTAGTCTGGTTCATACTAAAATTTTAGTTCAACTCAGGTCATGTTCATAGCCAATCTTAGCTCATAGTCATGTCTTAGCATGATGTCTGGTTACTAAATCCATTCTTCTTTAGAATCAAGACACAAGCACAATCAGGATCAACCATATAGAGGATAATAAGAAATATTCCAAATAAAATATATGAACCCAACAAGGAAGTACTACATGCATGCATGGGGTCACTATGGATAACAAGCGCATGAAGTTGCATGTATGAAGGTCGGGAGCATAAAATTATATGTGCATGCTCAGGGTCCACATGGGGTCAGGAACGCATGGGATTAGGTGCGCATAAGGTCACTATGAAGTCAGGGCGCATAAGCGAGGCAAAGTCCACTATTCGGGACAAGTATCTAAGTGACAGCCAATAAATAAAGTGTCAGTAAAGTAACATAAAGCGATTGATGTGACAAGCCATGAGTGTCAGAGAGAAAAGACAAAAACATATTAAGTCGTGCAGAGTCACAAAAGTCGTGTAGAGGCATGCGCCCAAAAGAAGGGACACATGGCTCGTGGCCACATAATCTTCTGGACGCATGGACTATGGGCGCATGGGGTTAGGCCTTAGTGAATTTCCATGCGTTCAAGGTGCTATGCTTCCGAATTTTGAAAGCATGCACAAAGTAGATATGCGTCCAACAGAATGGACGCATGCTAGAGGGGGCATATATTGCTGGGCTGCATGGTACTCCATCGTCCCAGAACAGCAAGTTCGGCCATGGAAAAAACTCCAAGAATCTAAAAAAACTAGATTTGCCATAAAATCCTCATCTCAACTCCAAATCAAGTGAACTAAAGCCAAAATGCTCGAAATAAAGTGCTCCATCACGTAAGAAAACTAGTATTTCTAAAATACTATGTTTTAATAGATCAAAACCATAAAAAATACATGGAACCCATAAAAAACCTAACTTCAAATGTAGATCTGCTCAAATCCTCCCATCAAAATCGAAAACTCATATTAAAAGTGTTTAGAAACACAATACAAACATAATGAACCAATAATATTGTGGGTTTCTCTATTTTTCATGCAAGATGTACTTGCCTATGGAGGGAGAGAAAAATCTAAGAGAGAGAAAGAAAATAAAAGAATGAAGAGAGAAATATATATATATAGAGAGAGAGAGAGAGTTGGGTTATATACATGGAGGGTTTGAGGTTTAGACCATGGGTTTAACTCATGATTAAACTAACCCAACAATTAAACCATGAACCAAGATAAACCAAAGAATGGGTCTAGTCTCATGCAATATACTAAACATGCAAGCAAGAAAATAATACGCTCCAAATACGTATATTTAGGAACGGGGAGTGACAACGCCGTCTTGGGTATATCCTGCTCTTTGACTCTAATCTGGTGATAACCTGACCATAAATTAATCTTGGAAAAGAGCGCTGCTCCACTAAGTTGATCGAACAAGTCATCGATCCTTGGCAAGGGATACTTGTTCTTGATGGTTACCGCATTGAGGGTACAATAATCTACACATAATCGTGACATTCCATTCTTCTTTTTACAAGTAGCATTGGGGCTCCCCAAGGCGATCCACTAGCACCTATGAATCCCTTGGATCTCAATTCTTCTATCATCTGATACAAGACTTCTAACTCTAAAGGCGCCATCATGTAGACTCTCTCTGACACTGGTGTTATTTCTGGAAGTAGATCAATGATAAAATCGATCTCCCTTTCTGGTACATGCCTATAAGTTCTTCTGGGAATACATCTGGGAATTCGCTAACTACTCTAAGCAATTGTACTTCCTCTGTTATTGATATTCTCAAGGTCACTGATGAAGACTCCGTCTCGCCTCTAAAAAATAAGGATTCCTCTTCTCGGGGAATATGAAAGATAATCTTGCCATTATGGCAATCTATCATTGCGTATCGGGCACTCAACCAATCCATGCCTAAGATGAAGTCATAATCTCCCATAGAAAATTCTATCAATCTAGCGAGAAACTCTCGTGCGCACACTATGACTCGACACGAGGCATAAACTCTATCGACTTCCATGATACCATTACTAGTAAGTATATTGAGTCTTACTGATAATGATTCAGGTTCTAATCCAACTCGTGTCGTAAATCTTGCAGACATAAAAGAATGTGATGTACCAGAATAAAAAAATACTGAAGCTGAATGAGAATTGACGAGAATGATACCTGCCACCACTTTACCTAAAGCTAACTGCTCTTCCACAGTGAGTACCATCGCCTGACCTTGTCCTCTCGGTGTTGGTCCTCTCTGTTGTGGACCTCCTTGCCTAGCCTGTACATAAGCTTCAGAATGCACATACTATTGTGGCCTCTATTGCTGGAATACTTGAGACTGGGTCGGCAAAGGCCTCTGACCCTGGTGTTGCTGAACCAGCACTGGAGCCCTATACTATGGTCCTGTCGGAGAAGATGATGGTGAATTGGCTCTGTGTGGGCAAGATCTCACTCTGTTTCCTGGAGCTCTACAAACTAAGTACAACCCTTTTTCTCTCCGGCACTCATAAAATACATGCCCAGGTTTCCCAAAATAAGAACTCCCAGCTGAAGAAGATGTCATTTGTGGTTGAGGTTGTGTTGGTATTATTTGTAGAACTGAGGCTGTTCAAATTGGCCTCCTCGAAGATCCGATAGTTAAAGCCCTAACTGCCGGGGCTGGTGCTGAAGACTGAGTGTAAGAACCTCCTTATGTGTGGGTCCTCTTTCATCCTCTAGTCCTATCCACGATTCTCTGGGAGGTATACTCATGCCTCCTTGCTTCTCTTAACATAATATCAAAAGTCTGGAACTCATGTTGTTCCACTGTCAATATGATCTCCAAGTAAAGTCCTTGCTGGAACCTTCTTACTCGATCTAATTCGGTCGCCACCAAAGGTGGGAGCAAACCGACTAAGTCTGCAGAATTCTGCCGTATAGTCGTCGATAGTCCTGCACATCTGCTTTAAATTGTTAAACCTTTGTTGTAGATCATAATGCGATACCGTATTACAATATCTAGTTTGAAACCTTTCACTGAAGACAACCCAAGGGACGGGTACTATTAGTGAAATCATCTGTGCTACCCACCAGTCTCGAGCCAAGTCTAGCAACTGTAGTCGAACTACTGACACTTGATATCTAACCGATACTCCAGGTGCCTCTAGGATAGCTTATGTATCCTGAATCCACGCATCCGATGCAATTATGTCCTCGGTGCCAGAGAAATATGAGGGTTGGAGGCACTTGAAGTTGTTTGCCGAGTTGTTGGCATGATGTCCGCCTCTTTCCAAGACCTCTTGTACTGACTGAATGAGAACGTCCTTTCAACGTCATTGAGATGCCAATAATTCCTTAAGGATACCAATTAGCACATTATTCTCCCCTTCTACATCAGGTACCAGTTGTACGGGAGGTACTGGTTTGTCACGCCCAGTCCCAAAAATACGTAGGACTATGACACGTAAGCATGCCAGCCGCATGGATATGGAAACTCCAATATATGGAAACCAAATCCACACGTACGCTGTAATATGAATATCAAATCCACAAGTGGTATAACTGTAATACAAGTCACAGGGTAAAATCTAAATCTTATCCACCAAAATCATATAGAAATAAATAAACAGTATCGATGAAACTAGATCTCAATAAGAAGTATCTAGGATGATAGTTGGATGGAAACAAATCTACTACCAACTCGAATAGGAAAGGTAAATACTATATAAGTACAACACAATCAAACCCAATATAAGTATACCAGCTATCGATCACGGCTCGAAGAGAAGACATCCACTAAGCATATACAACCATCCAAATCTGCGCTCCTGCAAATACTCAAGAACAGATACACCTGGCAGCGGACCAGGTCCTCAGAGGGATGTAACAAGATACAGAAAATACGAGCCAACTTGAATACAGTAAACATGCATATAATTTGAAAATAAATAAGTATGCTGTACAAGACAATCTATATGAATGCAAATGAGGACAACTTTTCGACGTATGGGCAAGGGTAGTCTACTCGATCTAAGCCTCACAACTCATACACCCGTCTAGAACATCAGAAATCGACATACCTTTGGGGTAGCGACCAGCGCGACTCTACAAAAATTGACATACCTCTGGGGTAGCGACCAGCGCGATACACGCCCGTAGTGCGAACTATATACTACGGTTTATCAGAGTGGTTAAAAGCCCATACGCCTAATGATTGTCCTCCCATGATACTAGGTGCCATGTGTGTGTCAACATATCTAATACATAGTAATGACTGGAGAAAAACTACACATGCAAGAACTATACAGAAATAAAATAAATAAAAAGAAATATAAATAGTATGCAAAGTACTGTAAACAATTTGGCAAGGTATCTTACCTGGGGTCCTGCTGCTAGTATGAATCAGAGTCCAAGTCACAGTCCAAATAGCCTATGTATTACAAATTTATCACGTCAAAAGATAATTTATTTTAATTTATTTAATTCTGGAATAATTACTCTAAAATCCTATTTTAATCTTATTATTCTGATTTTTATGTTAATTCCTAAATTTTGTCCAAAGAAACTGAATTTTATCAACTCGAGACTCATGGTACGCAAATCGAGGCGATCTGTTGACCGAAAATTCAACCGACACAAACTCAATTTTCATGCATGATTTCCTTTAGATTTCAGCGTCAAAAACATGTTAGAATTTACGGCTCATCCGAATTCAAATTCGTTTGGGAATTATGGCACATACAAATTTTGTATTGTGCACCGATGGTTAAATTCTAACCTAGAAGTTCTACAGAATTAACAGTATGTAAATACTTTGAATTAAATTCTGGGAAAAATATATGTCGATGATCTCGATATTAGCTTTCCGAAACTTTAAACGGTTTATGATTCTGATTCATGGTTCTCCCGAAATCGCAAAAACATCGAAACACGTCTATTTTTGGACATGCTATGTTCTACTAATTTTCTAGAATTTAATAATAATAATTTCGTAAAACAAATTATATAATCAGAAAGCTAACCTCAATATCTTTCTAACACAAAAAACTAGGCCTCATTTGGAGTCCGGAGCTATGCACAATAGCTTCTGGAAGATGAAGGAACCCTAGATGACAATTCTCCAAAATTCGGCTGAAGAAAAACCCTAGAAATAAACTTAAACTAATATATATATAGAGGAGAGAGAAAGCAGTCGCGGCTCAGATCTTGACACGTGGCAGCCATCCAACGCTGCCCGCCCCGCAGTCACTGACAGGCGGGCCCGGCACTGTTTGCTGCGGGAGGCTGACAGGTGGGCCCCATGTTTGCTGACTGGGCAGAAATAATTACTTTTTGGGTTTTCTTTTTCAGAAATTAGTTTTTAATTCAGTTTTTCATAATTAACTCGAAATAAATGCTAAAAATAATCAAAAAATTCCCAAAAAAATTCTAGAAAATATATTTTATTATTTAAAACCTAAATAAAATTTTGGGATATTTTTAATTAAGTTTGAACATAAAATAAATTCTTTAAAGTCCTCAAAAAATAGTGTTACTAGTTTTTAATTAACTAAAAATTATGGAAATATCCCAATAATCTAAAATAGCCTAAAAATAATTCTAAATAAATATTTATATAAGTAAATATACTAAAAAATTATTTTCTAATTAACTAAGATAATACTCTAAATAAATTCAACATCTATAATAAATATAATAATATAAAATATACACAAATACCTATTTTGGGTGAGGGAGTTTACAATCTACCCAACTTAAAATAATTTCGTCCTCGAAATTAAAATAAGGCATAATTTGTTAAATCTTTCACATTCGTACATAAGGTACGTCAATCGCAATCTCTTCCAAAAATTTAAATAACAAAATCTATTCAAATCTATCGCGATCACTTCAAAATTAAGATAACCACTGTTTAAATCAAAATTTAACCTGTCGTAATCTCTTCTCAATTTTTAAATAATCAACATCCAAATCTAACTCAAGTCTATATGACATCCCACATCAAAATTTATATCATAATTTCCAACTATCATAATCTCCTCTAGACTTTGAACAATAAACAATTCTAATCAAATCTTATTCCTATTCTTAACTTAAGAATTTTGTACTATTCAAATATTTAAACTCAATTTATATCCTCAATATTTCAAATAGGTGACCCAACAATCAAAATTGAACTTTTAATTCAAATCATCAAATTATAATATTTAAATCTAATTAACCAATTGTTCAAGTCTAAAATTCTATATTTATCCTCAAAATTTAAATCGATGATTTATCCTTCAATATTCAAAATTTAAATCATGTGCTCAAAGTATAAATATTTGGTCCGCAATATCAAGATTTTAAAATTCGTTAAATCCTCATTATCTTAATCCTTCTTTTAAAATTTCTTAAAATTAAAATAACTTGAATCTCCCAATCTAATCTTACTTGATCACAATCTAAAAGAAATTCCTCTCAAGTTGACAATGCACTGCTAACCAACTTAGAATTTATCCATCTATCACAGAAGGCTATATACTTTAAGAAAAATATTCCTTAATTTATTTACTCATGTCATTCAATCCTCAAAACTTCAACGCCGATTATATCATATATGATATGTCCTTAATTACAAAAGAATAATCCTCAAGTATGTGATCGGCCTACGGGGTATATCTAGTACTCTCTGTGTATTAAACTTATACCAAGCACGAGGTTTCGTCTTTCCGAAATAAGGATAGACGGAGATCAATAATAAAGAGTTCAAGGGCGAGGTAATAGAATAGAAGTATTGGGATCAAGGCGTTTAAAGAATTCAAATAGGAATTGTCAAAGCAGTTGTGGATTAAAGTCCTATTTTGGTAATGCCTATCCACATGCTCGCATTGGTACAGTTATGTAACGGATACAATATGCTTAGACATATCTAGAGGGCAAGTACAGGTGTCTACTAGTCAACTATATATCTCAATCCACGTAAAGTATTATTGCGAAGGGCGAATCAAGCGCACTATGGTTGATCAGACCGTAATACACTGATTCTGAATTATATTATTGTGGGCCTCCCCAATAATACATATGTCATGAACAAGCTCGATAAAGAATAAGCTTGCAAAAACTAGGCTATAATAGCAGCATAAGTCAAGGTAGTACAGCAAATATAAGTACGCTAGATGCTAATGAAAGGAGATACAATTTAATTCAAGTTCACAAAAACAAAAACAACTAAACAACAATAATAAAAGACTCTACAATCCCTACAGTTATCATACAACCTCCTTGTCTAAGTCGCTAGTCGACCAAATAGGGGCAAGGACCTCTAAATTCTATCGTCTGAATAAATATTGTCGTCTTTTGCTAGAATGCAATTAATGTTGTTCAATCACACTCCATTAATAGATCAAAAGACTATGTGATACTAGGTGTCAAACATTATGGTAAAACTTCTTACTAACTCTAGTAGTGTCTATACTACTCTCAAGTCTTCTTAATACATCAAGGGGTAATGGTATACCAATCTAAAGATAAGGAATTCTAGGGTTCACTAGATATTCTAAACTTAATGGTGTATCTATATTCTCGTTGTATTCTTAATAGGTGTGCTACTCTAATTATCATCTAACAACAGGAACTTCTATATTATAGGAGAAGGCTATACTTAAAGAACTATTAGGGAAGTACATGAATCGAGCAGGATGCGGCTATTCAAATAGAACAGATTGGAAGGAAGGATGAGTCATAATCAAATATGGATGAGATCCTATACTCTATTCCTAGGTGCAGGCTTGCTTGGTACAGTAACGTAACCGAGACAATATACTCTCGACCTGCATGGGCTACCACAAAAATATGTCACGCCCCAGTCCCAAAAATACGTAGGACTAGGACACGTAAGCATGCCAGCCGCATGGATATGGCAACTCCAATATATGGAAACCAAATCCACACGTACGCTGTAATATGAATATCAAATCCACAAGTGGTATAACTGTAATACAAGTCACAGGGTAAAATCTAAATCTCATCCACCAAAATCATATAGAAATAAATAAACAGTATCGATGAAACTAGATCTCAATAAGAAGTATCTAGGATGATAGTTGGATGGAAACAAATCCACTACCAACTCGAATAGGAAAGGTAAATACTATATAAGTACAACACAATCAAACCCAATATAAGTATACCAGCTATCGATCACGGCTCGAAGAGAAGACATCCACTAAGCATATACAACCATCCAAATCTGCGCTCCTGCAAATACTCAAGAACAGATACACCTGACAGCGGACCAGGTCCTCAGAGGGACGTAACAAGATACAGAAAATACGAGCCAACTTGAATACAGTAAACATGCATATAATTTGAAAATAAATAAGTACGCTGTACAAGACAATCTATATGAATGCAAATGAGGACAACTTTTCGACGTATGGGCAAGGGTAGTCTACTCGATCTAAGCCTCACAACTCACACACCCGTCTAGAACATCAGAAATCGACATACCTCTGGGGTAGCGACCAGCGCGACTCTACAGAAATCGACATACCTCTGGGGTAGCGACCAGCGCGACACACGCCCGTAGTGCGAACTATATACTACGGTTTACCAGAGTGGTTAAAAGCCCATACGCCTAATGATTGTCCTCCCATGATACTAGGTGCCATGTGTGTCAACATATCTAATACATAGTAATGACTGGAGAAAAACTACACATGCAAGAACTATACAGAAATGAAATAAATAAAAAGAAATATAAATAGCATGCAAAGTACTGTAAATAATTTGGCAAGGTATCTTGCCTGGGTTCTGCTGCTGGTATGAATCAGAGTCCAAGTCACAGTCCAAATAGCCTATGTAATACAAATTTATCACGTCAAAAGATAATTTATTTTAATTTATTTAATTCTGGAATAATTACTCTAAAATCCTATTTAAATTTTATTATTCTGATTTTTATGTTAATTCCTAAATTTTGTCCAAAGAAACTAAATTTTATCAACTCGAGACTCGTGGTACGCAAATCGAGGCGATCTGTTGACCGAAAAGTCAACCGACACAAACTCAATTTTCATGCATGATTTCCTTTAGATTTCAGTGTCAAAAATATGCTAGAATTTATGGCTCATCAGAATTCAAATTCGTTTGGAAATTATGGCACATACAAATTTTGTATTGTGCACCGATGGTTAAATTCTAACCTAAAAGTTCTACAGAATTAACAGTATGTAAATACTTCGAATTAAATTCTGGGAAAAATATATGTCGATGATCTCGACATTAGCTTTCCGAAACTTTAAACGGTTCATGATTCTGATTTATGGTTCTCCCGGAATCGCGAAAACATCGAAACACGTCTATTTTCGGACATGCTGTGTTCTACTAATTTTCTAGAATTTAATAATAATAATTTCGTAAAACAAATTATATAATCAAAAAGCTAACCTCAATATCTTTCTAACACAAAAAACTAGGCCTCATTTGGAGTCCGGAGCTATGCGCAATGGCTTCTGGAAGATGAAGGAACCCTAGATGGCAATTCTCCAAAATTCGGCTGAAGAAAAACCCTAGAAATAAATTTAACTAATATATATATAGAGGAGAGAGAAAGCAGTCGCGGCTCAGATCTTGACACGTGGCAGCCATCCAACGCTACCCGCCCCGTAGTCACTGACAGGCGGGCCCGGCACTGTTTGCTGCGGGATGCTGACAGGTGGGCCCCCTGTATGATGACTGGGCAGAAATAATTACTTTTTGGGTTTTCTTTTTCAGAAATTAGTTTTTAATTCAGTTTTTCATAATTAACTCAAAATAAATGCTAAAAATAATCAAAAAATTCCCAAAAAAATTCTAGAAAATATATTTTATTATTTAGAACCTAAAATAAAATTTTGGGATATTTTTAATTAAGTTTGAACATAAAATAAATTCTTTAAAGTTCTCAAAAATTAGTGTTACTAGTTTTTAATTAACTAAAAATTATGGAAAAATTCCAATAATCTAAAATAGCCTAAAAATAATTCTAAATAAATATTTATATAAGTAAATATACTAAAAAATTATTTTCTAATTAACTAAGATAATACTCTAAATAAATTCAACATCTATAATAAATATAATAATATAAAATATACACAAATACCTATTTTTGGTGAGGGAGTTTACAGGTTTTATCTAGGATTCCTTATTTTGAGATATTCTGGACCCGGCCCCAGAATGCTGAGGCTGAACCTCAAGGGTTTGCTGATTGTTCTCCCCTCCTACATCAGGTACTGGTTGCATGGGAGGTACTGGTTGGATCTAGGGTTCCTTATTTTAAGATATTCTGGACCCGGCCCCAGAATACTGAGGCTGAACCTCAAGGGTTTGCTGGGCATCGGGATATTGCCCTACTACTGGAGAAACTCGAGCTGGATGATCAGAAGGAACATGAACAATATTCCTGAAAGATAAAGGATAAAAGGATCAAAGGGAAGGGACAAGATTGATCGAAGATTGATCGAGGATTAAGGCATATATGAATCAAGATTTCAGGGATATAAATTTGACACTGGAGGAGATCAAGGAGTAACATGATTGAGACATATAAAACATATATTACCCCCCCCCCACTTCTGAATTTTTAGAGCTGCATGGGCCACCACTTAAACTGTGTTACGTCCCAGATCCAGAATACTGGATAGTGGGAGCAGATAAAGCCAGCTACGTATATCAGAGTACTCTATACCCTGAGATACGGTCACGACTGTCTAGACATGTAAGGGTCTACTCTATAATCTAATAGTCATTCATGGATCAAGAGTCCTAGTTGTCTTAATCTCAAGAAGACAACAATTACAAGATGTATGATTACCAAAACATATAATAGTAAGGCGTCACAAACTATACAAACACAGATGATCATGAAACTAGTTACAAAATAAAGAACTAGCAAGAGTACAATATTATATTATCAACTCTAGTTATAGTCTAGAATATGCTTTATATGTAGGCCCGTAGGCTAGAATATCAAGTTTTAAGACACGAGATAAACACGTGCTCGGTGGCTAAATGCCTCAAAAGTATAAGTACAAGATCAGGTGGATGATGAAGAAGAAACCCACTAATGTCCTCAAGTGCTCCTGGTGTTCACCATCTTGTGGAGGGAAGTACGAAAGATCATGTATTGTTGCTCCGAAGTCTGGCCATACAAAACTAGTGGGGTCATACCCCAAAATAGTAAGTACCACAAGGGAGCCAACTTAGGAACTAAAATCAGCATGCAGACAAATCAGTAAAAAATAACACAAAAAACTGTTAAAATAAGTACAGCAGGTAAAATAACAGTTAAACAGTTCTGGAGTATTAAACAAGGATATATGGAATCAGTACTCAGGTTAGAGATCAGTTGTTAAAAATAAATCAGGACAGGACTAGTGTAGACTGGAAATCAAGCAATCACGACCAATCATGCCCTACGGCTTGCTATCATTAGCTAACTAGGGTTATCACAGTCCTAGTTATTAATACGTACAATTTTATGAATCCATACAACCACATGCCCTGCAGATAATTCGAGTTATCCAGGCATAATGATACATATAATAGATTATATCATATATGGTAATTTACATGTAATGCAACACTCGACGGCGTGCTGAAAGTGTGACCCTCATGACGGAGAGCTCCAAATCCATCAGGTGTCGCTGGGATACCGGGATTGTATGTAGCCAAGAAATCTCTCTAGATGCTTCTAATTTATTATTCTAGTTGTTATCATGGGCAAGTTATCAAGAATTTCTGATCGTGGTGCTCAAGAATTTTCCTTAGACATGATGCAGGACAGGGCAGGACAGTAGCTTGACAAGTACATTCAGGATAGGAACAAGCAAATCAACCACGGGATTTTATCTTATCAGTTCAAGTATTTCAATTCAGGAAATTTTAGCATTTCAGGAGTATGCTCCATTGAGCCGTTATCAGGAATATCAGTACAAGTCTGGTATCGAGAGTTCAATATTAATAGTGTCAATACAATCCATGTTTAATTCTAGCACGTCAGGAGTACGCTTTGTCGAGACACTATCAGGAATATCAGTACAGGTATGGTGTCAAGAGTTCAAGATTAACAGTGTCAATACAATCCATATTCTTGTACGTGTCACAGTCAGGTTATAAGCAGTTTAGAGAAAGCTTGCATTCATAATAATTTAATAGAATAGGCTAAACTATGGAAACAGTTACAGCATAAGAGAACAAATCATAAGAAGTTAAGCTACTACAAGTATCATAGGTGCATGGGATAAGCTGGGTGCATGGAAGAGCTGGACGCATGCAAGAGCTAGACGCATGGAGGATGCAAAGTCCACTCCTCGGGACAAGATGAGTGACAGATAATAAATGCAAAGTCATGGAATTGACTGATATGACTAGCCGTGTCAGAGAAGTGATCGATGTGACTAGCCAATAAATGTGTGTCAGAAGAAAAGATAAAGCCATAAAAAGTTGTGCCCAAGCGGTGTAGAGGACATGCGCCTAAAAGAGGGGGGGCGTATACAACCGTACCGCATGGTATATGATCGCATGCTGGCTGGCCGCATAGACGTTTCATGCACCTAATAATCCAGACACAAGAAGTTCTATCATTTAACTCTTTCAAGTACTAAGTTTCAGAATACTCAGGTATAAGTCAGTCATACGCCAAACAAGATAGGTACATGCTGTGAGGACATGTGAAAAAGAGTTCTTGCCGCATGGCACTTTCTGTCGCATGGATGCTGGCCGCATGAAGCTCCATCATCCCAAACAGCAAGTCCAGCCATGGGAACTCCGAGTTTTCATAAAAACTTGCTTTCTTGGTAAAATTCTTATTTCAAGTCCGAGTCCAGCAAAGTAAAGTTCTAAAATACTTGAAATTGAATGCTCATCAACATGGAATTACTAGTTTTTGAAAATATTAAGTTTTACTAGATCAAAACCAAGTAAACACATGGAAGCTCTAAACTTGAAACTTAGATCTACTACAACCAAGACATCAAAACCAAAAATACCAAGAAGTAAACATATAGAGAAACTTATGGGGAACAATATAGAGCAATAAAAATGCAAGAAAACTAAATAAATATAATATAGCAAGTTCTTTATCATTGGCAAGATGTACTTGCCTAAACCCACTGCTAAGCTAGTATACTACCACCAAAGGGAAGATCACGGCTTGGGCTAGGGTGCTCGGGATACTCTCGGCTAGGGAGATAATAGAGAGAAGAAAATGAAGAAAGAGAAAAAAATAAAGAAGAATATGGTGGAGAGAGAAAGGGAAGGCTATATATATCAAATGGTGACTAGCACTATACACAATTCTAGAAATTACACAAAAGTGGCTAAAAAATCCATAATTTATACGGGAAGCAATATAAAACTATAACACACATATACTAGATAAAATACAATAATATTAAAATAATGAGACGGGACTTACACCCTCCGTAATCTCTGGTAAGACTAAGGCCAATTCCGATCCACCAATGCCACCCGCACTTGTAGGAGTCAAACTCAGCCCACCATGCACAGCCTACATCCCTCCTAATATAGCACTCCCACTAGGTCCCCTCCCTTCCACTATTGCACAATGTCATGTTGAAACATGCTGAGTGCTCCCATGGCCATCCTCATCACTCTCATCTATCAACTTGCATTATTGATCAATATGTCCAAAGCACTTGCACTTCTGGCACACCGGCGAAACCCATTCGTACTCCACACTTGTGTAAATACTTCCCATGAAGGAACATCATATTCCACCACCCTTGGAAGCAGACGCCCGATATTTATCTCTACAAATACCCTAGTGTATAACACCCATGACCTGGAGTTCATAGCTTTATCCCCCTTAATAGGATTGTCGATCAGACTAGCTAATTTGATGAGTATAGAGGTGTCCTAATAGGAGACCGGGAACCCTGGAAAATGAATCCAAACAAGTACCACGTGAAGAATATCTCGCTCACATCTGGAACCTGGTGTCCACTACTTTAATATGATCAACCGCCAGTCAAACGTCCAGGGACCACCTTGTAATATTCTTTCTATATTCTCCCTCATGCCAAATTTGACTAGGAAAAAATTGTCATCCGGTGCGAAGAACTCCATGCTCCCTTTTGGGCACCAAACACGTGAGGCGAACACACTTGTTTGGCCATAAAATGGCTTGTCTCCATGCACGTACAACACCATAGTATTTTGCCAATACTTTGCCGTCTTTGCGATATCCTAAGTCATAAACGAGGCCCGCTCTACTCCATTGACGTGCTTCGGAGCAACATAGCGCATCGAGTAGGAGAAAGTATCCATATCATACCGACATAAGTCTGCCCATGATTTTCCCACTCCGTGCCTGCCAACGTGCTTCTTCCCTTTGCGCCTAGTCCCTGCCTCATCCCCTGCCTCCCCCATCGTGGGCCTATTATCGGCTGGCAACCCGATCATCGCCTCCGAAGTTGATGGCATCCTAGCTATTGTCAAAAGTGTAGGCGCCCTCCGTATCGTAGGGATCGTATTTACTGGTGCTGACCTTCCATGGGATAGTCATCCCTCTACTCCCTTCCTCGTCAACCGACCTCCTCTCGCCAACGTCTGAGTCATCGTCGGACCCCGTCTACCCTGGTAAGATCTTGCCCCTCTGGTTCGACTGTTGTCGATCCAAATTGATCCATTTCCCTCTCCCCTTTGTCGATCTCTACCTCACGACCGTGCTCCACCCTCCCCCATTGGAGTGGAAGTCATTGGTCTACACTCCTGCCTGCCCACCGCCATCCCCAGTCGAGGATGAGCCAGGATCCTAGGTAGAGAAAGACTAAAGCCCTAGTTCAGTAGCACCGCTCTCCATCCGCTTATATATATATATATATATATATATATATATACACACACACACACACACACATATATGGGTACATATGGGATATAGGAGTTTATTTCTATTGGTCCACATGTACATGTCTCATATAGGAATATGAGCCTATGACTCATATCTCATTTATCCATATTCTTCGATCTCAAGTGTCTCTATTTGTTCTCCGAAATAGCAGTCGACGAATTATCTTTTTTTGACCTCTAAGATAAGATCCTTAAACTTCCCAATTTTTGCGAGATATTAATCTAATCCGAACGGTCAAAGCATAATCCAACGAATGCTATTTCGGGGAACATATGACGATGCTTAAGAACGAAGATCCGATCGCTTATATATATATATATATATATATATATATATATATATATGTGTGTGTGTGTGTGTGTGTGTGTGTGTGTGTGTGTGTGTGTGTGTATGACTTCGGTTTATTCGGTTTCAACCGAATGTAAATACTCAAAATCGAATAAACCAAAATTCTAAAAATCCAAAAATGAAATAGAACTGAAATTAGCCAAAACTGAAACTGAACCGGATAATCAATTCGGTTTATTTGGTTTGTTCGGATAGGCTATTTCTATTATTTAATCGGTCAAACCCAAAGTTGGGATCGTGGTTAAATTTTATTTAAAAATATAATTTTTATACACATATTTGTTGTATACAAAGTTGTACCCAAAGTTTGACTAGTTGCTTAATTACCAAAGTTGGCCTTCAAAACACATACATATAATTATCGCAAACTCCCTATTTTCAAAAATTAATTATTAAATGATAGTCAGGATTATTTAGAAAATTTTAACCCAAAATAATAATACAAATATATATAAATAAATAAAATATATGAGAATATATATATAAATATATATATATATATATATATGTGTGTGTGTGTGTGTGTGTGTGTGTGTGTGTGTGTGTGTGTTTTTATAAATATTTTTAAACATTGATAACTAAATAAAAATAAATAAAATAAATAATAATAAATTAAATAAGAAACTATTTAAGAATACGATCCATTCACTACCCCTCGTGGTGAGATTATGTGGGTTCATCCTGACATCGTGCAAGACATGGAACGAGAAGTTGTGTCTTCGACTTCCATGCCAAAGCAAAAGGGGCAGAAGTATAAGCCATGCCACATGACGAGTCCCTAAATTGATGAAGCACCATCTGGGGAACAAGGTCTGACAAGGGCTACCTACGAACCTACGACCCTATGCTGGGAAACACTCCTCCTCCTGTGCCTACAACTCCCACACCTGCCGCTAAGGCCGTTCCATAGGAAGGACAGTCGAAGCATGCGTCGACCAAGCTAAAAGGAGGTTCGGTTCGACAAGTCTCTAAAGAAGAACTCTTTATAGGGACTTGAGAAATCCTACAACTTCGACACATGGGCTCAGCTCGCCAATACTCCAGCAAGGTTGTCCCTCTTTGATCTATTTTGTCTCTTCAAAGAGACACGGGATACGCTGAGCGAAGCCTTACTGCATGCCAATGCATATCTGGCCCAAGTCAAGGAGCTGGCCAAAGATCCTTCTGCATGTCCCCATTGTCACAGCACGATAGAGAGGATCCCAAACATAACCTTCTCCTAGGAGGATATGCTATGCAAAAACAATTTTCATGACCACCCCTAATATTACAATGCTATATAGGGGCTATTAAGGTTGATCGCATACACATCGACCCAGGATCGTCGCTCAGCATTATTCTTCGGAGTCTACTCCAGACCTTGGAGGCCTGGATGCATAAACTGGAGGCAACCAACACCACCATCCTTGGATTTAATGTCGAGAGAAGCCACCCTCTCGGAAAGATCCGTCTGAAATGCCATATCGGTAACTTGGGGATATAGGTGACTTGTTACGTCATCAACGTCGATGTATCCTATAATATCTTACTGGGACACCCCTGGATATACGAAAACATGATCGTGCCATCTAATCTCTATTATTTCTTTAAATACGTGGATAGTGAGGGAACGATTCATACCGAGTTTGCCGAGGTTGACCCGTTCAAAGGGATCGGGGGCATACTAATCCGACTCTATACTATACCGACAACAGAAACCCATGGTCAAAGGGAATGACGCTGAGGATGAAGCTGAAGCTGAAACCAACTCAACTATCAAGGGTCCTTTAATGATCCATGTAAGGAGTCATATCACCAATAATGGCACCATCAAACCCAATAATCCTCGACACAACACTGAAAAGCCTCTTGTGATCAACCTCCGCAACCAACTCGTGGAAGACAAGTTCACCAACCACTGGTAATCAACCTCCATTACCCTAAGGAGCCTTCCACTGACAGGCAGGCCTCTGAGGTCACCGTAGTCCAAGCCGCTACCGGGACCAAGACGAATGACGTGCTGAGAGAGTATACGAATACCCAGCCTAATGTTACCTCCCTCGATGATGTCTCTAATGACCCGCTCTGGTCAACTCGGAGAGCCGATTCAAATGACACAAGTGTGATGACATGTCCCGCCTTGCTCGGCAAGATGACTTGCTTTATGCAAAGGCATTCAGACTTGGCCCTTCGGGAGTTCAGACTTAGACTTTCAAAGGCGTGCTCGGTGCCTCACTCGGTCGATACGAATCATCGCTAAGGTGGGTAGCTCCGATGAACCTGTCTTTGCTTAGCCTTCAGCTAATACGGACTATACATGCTAAATCGCTAGGCAATAACCCTTTCATGCTAATAAATCAATTTGATTCACCTAGCTAAGAAAATAATCACAACTTGTATTACTTGCATAGAACATGGAATGTAACCTGCTGCCAGAAGATAGTAACTTTCTTATGCGATTCATTCATGCGAATAGAGTTTTTATTATACGACGTAGTATATGTCTTCGTACGATTTCTATGCTTATCTCAGTCAAATAACACGATATATGTCTTGATTTACCTAGTTTTGTTAGAAGACTATCAAATAGTCGTTCCATGTAAGTCTGAACCTGAAAATATTCAGGACCGTTAGGTCGCCAAGGCAGTTCCCGAACTAGGGGACTGTAGCATGACAAGTTAAGCAAGAAACATGATCAAGAAAGCTCTGGAAGCAATACGATTTCTAGACTGAATCAGACAGCTTAGGGAGTCGATAAGTTTGTGAATAAGATCATAATTTGAACATATACCTGACAAGAGACCTGAAAGACCAGAGACTTGCATGGTCACGGACAACTCGTGCACGAGGTATTATGGATTCCTCGGACGATCACCGGGGCACCGGGATCGTACCGGCCTTGGAGGAATCATATGGGTATTTTATGACCAAACAGTTCTAGGATGCTCCGCCAGTTTGGGGAGACGCAATATCAGTATTTGGGCCCTTAGTAGCGCATCCTACACTTGGATTACCCGTCTACCCTATGATAGCCTCCCATTGATAAAGGGCAAAGATGGCGTATAGTAATTCATGTACCTCTCGCATCTCCGTCCTGAGACTCTTCCTTTATGGCTATGCCAATAATCTTTCATATAGATTAAGTTTGGCTCGATTAAAATAATCCGCGTGTGAGCTATTGGACCTTACGCAAGTAACGAGTGCACGACACTTAGCATGCAGGTCGTTAATTAAAACAAGTAATGGATGCATGGCACATATGTATATTCATAGAATTGATGCACAATACTCTATATTGTTCAAGCACAATACATCGGAGTCAAGAACACGTTTGTAAGACTAGTTTTGTATGCGTTTCCATTTTGCTTTATTTACACGTAAATATGTTGGTTTAACTTGGTTTACCTTGGACAGGGAAGGACCAATGGTAAGTTGGTAAATTGTGCATGTTATTCTTATCGATCGACACTCTGCAACACGACTAGGCTTGGTATTATTGCCATAAAATTGATCCTAAGGCAAGACTAGAAAGACAACATAATAGATGGTGCACAGAACTTATATAACGTGTTTGGTTTTGTTGAGTGGGCGAGAAGCCTCCCCACCAGTGCATTTAATGTATTGATAACCCACCAAATTGCTTGCAAGGTACGGGAGAACATTGTTTCATGCAGAGTATCCTTCGTGCATGCTAAGGTATGGAATTCGCTTAGGAGGCTTAAAGCGTTGCGGCCGAAGATGAAGCACATATACATGATGTAATGTATTGGAACATCGCCTATCAGATCATCCCCAGTTCTAAGCCGCTTGGCATGTCTTTTATTGTTTTAAGAGAGAGAGCATGAGCGATTTGTAATCTCTGCCTAGATCCACATGTAATACTTATTCAATATCAATAAAGAGAACTATTTTCCTATATACTTGTGTTGTCCAAATTTTTGCTGCATTGGGACTATCTGTGCGACTATGTGACTTAGTATTTTATCGGCCATTTTAGGTGCTTACCTTATGCGAGCGCAACTTAGACTTGTGTGACATCATGCCCAGGTGAGGACGTTTGGCCCTACGGGGCCGAAGCGTAACAATATCATCCGTGAGGAGTAAATACTCTACTTTCTCAATAAAACTAGAAAATTCTACATATTATTTTTAATGGTAAAGTGCCGCTTAGACTTTTTATAACAATGGTTATTGGCATGTGATTTGTAATTTTTGATTTTATTCTGTCATGCTCGAGTTTTGTCCAAAATAGTCTAAAATGCCAAAATCTAAAACTAAAATTGGTTATTGAGCAGAGCTAGTGTCACGTCCCGCTCCCAAAATATTGGATAAATACGAGGACTGACATGGCCAACCATACCTTGCAGAATACCGAAGTAAGTCATAATGTGTAATGCCCCACAACTGTATGGTGCATTACGCTGAGTCGTATTGAATGAGGCAATAGCCGGTTATATTTTGATTTATTGGATTTAGGAGCAAGTATTGATTTGAGTTGGTTTTATGTGCAGATCGCAAGCGGAGTTCAATGAAATTAGGTGTTTGTTCAGAGCAGTATTGGGATAGCAGAATTTGGAGTGATAATATCATCTTTCTTAGTCCGATAGGTCGGATAATTTGGAGACCACGACCTGCTTGCATGGTCATACCAATTGAGTAGATCGTGCTTTACATCGAACCACGGGTTCAAGGGATCGGCCATATCGGCAACAGGGTGCATAACGGAATCAGACTCGGTGAGTGGGCTCTGTCCCTTTTCCTCTATTCCTTCATGCCTAATAATATGGAACACATGTAATGGCTTGAACACTTGGACTGGAAGTTAGAAATCACTACATTGTAGCATGCTTAGAGTGTGCGTTATTTGGTTGGATATGATTTATGGCTTAAGTTGGATTTACGGTTGAGCAGTTGGAGCTTGAGTGGAGTATCTTGGTTGGAACATCGAGGCATTTCGGGCGGGCGAGCGAGCATGCATCCGTGCACGAGTATCAGTTGGGCACTTTGTCAAGCAAAGAGTGCAGTTATGGTTCGAAACCGGACAACTGCATCGGTTAGGGCATTGTGCCAATGTTGGGGCATTGTGCCACAGAGTTTTCTGAGCAATGGGTGTTGCACCAATTGGATCATTGTATCGAGAAGCGGCATAGTGCCTATAGGTTTAACTTGAGATGGTGCCTTGGGTTATAAGTTGAAGAATGGTTATGGATAGTTGGTTGGATTGAGGCAAGTATCGTTTGGTGGGGCGAGAAGGCTCGATTATCTCGTTATACCTACTTGTTGTTTGCATCGGTCACGGACAACCTGTTGCGCACAAGGTTTGGTTTTCTCGAACGGGATAGGCTCCAGGGCACCGGGATTGTTCGGCCATTGAGGAGACAAATGGTAACGTACCTTAGGCGCGGTGCCGACAGTTCAATAAGACCAGGCGGGCTAGCTACTCAGCGCTAGATCGGGTAAAACTGTAGTTGATTAGTTCTTTCAAAAAATTTACTATACAGATAATAAACTTATATTATTAAATATACCGATAGAAATTTTATAAATTTTGATACATACCGCCAACTGAGGTGGCAAAATTTTGGAGAACTTGATTTTCGCTAACCTAGTTGACAAAAATCTGACAAGAATTAAATATTTGGGTGGGAGAGGGCGAATTTTCGCCAACTTAGTTGGCAAAAATATTTTGTTTTTTGTTTTTTTTTTGGTTTTTTGTTTAGGGGTTTGTTGGTTTGGTTTTCTTGTTGGTTTTATTTATGTTTTTTTTGTTTTTTTTTTTGTAGGTTTATTTTCTAGGTATGTTAATAGTAACTTTGTCATAATAACGTACATATTGTAACGTATATATTTTTACAACGGCTCAATTTTTTTATTTCTATAAATTCCTTCTGCTATTCATGTCTCACTCAATCCACTTATACTTTCAAACACAATCCACTTATACTTTCAAACAGAAGCTCAATCACTATGTATTTAGAAGCTCATTCTCATGTGATGGATCAAAGTTTAACAATATTATGTTCGGTTGGAGGTGTGTGCTTAATTGGTTAGTTTATGAAGGAGGTTTAACTGAAAAAATTTTAATTGATCAAAATATTTCGTTTTATAGTTTACGTAATCAAATTGTTGAGCAATGTTCTATTGATTATAAATTTATATTGGTTCATGTTTATTTAACTAATTGTATAAAGTTAGTTAGTGAACAAGCATGGAAATTTATTCCAGAAGTTAATATACAAGCAACGTACATTAATATTTATGTAACTCCACAACCACCTAGAAATAATATTATAAGTAGTATATGTGCTTCTAATGAAGTTAATACTGCTCCTAGTTCTTTTCACCAAGTTATTTTATTTACTGAACAAGAACATATAGTAGATGATGGTAATAACGACGATAAAAATAGTGATGATTTAATTAAAAGTTTAGATGATAAATTTGATGGCAATGTTGATAGTGTTAGCATTTTAGGATTAATCATTGAAAGAAAATTTAATAATCATTCTGAATTTAGATATTTTATTAGTGATATAGCAATTGCACATAATTTTATTTGTCATGCTATGTTAAACAATGATAGTGGGATTGTATATAAATGTAACGATTCAAGTTGTAATTGGAGAGTATACGCTAAAGCAAGTGGTAAAGGTGAAAGTTTTGTTATCACTACGCTAGAAAATGTACATTCTTGTTTAGGGGAACTTATAACATGTTCTCATCCATTAACTACTACTGTATGGGTTAAAAATAAGATTATTGATAGAATTCGAGATAACCAGTCATATAATCCATCGCATGTTGTAAATGATATATTTAGAGAACACGAAATATATATTAAATATTTAAAGCTTGGAAAGCTAGGAAACTTGCTCTATCCAAAATAAATAGTAGTTATATTGATGCATATAGTAGTCTTGAAGTGTATGGTTTTAGAATTATTGAGATAAATCCAGGTAGCCAATATTTTATACAGACTACAGAAGACAATAATTTAAAAGAATTTTTATTTGTTTTAAGGCATGCATTGATGGATTTTTAAGGGGATGTTTACCTGTGATTAGTACTGATGCTACTTTTCTTTCTTCTAGATATCAAGATATTTTATTTATTGCTTGTGCTCATGATCCAAATTATCAATTATATCCAATTGCTTATGTTGTTGCTGAGAGTGAAAATACTGATTCTTGGACTTAGTTTTTAAACAGTTTGAGAACATCTTTTGAAAAATATTTTGATGCATAGAATACAATTTTTTTATATCAAATAAACAAAAAAGATTGATTAGGGCTATGCATGATATCTTTCTAGAATTGCCTTATTTTTTGTATTCATTATTTTAAACAAAATTTGAAAAAACTCTTCAGATTTCCACATTTTTAACATAGTTTAGACTATCTTGCTAGATGCTATAATGAAACAGATGCGAACTATTATTTGGAAAAAATAAAATCTGAAAACATAGATGTTTACAACTGGCTCGTTGGAGTAAATGATGAAACTCGTATTCTTTTACACTGGATAACAGCGTATTCTCCTTGTCCCAAATTAGGTATTCATACGTCGAATCTTGCTGAATGCTTCAATAACTGGGTAAAAAATTTACGCGATAAACCAATAACGATACTACTTGATGGAATTCGAGCCAAAATTATAATACTTCAGGACAGGAATAGGCAAAAAGCTAAAAATCTTTAAACTGATTATTGCCCTAAGATGTTACAAACTATGGCTCTTATCATAAAAAAAAATTGTCGGCTGCAAACGTTGAATATAGTTAGATATTTGTTTGAAATATTAGATTGTAAAACAAATAGAACATATATTGTAGACTTAGATAAAAGTCTTGTTCATGTTTAAAGTGGTATCATACTTTGCTTCCATATGTACATGCATGTTATGCGTGTAAGTCTAAAAATATTAGCATCGAGGGTTTTTATCTAGGTATTTTCTCTAAGCAAGCATTAAGAAGCGTATATGATCTGCATATAGAGCCAATTCTAGTCCCATACAACCTCCAAAATACATTGGTTAGAGGACACGTTGGAGTACCAGATGTACGACGCAAGGATAGAAGACCAAAGAAGAGCCGGATCAAAGCGAATGATCAAGCTTCAAGAGATCTTTGATGTAGTAACTGTAATGGTTTAGGACACAATAGAAGGAGATATACAAACCAACCAAGAGAATAAAGGCATTGCCGTAGATTTTTAAATAGTTTTATTTTATGAGAACAATATGTAATTTTTTATTGAAATAGAACAAAGTTACATTCAAATAAAGTTCGTACTGATATAACAATTTCATCGACCTCTCTTGGCTAATTCTCGATAGTTCGGATGATCAATCTCTCTTAGATTGAGTTGGTCCCTCTTTTCTCGTGTATTCTCTGGGGCCGCATCATCACCACCTCCTTGATTGTCCTCCACTTGAGATGGCATCGATGCTGATGGAGTTGTCAAGATATGCGAATAGGTGGTAACGTCGAAGGCAAATAGGCTATCCCACTGAGAATCTCCCTCAGGGGCCCACTGAGAATCTCCCTCGGGGGCCCACTGAGAAGTGCTTGTACCGACCGTCGCTTGAGAAGTGCCCCACTCAGGCCAATGAGAAGTGCCTGCACCAGCCCACTGAGAAGTGCCCGCACCATCCCACTAAGTAGTGCTCGCATCGGCCGTCTCCTGAGAAGTGCCCCAATCAGGCCAATGAGTAGTGCCTGCACCAGCCCACTGAGAAGTGCCCGCACCATTCTACTGAGAAGTGCTCGTACCGGCCGTCGCCTGAGAAGGGACATAGTCATCTTGCAGTGGCAGAATATCATCTTGATACCAAACTGAGGTATACTTCCAAGGGGGCGTGCTTGTTATTGTTCAACAAGACCCTGAGGATAATCTCCTGGAATAAGTAAGGGAGGGTTTGGAGGAGTCGATCATCGTTGCATAGCAGCTAAAAATTTGCCAACCGCTGTGCTCAACGGTTCGCCCACTAGATGATTTTGATATACGGTATTTAAATCTGGAAGCTAAAATATTAAATAGAATTTAATAGAGGACATAATAAGTACTACGGAGATAGACATTTTTATATAAAAATAATGTACCATCCCTTATACATAATCATAATAGCCACGGAGACTATAATCATCTATGGCTCAATGTTGGAATCGAAACTCTTGGAATTGGTAGGCTTTGTTGCTGATAAGAGGATCTCCCCACCAAGATCTATATGCATCATCATCGTAGGTTGCACCATTACAAATTATGACCACATGATTTCTTATAATTTTTATAGTAAATTTTTTTAAACTTTTGGAACAACTTACCATCATCAATAGAGGACATCATTTGAGACAAATATTCCACCTGATATTTGTCATTGTTCAACAAGACCCTGAGGATAATCTTCCGGAATAAGTAAGGGAGGGTTTGGAGGAGTCGATCATCGTTGCATAGCAGCCAAAAATTTGCCAACCGCTGTGCTCAACGGGTCGCCCACTAGATGATTTTGGTATGCGGTATTTAAATCTGGAAGCTAAAATATTAAATAGAATTCAATAGAGGACATAATAAGTACTACGGAGATAGACATTTTCATATAAAAATAATGTACCATCCCTTATACATAATCATAATAGACACGGAGACTATAATCATCTATGGCTCGATGTTGGAATCAAAACTCTTAGAATTGGTAGGCTTTGTTGCTGATAAGAGGATCTCCCTACCAAGATCTATATGCATCATCATCGTAGGTTGCACCATTACAAATTATGACCATATGATTTCTTATAATTTTTACAGTAAATTTTTTTAAACTTTTGGAACAACTTAACATATCAATAGAGGACATCATTTGAGACAAATATCCCACCTGATGTGTCTTAAATCTAGAATTCCACCCAGGAATCAATCTGCGTGCTCTGGTAGTTGCATTGCCTTTACCACCATTGAAACATGGTGGCTCAACAGGAATGTGTTGTATCATCCAGAACTGTCGCATAATATGATCAACTGGATGATACATGATGTTATCGTACAATATTATGAAAAATCTATGTAGACTCAATCCAAAGGTCGTTGTTTGTAACTCAATAGGATTCTGCCCAAGTCGGTACGGTAAAAAAATTACCTATTTTCTGTCAACAAAATTGTAAGATAATAAACATATTGACTGTATGAAATACAAAAAAATATATAAGACACTATAAAAAAATTATCTCGTTAAACCTTAGTGAATCGAATTGGCCCCGATATACTACAATATCCTTGTGAGCACATCGATTTGGATTAGCTGCAGCCGTCATCCAGCGTAAAGCTGATAGAAAGACACCATTTCGGTATCAATACGGGAGACTGACCTACCGATACTGAAGTGCTCGTAGGGCCAAACCTAGAAAAAATATATCATGTAAGTGTACATATTTCTTTAGTAAATAAAATTATATGAAAATTTTATACCTGTAATAATGCCATACATCCATTCAAATTTTTCTGTCTTTTATCAGCTGAAGTAAAATGCACAAAATTTGACATGGAGTTGTACAGATATGCCAACACAGAAGCTCCCCATGCATGACGGGTAGGTTCTGTCATATTTTCCAGAAAAGGTAAAAAATATAAATTTGTCCTAAATCTGGAGTTTGGAAATAAAATTCCATTTCTTAGACCTAGTAAGTAGGCCTGGTGCAAGCAGTAACCTGAACATATAATAAAAAAAGTATATCAGTTAAACTAAATAAAAATATATATTACATAAATAATAACATTAAATGTTATACTTACTCGTTCCGCATCCACTAAGATTTTTTTCTCACCAATACGATCTAGGTGGATAAAGTTATGGTGGAGCCACGAAAGCGTCATAAAAAATTTACCATATATGGTAGGCGGCTCCATGCCTAAATACTTTCTAATCACAGTTTTGGTGCAAAATGTTTTATCATTTTCAAATATTATAGGTTCACCCATAATAGGTAATCCTAAGATATTTCCACATCTACTAGCAAAATAGTTATTTCTCCGAACGGTAACTGAAAGGTATTTCTTCCTGGCCACCACTGCTCAACTAAACTGAAGATCAAGTCTCGGTCGTGATATAGAAAATGTATCTGATCAATATGATCAAAATAAAATACGTTCACCATACCATGTTATTCTTCAGTCAACATCCAGTATCCAACGTCATCCTCATAACGCCATGTGACATGCTCTCGTATTCGAAACGTATCTGGATAATCGTATTTCTATATATGAAATATATAAACGATATTATTATTAGACATGTAAAAATATAAATTATATTTACTAAAATAATTTAATTTTAATATACATGTCCAGAAAATACTTGACTAAAAATGTACAATTCACGTAGCTGGATAATCGTATCTGTGGTAGGCCCTACTGGAATACGTCCATCGTTTTGGGTACCCATCTGTAATATTTAATACTTAGTGTTAAAATATGTAATCAAATATTTAGTGTTGGTATGGATACTATCATGAAATTTATAATTATAATAGTTAAAATAGTAACTATAATTACATAATTATAATTATAAATTTTATATGTTCTCCTTCTCTTTTCTTCTCTTTTCTTTCTCTTCTTTGCTTACTTCCTCATGCTCTTCTCTTCTCTGATTATTCTTCTTCTCTGCTTCTTCTTCACTTGCTACAATATTACTTTCTTTCTCTCTCTCCTTATAATACACAACACCCACCAACACCCACCTATATATTAAACCAACTACCAATATTAAAGGACATCATTTAAACCAACAACCTACATCATTTAAATCAACAACCTATTAAACCAACCCCACCAACCCTACATATTAATCTAACCCAACAACCCATAGACCAACCCACCCGAACCCACCCACCTGAATTGAGAGGCCCTATTTTTGCCAACTCAGTTGGCGAAAATTGGTCTATTCCCTGAAAAAGTCAGATTTTCGCCAACTGGGTTGGCGAAAATTAAGTTCTGCAAAAATTTTGCCAACTCAGTTGGCGATATGTATCAAAATTTTAAAATTTTCTAAACTTCTATCGTTATATTTAATTAATATAAATTTATTATCGTACAGTACATTTTTTGTAGTCCTTTATGGCTTGGCCAGTGACTTTATATAAATAAGAGTTGGTTTGCTTTTGTTTGATTTGTGCTTTTTGTGTAGGCGGAGCTACCTTGCCTTGGGCAAGAGTGTGTATATCGATTATTGGATTATTAAGGCTTGTATTATGGCATGGTTTGAGGATGTATATTGAGGCTTGATTTGTGGTCCAATAGGTTCACGCGTTGCTTGGGTTTGAGTAGGACGGTTTGCATGCTAGTTTTCTTTTGAGTTGGATATATCTGCTTTTATATTTACTTGAGTTGAATGCTTCCATGCTTAACCTGATTTACAGTTTTCCTTAACATGTCATACCCTTGCCATAAAATAAATCTAGGATTCAAATAGAAAGATCACCATATAACTGTTTGCATTCACTATTCTACTTAGTGTCGGTTTAGACGAGTGGGTTACCCCACTCACCAATACAGCTGTGTATTGACCCACGTTTGTCGGCATTATTTTAGGTACGCGGGTGTAGTGGATCTACTTGGATATACGAGATATTATGTATGAATGGTAAGTACTTTTGTGGGCAAGAGAAAGAGCAAGAGTATTGCATCGTCTTTGTGGCATTCTCCGTCGTGGCATTTTTATTTGGACCCTATCGAGAGCTTCGCTGTGTATACTCTGATGTGTTCTTAGTACACAATACTTGACTTTCACTACAACTTGATCGTTTTGATGATAACTTTGATGTTTGACAATATCGCCTTATGTGAGCGCAACTTCAGGCTCGTACGGCATCATATCCCAATGAGAACGATTATCCTACGGGAGCACTACAACATGGTGATTCACGTTCAGCGGGGACGATTGAGCTTGCAGAAGATTGGGACGTGATAAATTTGGTATCATAGCGTCCGGTTTAATTTCTCGGACTATGTCCTTTGGTTCATCACAAACTCTAAATAGCTTTCACGTGTCGTTTGAATTTTGGCTCTACTCGGTGTCGCATTGGATGTTTCATACAATAAGTCTATATATTTGTTGGTTGTGGGTGCATGTTGTTCTTCGTTGCGTTTGTTTTTATTGGTTTTTGGTAGATCGTGTAGCATCGTTGGACGTTGTTGCATTCGTGCAGCAAGTTGTGTGGTATTATTGCATTTGTGAAGCAAGTTGAGAGGTGTCGTTGCGTTAGTTTGGCTTGTAGTTCAGGATATTCTGGTTGCATCAGTGGATCAGTTGGTTGGCAGACAAGATTGGTTATGTGGCATATTGTGAGTAGAAGCATCAGATGAGAATGGATCATTGCACGAGTTGATCGTATAGAGAATGTGTTGGACGAAGTTTGATTTTTGGCTGGGTATATCACAGAGAGCGTTGCACGAGTTGCTCGTTTAGCGCATTGGTTGAGCAGGTTTGAGTTTGGCTTGAGAATATCAAGAGAGTGTTGCACGAGTTGCTCGTACAACAAATGTGTGGAACAGTTGGGTATTGGGTAAGATTACTTGAAAGAGATCGTTGTACGGGTTGCTTGTGTAACGAAAGTATCGAACGATTTGAGAAATAGTTGAAAGTATTGAGAATGGAGCATGGCACAAATTTCTTAGCGAGATTGATAAAAGAGTTAGATGGTTCATGTATTGGCTGAGTTTCATGTCATACTTGAGTTAGGGATGGCAGGATCACGCAGAATGGATGGTACGAAGGATCAGTGAACAGAATTATGATGCGAGTAGTGACTTGATTCAGAGTGGTATATGGTATACCACATAGTGAGCATGATATTAGATTATTTTGGATAGATATTAATGGAATTGCCATAACGAATGCGGTTAACAAGAATATAAGTTGGTTGGTGCACATTGGTTGGAGCAAGCGAATATTGAGTTACGATCGACAGGATCATCCCGGAATAGTTGGTTTAGAATAAATGTTCGTCGACGCAGAGTAAGTACGAGAGCGTCTATATTTCCAAGTGGTATATAGTGCAATAGAATTTGACTCAGGTATTCTTTGATACGTTATACTTGAGCGATCAAGAATGGACTTGTGCAAATGGTGTCACGCCCCGATCTCCCGCAGGCAAATCGGCCATTTCCGCTAGGCGGGAATCACCCTCGCCAGCGCTCCCGCGGAACGATCGCTTAACCCATCCAGGCGTGATGCCACACGAGCGTGATCCACGCCCGTGCAAGGCCATGGTTCATTGGCTGGCGGCAAGAGTTCTAAGCCACAGAGTCGCACAGATTGTCCGAGTACAGCGGAGTCATGAACGCATAGGCGATCGATAACAGGTTCACTGAGTTGACAAATATAGCAAAAGCATTGAAACACAAGTTTGAAGTAAAGCAACTCTTTTATTGATATAAACATGTGTTACAGGTGGCATATAGCCAAGATTACAAGTCACTCAAGCCTCTCTCTCTGAAACAGTAAAAGCGTGCCAAGTGGCTACAACTGTGGAATGATTGTACTGGCGATGGTTCAGGCGACGCTCCAACATTATGTCTTGTATATGTGCTTCAGTTCCGGACGCACCGTTGCAAGGCTTCAGAGGAAACTCCTGGCCTTAGCACGCACGAAGGAGGCATCCGCACCGAACGAGGTTCTCCCGCACCCTGCATACAAACTGGTGGATTATCAGTACATTGAATGTACTAGTGGGGAAGCTACTCGCCCGCTCGATAAATCCAAACACGTAATACAGGTTCCGTGCACAACTATTGAGTTATCTTTCTAGTTGCCTTAGGATCAGTTTTATGCAAGCATTGAATAGCCTAACGTGTCGGGCAGTGCGCCGTGCGATGTTAGAGGAAACACGGCGAGACTTACCAACTTACCATCTCCTTCCCTGTCCAAGGCAAACATTGTTAATTCAAGCACGAGCAAGTATAACATTCAGGAGGCATAGCATATGCAAACAGGTGGGTCGTTTTAACATGATCGTTCAAGTGTTTAGTTGTTCTTGATGCGATGCAGTAACTCGCACGCGGATAGCCGCTAAGCGAGGATGACTTATCTATATGAACACGGTCGCTGGCAAAGCCATAAAGGACCAGTTATAGTCTTGAACAAGGAAGGAAAGCAACAAAGATGCAGTGGTGGTTGCAGACCATCCTGTCCAGATGCAGTAGACTATCGTGCAGTTTGTTATAGTCTTGAACGAGGATGGTAAGCAACAAAGATGCAGTGGTGGTTGCAGACCATCCTGTCCAGATGCAGTAGACTATCGTGCAGTTCCATCCGGATCGAAATGGTCCCAGTGCCCCGGTGACCGCCCGTGGAACTATGCCTCGTTTTTGAGTTGTCCGCGACATGCAGGTCAGGGTCTCGGTCTGGTACAGGAACAAGTTCGATGCAGTATGTGTATATATTGAACAAGTCCGGTATGGAACGAGTTCGATGCAATATATATACAGAACTTGTTGAGGCAGGATTCAGTGATTCAGTAGTGCTTGCCAGGCCAATTGATTCAGTAGTTTGCTCCATGAGCTGTGATTCAATGATTTATTCAGTCAGGGTGTAAATTCCCTGGTTCGGGAATTGCCTTGGTGACCTAACGGTCCCGGATACTTGCAGGTTCATTCAGGCACGGGACGTACGTAGTAGTCTCCCGGGGTTTGGATGAAAATACGGTAACATTCAAGCAGACAAGCATGCGTTTCTAAGGAACATAAGCAGGCACGTTGCTCGGACCCGAAGGTAAGCCGAGAGTTAAAAACGTTAAGGGACTTAGCATGCGAGGGTCTGAATATAAGCAGTATTTCATTTCCATGTTCTAGCAAGCAATATGAGTTGGGATTATTCCCTTAGCGAGGTGCATTGGATTTATTAGCATGCAGGGGGTGATTCACCTAGTGACTAGCATAAATATTCCAGATTTTATGTGTGCTGGCTAAGCAAAGACAAGTTCACCGTAGCCACCCACCTTTGCGATGATTCGCCTCGGCAGAGCGATATGTCTGAGCGAGCCTCTGAAAGCCTAAGCCGAATTCCTGTAGGGGCAAGTCTGGATATTCTTTGCATTCTCTTTGAGGCAAAGCAGGTCGGGACAGCTGCACTATTGCCGTTTGAAACGGCAGTCCGCTTGAGCGGAACGGGGTGTTACATCCTACCCAACTTAGAAAAAGTCTCGTCCTCGAGACTTACTAAGGACAAGCAGTGATCTAGGGTTGAGGCAATCCTAGACAAGTCGTTGTACTTGTTCATTTGGATATTCACTTGCACAAGCTTTAAAATCAGCATATCGCTTAGACTGGATTGTGCGCACTTTCGAAGTGCACTTCTAGCGTGAACACATCAACCAGCTTAGTGATAGCGAAGTCTCAGCACTCGAGTTTTACCTTTTCTTAAGTCTTGGATGGTGCACTAGTTCAAGGCGTCCCTCGAATAGATGCATTCAACCAAACTTAGGGTTAGTGAAAATCGGACAAGCTACTAGCGATACTCTCAAGGGTTCGCACAGGTTGGCACAAAGGCCACTCGCAGCATACAACCAGACAAGCAAGTATATCATTCAAAACGTATTTTGAAAGTATTTAGACTTATTGTTGGAACATCCCATCGAGGCATTGAGAGAGAGCGTGCACATAACCCACAACGAGCTTTCGAAACAGAGATATCGAATTGAAGGCCAAAGGCATAGAAGCCAGGCTCTGATACCAACATGTCACACCCCGATCACCCGCAGGCAAATCGGCCATTCCCGCTAGGCGGGAATCACCCTCGCCAGCGCTCCCGCGGAACGATCGCTTAACCCATCCAGGCGTGATGCCGTACGAGCGTGATCCACGCCTGTCACTACCACATTTCCAGATTAGGGCATTTGTGTAATTTCACTATTTTAAATAATTATGTATTTAATTAATCTGCTGAGTTTTTTTTAAACTGTTTATATGTTGTTAGTTGTGTTTGGTTTAGGTCAAACCCTAGAACTCATTAGGACAAACCCTAATGACTAAACCTTGATTTGAAACCAAATTCTAGAGAAACCCTAGAATTTCAATTTTAGCTTTAGAACCTCAAACCCTATAATTGACTAAACCTTAGTTAATTAAATCCTTCATGACCTAACATGGGGGATTAACCTAATCCTATGCATTTGAAACCCTAAACCTAGTTTTTACTATAAAGGGGAGCCACCCTCAACCCTTTTTTCCTTCATGAAGAAAAAAACCCTAGCCTCCATTAGAAAAGCCATTTCCCCCACCCCAAATTCGGAATCAAACCCTAGGATTCCATCTTCCTCCTCCAAAGCAAAGGAAAACAGGGAGCTTGGGTCAAGGAACATTGGGGAAGAAGAACCTTCATAGGGAAACCATCTCCCTATAGGTAAAATCCGGATTTTTCCTATTTTAATTCTGTTTTTCCCTTGTTGTTGGCCATTAGGAAACCCCCCCTATTGTTTAGATTTCGATTTAGGGTTTTGATTTGGGTTTTGGTGACCTACGTTGGATTTTCCCCAATTTCGTGAACCCTAACCCTAGGGGTTTGCATGTAGACTGATTTCATCCTCCAACGTGAAGGGTTGGATCTCGATTTTAGGGTTGATTAGGGAGCATTCACTGTACAGTAGGTATTTGGAGGTTTTCCTGTGCAATCGGGTTATGTGGAGTGCACTGGGCTGTGTGTTTGATTTTACTGTTCAGTCGGGTGTATTTTCTATGCTGTGTAAGAATGTAGTGTGTGTCTTGTGTCCCCGTGTCTTGGGGTGTCAGACAAGGTAGAGTTCTCAGTGTGCACAGTCGGGCATTAGTATGAGTTAGGACCCGTGTGTTGAGCAGTGGGTGATTATGTATCAATGTAGTGTAGGATTGATGTTTGTGTTAGATCCCTGTGTAGACCAGTATTTTGCCTGTGTGTTTGTAGGTATTTAAATTCCAGTTTATGTGTATCCCTGAGAATGACTGTGAATAGCTACCCGAGTGTGTGTGTGTACTAGCACTGTGTGTGGGTGTCCCTGTTAGAGAGAGTGAATACCTGTGTGTTTCTCAGAGTGCCTAGGTGAAAATTTCTGTGTGTGAGTGATAACTTAAGTATCAATGACAGTGAGTGAGTACCATGTGTATGAATCTATGTGTAAGTGTCTCAATGAAACCAGTGTCTGTGTGCAGAATTAGGTATCAGTGGTTCAGTGAAATAGTTTCTCAGGTAGCAGTATTGGGAGAAAGGGGGGAGATTAGTGTATCAGTAATTTTCAGTGTTGTATCCTAGGTTCTTTTCAGATTTCATTACCTGTGTGTTAATTCCTGTGTCTTAGCTAGAAATAGGACGGTATATCAGTATGTGAGGTATTATGAGAGTGAGGAACTGTGCCTGTGTGCAGCAGGATTGAATTTTAGTGTAGAACCCTGTGTCAAAATGTATCAGTGAGTATCTTGGGTAGAATGTCAGTATGAATCTAGTGTGGGTATTGAATTTCCTGTGTGTGTCAACCGGATAGTGTATCTGTGTGTTAGATAGCTAGGTGAGAGTGTCTCAAATATTAATGTATAGATGAGTGAATGAACCAATGTGTGTATTCAATACCAGTGTGAGTAAAACCTGTATCTCAGTTAGTGATACCTGTGTGTTCAGTGTATTAATTCTGTGTGTGTGTGTGCCTGTATAGTTCAGTAGCTAGTTTAATTTCAGTAAGGTTAGAATCCTGTGTGTACTAGCATGTGTTTTAGGCCTGTGTACATCAGTAAACAGAATTCTGTGTGGGCTGAGAGTGAGGGACCAGTGAGCCAGTGTGTGTGTAGATGTGTAGCTGTGTGTTCTCAGTATCTGTGAATGTGTAGCAGTGTGTGTCAGGGTGATTCATGGACATGAGTGTTAAGTATCTAGTAATAAGTACAAGGTAGGTATGATACATATAGATACTAGACAAGTTATGGATTTTATATGTATAAGAGTTGTTATATATACTATTGACATATAGTATATAATAGTAGCTAATATTAAACTAGATACCTTGGTATGATAGAGAAGTTAACTAGTTTAGTTAAGTTTCATCCAAAGGGACTATTATGATATAAATGGACAAGTTTTAACTAAGTTGACCAATAAACCTTAGATATGACCTAGAAGCCTCGCACTTAATTATTTAAACATATTATTTCCTTAATTCAGTACCTGACATTTATATTCCACAAATAGGTCATTGTGATCCCACTTTGGACATCGATCCTCACACTTTGCTCAGGACCACAGGCGAGTACATTCTCTGATTAGTTTCTTATTTATGATATCCCCTATATTCACTGTATCTAGTGTAAATATCAATATTCTCGACACGCTGGTTACACGGATTGGTGTATACGGATCTCGTCATGAGATGTTATTCCTTGTTCATGGTGTAGCTTGTACAAGACTTGTTTCTTTGTTATCTTGTGCATGTACAGACACTGATTTTCGGGGAGATTTGCTACCTCCCTAGGGAATCCCGTGCCATAGCGTACCATGATTGGATCTACTATACCAGTCGGGGGTGGGGAGTATTTTAGTGTAGATATGTGATCATACCCAACTTTACATGAATCATAGCTCACCCCATATCTCACGTCGGGTGCGGCCTGACCATTTACATGCTTCATAGCTGTTACGTGTGATTAGCCTGAACTCTACATGCATCATAGCTAACCAACGGTTAGCCTGACCTTACATGAATTATAGCTAATCACATGTAACCAGCCTGATCAAGTTCCCAAGCCGATCACATGTTAAAGCTAGTACTCACACACTTAGTCATAAGATTCTTGCTCGTTGACATATTGTTTCTTTTCCTGCATTTACTTACAGTATTTCCAGTAATTCCTTTTTGTACATTTCTCGTTCCTATACATGCATCTCGTATATTTCCATCTAGAACTGCTACATAGTTTATATCATTAATATAGAACTGCTATTTAGAGATGTACTTTGCTCCTTCCTGACTGGAAAATATTTTCCAGACTGTGACCTTAGTGGACTTGTTTCTGACACTTGGGGATTGGATGTTACTGATTACAGGTATGACTATTTTGTCGTTAGACTTGTCTTGTATTTTTTTGCTTACTTTGATATCTCATCGTGCTTAGTTTATGTGATTGAGTATCCAGCATTATTTTATGATATCCACGTCTCCTTATGGAGTTGGGTGTTCTTGTGAGATGGATTAGATAGTTACTTGACCTAGACAGCGTTCTACCGCCGATGCTGCGGCGTAGGCTGGACGTACACACGACTCATACCCAAATTCCGGGTGCGGGTCATGACACTTTTTTAGTGGTGGCCCATGCAGGTCAGACTTCGCAAGTTGTGCGATGTCACAGTAGTGCGACGTCCTATTTGTACTACTGCGTGCCTGCTATAGAATATAGGACATCAGATACTAGAATAAGAGAGGATACTCAATCACAAAATTATTTGGGAGATTCCTGGGATGACCCCTTGAGAATCTTGTTATAATTTCTAATTTAATTATTTTTCTTGTTTCCGTCCGCTCTCGCTTGTCGTTATTGAATTGGATTCTTGTTGATCAGTTATAAAATTAACTCTTGGTGTCGTTGTTGAGTTTGATTTTTATCGAGATAAATTTTACTGACTAAACCTTACGGTATCATCTGATGACATATGTTGATGAGGACAGTGAGAAAGGTAAAACGTCTACTTTGGTTATGGAACCTAGAGTTTATCGCAGCCACATTAGCTATCGTGACGAGAACGTAGGAACCTGACTTGGATGTACATATCTTAGTTATGAATTTAGAGTTTCTCACAGCCATACCGGTTGGCGTGGCGAGGATTCTAGATGACATGATTATAGAGTTGCATACCTTAGTTACGGAACCTGTCGTTTATCGCATCTATGCTTACTGGCGTGGCGAGGATTCTGAGTGTCATAATTTCTGACAGACGTGTATGATTATCAGGTTGTATCTTAAAATGGTTCTTAAAGTCTCATTCTCAATACTTATCTATTTTTGTTATTCCAGGACTTTGTTCCATCGCTTCTTTTCTTTACTAGCAGTAAAGATACCTTTAGTCCTTGATCCAATTCCTTTTTGAGCCTTATTTCTTTAAGGATCCTTGTTAGTGTGATAATTAGTGACTTACAATTTTGTTTGTGTCTTGTATTAGTGTTGACTGAGTGTGACTTGTGAGTTTGTAAGTGTTTCTTAATTGGACATGGGAGCATTAGGCATTAATCTAGAGATACCCATAGCATAGTACCTTGTAGCAATAGTTCTATGATAGGTGTTATTATAATTAGTATTGGTATGTATTGGTATTATAGAAAGAGGAGTAAGAGTATCAGTGAAGGTTCCAAGAGTAAGTATCAGAGTCAGCATGCCAGTCCTGGCTAGTCGTGAATTCATGTAATTGGATGATTTATGTAAATAATTAAGTATCAAGGAATTGTGTTAAAGATTAATGGAGCATGATGTTCAATTTGATGATTGATTACTTGGGTGTGTCAAGGGTAAAGAAATGTATATGCATAAAGGGTATTAATGAGTGTGCCATGGGTAGAGGAATATCAAGATTAATCATGAAAGGTATGAAGTGTATCACAGATTAGTGTAACAGTTTGTAAAAGATTAAAAGGAAAATATATATACATCAATTGAGATGAGGAGCCATATACTTGCCCATGAGAGTAAAGAAAAACAGGTGTATTATAAAAGGTGCGAATAATTGTGAGTTCTAATAAGTTTGATGAGATAATCTAATGATGAAGCTAGTGTTACCATACCAATAGTGCTAGTGATTCTATATCAAAGATTTGTTGAGCAAGGTGCTAATGACAGTAAGAACTTCGTGTGATGATAATTAGATTGGTGTATTAATTAATGTGGATAGAAAATCATTGGAGAAAAATACGTGATGATAACTTTGATTATTGGAAGTAATAGTGCAAGTAATCCAGGCAGTGCAATATTCAGTACACAGTTGAGAGTTATAGATAATTGATGTATTTGTGTGCACCTTGAGTATTAGAGACTGTGAGCATATATGTGTACTTAGATGCTTGTGGATTAAAATTATAATTTGAAGAGTGGAAATGAATTTCAATTTTTAAGAATTTAGAGGAGTTAAGATTTTATGTTATTAAAATTTTGAGGATTCGAATTAAATTCAATAAACATAGTCAAGCTATAAAGATTTTGGAAGCGATTAAAATTTATTTTTTCGATATTGAGTATTTGACTTTTGAGGAAAGTATATGCATTTTATTTTAAATCATTCGAGAAGTAAATTTTGGTGATTTTATTTTGAAGATAAAATTTTATGGTGGGTAAGAAATGTATAACAGTATATGAGTGGTTGATGTGCATGTGTAAGGATCTATTGGCTTGAGAATGCTTGAGATGGCACTGCAAACAAACTTGGATGTCCATCTAGAGTTGCATTAGAAGGAGCAATACTTAGTATGGTGTGTTGCACTTGGTGTGCAGTTGAGTGATAAGAACAACTTGTATAAACAATTATAGTAGGTAAGAAGCTAGCAGTGAGTATGCTTGTAGTAGAAACAGTGGTATCTAAAGGGATACAAGTATCAAACTTTGGATGCATCATTGAACTATGGTGGTGTTAGAGATTCTTGGTATCATATCTAGGTATCAATAGATAGGTGTATGCAATGAGGATGTATTCATGGATGTTGTGGACTAATAATTAGTTGATATGGGTAACAGTGTATAGGGACAGGAATTTGTGAATAAATGTGCCAGAGTTAAGTGTACGATAGAAGTTGAAGATGTCCAAGTAATGGGTTAGAAGGCTATGTTCTGTTCTTTCCTTCTGTTCATTTTTCGTCTGTTTGATTGATTAATTGATTTCTTAGTATCGTAGTTTGTATCAATAATTCTCTTGCTAGAATGTAGCTGGTAGTACACCCCAACAGATACTGCAATACCATGACAAAAGTGACCATAACCATGTATGTTTTCTCTAGATTGTATATTGTATGACGGTAGGTAGGATCTTCTTAGACCTTGATTGTTGGGGGTTTGACCGTGGTGAAGAATTAATGAAGAGGTTATGAATTGACAAAGAGAGACAATGTATTTTAAATTTTGAGGATAAATATTTATTTAAATGAAGAGAGTTGAGAATTTAAAATGACAGAATTGACGATTTGTTAAAATCATAAATTTTTATGAAGATTGTGGTATGATTGAATGTCACTAACATTTGAGAAAATTAAGAAGATTATCATTGTATATATTTGACCGCAAGTTATGAAATTTTTTGGACGTTGCATTAGGAGGATCTCTAAGTGTCGCACTGGTGAGTATTGTGAGGAAAAATGAAACTAAAGAATAAGATCATTGATGGATTATTATTGAATTCAGACTTTTGGGACGAGATTCAATACATTGATTGAAATTAAATTTGAGGAACAGATATCAAATTTTGAGTATAAATTTTTATTTTTAAATTCGTGGGAATTGTGAGGAAATGGAAACTGATTTTTATTTTTGAGGATATTTCAGGAATATAGTAATTTCAAAAAATTTTGAAAATTGCGAAACGACAAGGTGGATTATTTCAGGATTATGTGGGTTGTTGAATTTCACTATTTATGGAAAATAATAATGTGTATGGGTAAACACTACTATGAGGACTTTAAATTTCGAGGACAAAATTCTTTTAAGGAGGGTAGACTTGTCACTACCACATTTCCAGATTAGGGCATTTGTATAATTTCACTATTTTGAATAATTATGTATTAATTAATCTGCTGAGTTTTTTTTAAACTGTTTATATGTTGTTAGTTGTGTTTGGTTTAGGTCAAACCCTAGAACTCATTAGGACAAACCCTAATGACTAAACCTTGATTTGAAACCCAAATTCTAGAGAAACCCTAGAATTTTAATTTTAGGTTTAGAACCTCAAACCCTAGAATTGACTAAACCTTAGTTAATTAAATCCTTCATGACCTAACATGGGGGATTAACCTAATCCTATGCATTTGAAACCCTAAACCTAGTTTTTACTATAAAGGGGAGCCACCCTCAACCCTTTTTTCCTTCATGAAGAAAGAAACCCTAGCCTCCATTAGAAAAGCCATTTCCCCCACCCCAAATTCAGAATCAAACCCTAGGATTCCATCTTCCTCCTCCAAAGCAAAGGAAAACAGGGAGCTTGGGTCAAGAAACCTTGGGGAAGAAGAACCTTCATAGGAAAACCATCTCCCTATAGGTAAAATCCAGATTTTTCCTATTTTAATTCTGTTTTTCCCTTGTTGTTGGCCATTAGGAAACCCCCCTATTGTTTAGATTTCGATTTAGGGTTTTGATTTGGGTTTTGGTGACCTACGTTGGATTTTCCCCAATTTCGTGAACCCTAACCCTAGGGGTTTGCATGTAGACTGATTTTATCCTCCAACGTGAAGGGTTGGATCTCGATTTTAGGGTTGATTAGGGAGCATTCACTGTACAGTAGGTATTTGGAGGTTTTCCTGTGCAATCGGGTTCTGTGGAGTGCACTGGGCTGTGTGTTTGATTTTACTGTTCAGTCGGGTGTATTTTCTGTGCTGTGTGAGAATGTAGTGTATGTCTTGTGTCCCCGTGTCTTGGGGTGTCAGACAAGGTGGAGTTCTCAGTGTGCACAGTCGGGCATTAGTGTGAGTTAGGACCCGTGTGTCGAGCAGTGGGTGATTATGTATCAATGTAGTGTAGGATTGATGTTTGTGTTAGATCCCTGTGTAGACCAGTGTTTTGCCTGTGTGTTTGTAGGTATTTAAATTCCAATTTATGTGTATCCCTGAGAATGACTATAAATAGCTACCCGAGTGTGTGTATGTACTAGCACTGTGTGTGGGTGTCCCTGTTAGTGAGAGTGAATACCTGTGTGTTTCTCAGAGTGCCTAGGTGAAAATTTCTGTGTGTGAGTGATAACTTAAGTATCAATGACAGTGAGTGAGTACCATGTGTATGAATCTATGTGTAAGTGTCTCAATGAAACCAGTGTCTGTGTGCAGAATTAGGTATCAGTGGTTCAGTGAAATAGTTTCTCAGGTAGCAGTATTGGAAGAAAGGGGGGAGATTAGTGTATCAGTAATTTTCAGTATTATATCCCAGGTTCTTTTCAGATTTTATTACCTGTGTGTTAATTCCTGTGTCTTAGCTAGAAATAGGACTGTGTATCAGTATGTGAGGTATTATGAGAGTGAGGAACTGTGCCTGTGTGTAGCAGGGTTGAATTTTAGTGTAGAACCCTGTGTCAAAATGTATCAGTGAGTATCTTGGGTAGAATGTCAGTGTGAATCTAGTGTGGGTATTGAATTTCCTGTGTGTGTCAACCGGATAGTGTATCTGTGTGTTAGATAGCTAGGTGAGAGTGTCTCAGATATTAATGTATAGATGAGTGAATGAACCAATGTGTGTATTCAATGCCAGTGTGAGTAAAACCTGTGTCTCAGTTAGTGATACCTGTGTGTTCAGTGTATTAATTCTGTGTGTGTGTGTGCCTGTATAGTTCAGTAGCTAGTTTAATTTCAGTAAGGTTAGAATCCTGTGTGTACTAGCATGTGTTTTAGGCCTGTGTACATCAGTAAACAGAATTCTGTGTGGGCTGAGAGTGAGGGACCAGTGAGCCAGTGTGTGTGTAGATGTGTAGCTGTGTGTTCTCAGTATCTGTGAATGTGTAGCAGTGTGTGTCAGGGTGATTCATGGACATGAGTGTTAAGTATCTAGTAATAAGTACAAGGTAGGTATGATACATATAGATACTAGACAAGTTATGGATTTTATATGTATAAGAGTTGTTATATATACTATTGACATATAGTATATAATAGTAGCTAATATTAAACTAGATACCTTGGTATGATAGAGAAGTTAACTAGTTTAGTTAAGTTTCATCCAAAGGGACTATTATGATATAAATGGACAAGTTTTAACTAAGTTGACCAGTAAACCTTAGATATGACCTAGAAGCCTCGCACTTAATTATTTAAACCTGTTATTTCCTTAATTCAGTACCTGACATTTATATTCCACAAATAGGTCATTGTGATCCCACTTTGGACATCGATCCTCACACTTTGCTCAGGACCACAGGCGAGTACATTCTCTGATTCGTTTCTTATTTATGATATCCCCTATGTTCACTGTATCTAGTGTAAATATCCATATTCTCGACACGCTGGTTACACGGATTGGTGTATACGGATCTCGTCATGAGATGTTATTCCTTGTTCATGGTGTAGCTTGTACAAGACTTGTTTCCTTGTTATCTTGTGCATGTACAGACACTGATTTTCGGGGAGATTTGCTACCTCCCTAGGGAATCCCGTGCCATAGCGTACCATGATTGGATCTACTATACCAGTCGGGGGTGGAGAGTATTTTAGTGTAGATATGTGATCATACCCAACTTTACATGAATCATAGTTCACCCCACATCTCACGTCGGGTGCGGCCTGACCATTTACATGCTTCATAGCTGTTACGTGTGATTAGCCTGAACTCTACATGCATCATAGCTAACCAACGGTTAGCCTGACCTTACATGAATCATAGCTAATCACATGTAACCAGCCTGATCAAGTTCCCAAGCCGATCACATGTTAAAGCTAGTACTCACACACTTAGTCATAGGATTCTTGCTCGTTGACATATTGTTTCTTTTCCTGCATTTACTTACAGTATTTCCAGTAATTCCTTTTTGTACATTTCTCGTTCCTATACATGCATCTCGTATATTTCCATCTAGAACTGCTACATAGTTTATATCATTAATATAGAACTGCTATTTAGAGATGTACTTTGCTCCTTCCTGATTGGAAAATATTTTCCAGACTGTGACCTTAGTGGACTTGTTTCTGACACTTGGGGATTGGATGTTACTGATTACAGGTATGACTATTTTGTCGTTAGACTTGTCTTGTATTTCTTTGCTTACCTTGATATCTCATCGTGCTTAGTTTATGTGATTGAGTATCCAGCATTATTTTATGATATCCACGTCTCCTTATGGAGTTGGGTATTCTTGTGAGATGGATTAGATAGTTACTTGACCTAGACAGCGTTCTACCGCCGATGCTGCGGCGTAGGCTGGACGTACACACAACTCATGCCCAAATTCTGGGTGCGGGTCGTGACAACGCCCGTGCAAGGCCATGGTTCATTGGCTGGCGGCAAGAGTTCTAAGCCACAGAGTCGCACAGATTGTCCGAGTGCAGCGGAGTCATGAACGCATAGGCGATCGATAACAGGTTCACTGAGTTGACAAATATAGCGGAAGCATTGAAACACAAGTTTGAAGTAAAGCAACTCTTTTATTGATATAAACATGTGTTACAGGCGGCATATAGCCGATATTACAAGTCACTCAAGCCTCTCTCTCTGAAACAGTAAAAGCGTGCCAAGTGGCTACAACTGTGGAATGATTGTACTGGCGATGGTTCAGGCGATGCTCCAACATTATGTCTTGTATATGTGCTTCAGTTCCGGACGCACCGTTGCAAGGCTTCAGAGGAAACTCCTGGCCTTAGCACGCACGAAGGAGGCATCCTCACCGAACGAGGTTCTCCTGCACCCTGCATACAAACTGGTGGATTATCAGTACATTGAATGCACTGGTGGGGATGCTACTCGCCCGCTCGACAAATCCAAACACGTAATACAGGTTCCGTGCACAACTATTGAGTTGTCTTTCTAGTTGCCTTAGGATCAGTTTCATGCAAGCATTGAATAGCCTAACGTGTCGGGCAGTACGCCGTGCGATGTTAGAGGAAACACGGCAAGACTTACCAACTTACCATCTTCTTCCCTGTCCAAGGCAAACATTGTTAATTCAAGCACGAGCAAGTATAACATTCAGAAGGCATAGCATATGCAAACAGGTGGGTCGTTTTAACATAATCGTTCAGGTGTTTAGTTATTCTTGATGCGATATAGTAACTCGCACGCGGATAGCCGCTAAGCGAGGATGACTTATCTATATGAACACGGTCGCTGGCAAAGCCATAAAGGACCAGTTATAGTCTTGAACAGGAAGGAAAGCAATAAAGATACAGTGGTGGTTGCAGACCATCCTGTCCAGATACAGTAGACTATCGTGCAGTTCATTATAGTCTTGAACGAGGATGGTAAGCAACAAAGATGCAGTGGTGGTTGCAGACCATCCTGTCCAGATGCAGTAGACTATCGTGCAGTTCCATCCGGATCGGAACGGTCCCAGTGCCCCGGTGACCGCCCGTGGAACTATGCCTCATTTTCGAGTTGTCCGCGACATACAGGTCAGGGTCTCGGTCTGGTACAGGAACAAGTTCGATGCAGTATGTGTATATATTGAACAAGTCCGGTATGGAACGAGTTCGATACAGTATATATACAGAACTTGTTGAGGCAGGATTCAGTGATTCAGTAGTTCTTGTTAGGCCAGTTGATTCAGTAGTTTGCTCCATGAGTTGTGATTCAGTGATTTATTCAGTTAGGGTGCAAATTCCCTGGTTCGGGAATTGCCTTGGTGACTTAATGGTCCCGGATACTTGTAGGTTCATTCTGGCACGGGACGACTACGTAGTAGTCTCCCGAGGTTTGGATGAAAACACGGTAACATTCAAGCAGACAAGCATGCGTTTCTAAGGAACATAAGCAGGCACGTTGCTCGGACCCGAAGGTAAGCCGAGAGTTGAAACCGTTAAGGGACTTAGCATACGAGGGTCTGAATATAAGCAGTATTTCATTTCCATGTTCTAGCAAGCAATATGAGTTAGGATTATTCCCTTAGCTAGGTGCGTTGGATTTATTAGCATGCAGGGGTGATTCACCTAGCGACTAGCATAAATATTCCAGATTTTATGTGTGCTGGCTAAGCAAAGACAAGTTCACCGTAGCCACCCACCTTAGCAATGATTCGCCTCGGCAGAGCGATACGTCTGAGCGAGCCTCTGAAAGCCTAAGTCGAATTCCTGTAGGGGCAAGTCTAGATATCCTTTGCATTCTCTTTGAGGCAAAGCGGGTCGGGACAGCTGCACTATTGCCGTTTGAAATGGCAGTCCGTTTGAGCGGAACGAGGTGTTACAAATGGAAGTATCATTGGACTTGAGCGATGGACGAGAAAGGAACAAGCAATGGGAATGAGTGTTTAGAATTTGAAGGATTGATGCTGACCAAGTATTGGAAACAAGTTGAGATCGATCAGATGGAAAGCTGAATATTAGAGTTTGCTTGCACAATTTGGAAGTTTGGTGGAGCATTCATGGATGCAAAGGGAGAGTTGAGCATAAGGAACAAACAATTGGGGTATGCTTGAGCGAGCGATGGGTTTATCGAAGGGTGGCGAGCACGAACTACAGATTTGGGCAACATATTGGAACTGTTGGTTGTGCAATAAAATACGATCCGGTTTGGAGGGGCAATGCGATGGATTTGTATAAAGTTGAAGTATTTCGGATATTGGCACTCAAGATAGTTTGACTCAAAGTTTAACGAAAATAAAATTTGGTAAAATGGTACAACGATGGTGGACGGATTCTCCAGAAGACATGAATGGATGTGAGGCAAGTCTAGTTGATGTTAAGTCAGATTAGAAGTTAACACTTACAGTACTGAGACAGATTGAGGCAACGAGTGAAAGACAATATGGATTTGGGATTATATTGGAACTTGTGCACGAGTCATTGAGAGGGTGTAGACTAATCAGAACATAAAGAAATCAAGACGGGCTAAGGAATGGAACAAGAACAAAAACTATAACGGATGGACTTTTGAAGATAGCTAAACGAGAGAGCAACGTTGAAGCAAATTATTGTGCTGCTCGAGCAAGTTGTACGTGCACTGTAAAACATGGCATGCGGATAAGAATTAGAGCAAGTCTATGGTTTTGGAAATCGATAAAAGTGGTAGTACGAGAAGTCGAATATGGCAGTTCAGAAATTTTTATGAATTCAAGGCAGAACGACGGATTGATGGAAGACAGTTTCAGCGAGCGCAGTTTTTGATTTGTGGCTTGGATAGATAGTGAGACTCTAGGTGGTTAAGCAATATTTGGTTGACAGATTCGTCAGAGGTAGTGCATGAAGTGCTCGGATTCAGAAGTTAGTTCGGATGGATTTATTGGATTATGGTTCAGATTTGCAGAGGAGATATAACATGGTTCGTAGTAACTATCCATCGTGGTGACTTGCAATTATCGAGTGTAGCTTCGGGACAACAGACCTAGCGACTTGACCGCCAAATCAGAGATAAAAATTGTAGACCCATAGAACGACCCTTACGATGACGCATTTGGGAATGCGTCGAGGGTGGATATGAGTGGTGGATATTGGAGATTGACCTTAGTGAATGAGTATTGGATTTGAGAGATCCTTAGGGTAGCCTTTAGTTGAAGATGCAGCCGAAAGATCGAAGCGATGGTGGAAATAGCCTAAGTCAACTGAGAAAATTCGGAGTCACAGATTTTTGAAGATGGCATCGCCTCTGACTCGTCGTGCCCCAGAAAAGAATAGCATTCATATGAATTGACGACTGTGAAACTAGCTTGTGAAGTTAAAGCAGCGGCTCATTCAGATTAAATTATTGCAATACTGGAAGGGACAGATGTGCCTCAGATCTACAAGATACATCAGAACTTAGTCTGGGATACGTGCTCGTACAGAAGGAGAGGGTGATATCTGTGCTTTGAGGCAGTAGAAGCAACGCGAAGAACTATTCCATGTGTGACCGAAAAATTATGGTGAGTGTGTCCACGTTGAAATTGTGGCGACACTATCCCTATGGCATTGCGGTGAAATCTTCGTAGATCACATGAACCTCAATATAGATGTTCACCCCGTGAGGTATTGAGATTGAGGAAGAGGTGTTGGGTTGAGCTGATCTAAGAGCATAGTTTGATATTTTGGTAAGTCGCCTAGCTGGGGTAGTATCAGTTGTGATGATCGTTCGGAGCATGAGATAATATTTGGAGACAGTGCTTACAGAATATTATGCGATTGGAGTCATGCTAGAGTTTTGTTGGTTGAGCCTAGACGGTGCTAGTATGGATTCAGAGATAGTCGGATGGATTAAGTTGGAACACGAACTGATTTGAGTCAGGTGGGAAGATCGTCAGTGGAAAATTATCGTATTTGAGAATAATGCTTGTACGAATGATTTATGGGATGAACGTCAGGATTTGTGCAATTGGAGTAAAGCGAATGAATGCCTCAGACATAAAGATACCCTTGTAACTTATCCAAATTCGTTATCGCTAAGCTAGCTAAATTGCATGTATTTCAGGGATGCCTTAAATATATGTATAATCCAAAACTAAGCGATATGAGGAATTCGAATTGAGCTGTAAGGAGGATGTAGGAATATAGAATTTGTGCGAGCGTTAAGCGCAAGCGAGTTATTGTGTCTGGATCAGGAGAATGTTAGTTGCATGGAGCAGAGTTATGAATTAGGCAAGCGGTATACGATAAGGAATGGATACTGGTTTGGTTAGAGGACGAACCTGATTCTAAGTGGTATATTATGTAATGTCCCACAACCGCACGGTACATTACGCTGAGTCGGATTGAATGAGGCAATAGCTGGTTATATTTTGATTTGTTGGATTTGGGAGCAAGTATTGATTTGAGTTGGTTTCATGTACAGATCGCAAGCAGAGTTTGATGGAATTAGGTGTTCGTTCAGAGCAGTATTGGATAGCAAGATTTGGAGCGATAATGTCATCTTCCTTAGTCCGATCGGTCGGATGATTTGGTGAGCACGGCCTACTCGCACGATCATACCAATTGAGTAGATCGTGCTTTGCATCGGACCACGGGTTCAAGGGATCGGCCATATCGGCAAGGCAGGGTGCTTAACAGAATCAGACTCGGTGAGTGGGCTTTGTCTCTTCTCCTCTAATCCTTCATGCCTAATAATATGGAACACACGTAATGGCTTGAACACTTGGACTGAAACTTGAAAATTACTACACTGTGGCATGCATAGAGTGTGCATCATTTGGTTGGATATGATTTGTGGCTTGAGTTAGATTTATGGTTGAGCAGTTGGAACTTGAGTAGAGTATCTTGGTTAGAACATCGAGGCATTTCAGACGGGCGAGCGAGCGTGCATCCATGTACGAGTATCAGTTGGGCACTTTGTCAAGCAAAGCGTTCAGTTGTGGTTCAAAATCGGACAACTGCATCGGTGAGGACATTATGCCACTGTTGGGGCATTGTGCCACAGAGTTTTCTGAGCATGGGGTGTTGCACCAATTGGAGCATTGTGTCGAGAAGCGGCATAGTGACCTTTGGGGATAACTTGAGATGGTGCCTTGGGATATAAATTGGAGAATGGTTATGGATAGTTGGTTGGATTGAGGCGAGTATCGTTTGGTGGGGCGAGAAGGCTTGATTCTCTCGGCATACCTACTTGGTGTTTGCATCGGTCACGGACAACTTGTTGCTCACAGGGTTTGATTTCCTTGAACCGAATAAGCTCCAGGATGCCGGGATCGTTCGGCCATGGAGGAGACAAATGGTAATATGCCTTAGGCGAGGTGACGACAGTTCGATACAACCAGGCGGGCTATCTATTCAGCATTGTGCAGTTGATTAGTCCTTTATGGCTTGGCCAGTGACTTCATATAGATAAGAGTTGGTTTGCTTTAGTTTGATTTGGTTTATGCTTTTTGTGTAGGCGACGGCCACCTTGCCTCAGGCAAGAGTGTGTATATCGATGATTGGAATACTAAGGCTTGTATTGTGGCATGGTTTGAGGATGGATATTGAGGCTTGATTTATGGTCTGATAGGTTCATGCGTTGCTTGGGTTTGAGTAGGACAGTTTGCATGCTAGTTTTCTTTTGAGTTGGATATATCTGCTTGTATATTTGCTAAAGTTGAATGCTTGCATGCTTAACCTGCTTTACAGTTTTCCTTAACATGTCATACCCTTGCCATGAAATGAATCTAGGATTCAAATAGAAAGATCACCATATAACTGTTTGCATTCAATATTCTACTTAGTGTCAGTTTAGACAAGTGGGTTACCCCGCTCACCAGTACAACCGTGTACTGACCCACGTATGTGGGCATTATTTTAGGCACGCAGGTGTAGTGGCGCTGCATGGATATACGAGACATGATGTATGAACGGTAAGTACATTTGTGGACGAGAGAAAGAGCAAAAGTGTTATATCGCCTTTGTGGCATTCTCTTTCGTGGCGTTCTCCTTCGTGGCATTTTTATTTGGACCCTATCGAGAGCTTCGTTGCGTATACTCTGATGTGTACTTGGTACACAATACTCAACTTTTGCTACAACTTGATCGTTTCGATGATAACTTTGATGTTTGACAATATCGCCTTGTGTGAGCGTAACTCAAGGCTCGCACGGTATCACGTCCCAATGATAACAATTGTCATGCAGGAGCTACAACATGGTGATTCGCATTCAGCGGGGACGATTGAACTTGTAAGAGATTGTGTGGTGCCCCGTTTCCCCTATTCGGGGAGCGCGGCTAAGAAATATAAGTTGGTATCGTTCAATCTGGATAGATTGAATCAAGAACTCATCCTCGTTATGGATTTGCTTCTTTGAAATTGATTCCCATATTCAGTGGACCGTGTCCCGAGGATGGACTTAACGGCAGAGTCAAGAGGGATATCTCCGCTGCAAGTTTTCTTGCTGAGTTTTCGTTGTCGTCTTGTTGCTTTCGTGCTTTGAGTTGTTTTTTGGATTTGTTTACATTTTTTGAATGGTTTTGATTGATTTTATTATTTTTATTCGTTGAACTGCACTTTAATTTTTGAGATTAGAAAGAGTGAAAGAGGTATTGATCAGCTGTTCGTGGCAATGCAGGTGAACGAGCAGCAGGCAACATGCGAGCGGAGTCTTAAAGCACCTCTTTCTTTTTCTTCTCCAACCAACTTGTGAGTGGCTTATATTCGATTCAGTTGACCCTTCTTCCAAGTCTTCGCATCTAAAATCTTGTATTCTTGCTTGCCCCGATCAAACAATACCAAAATAATTAAAAGATGTCAAGATAAAAAAGAATAGACTTAGACTACTTTATGCTTGTCAATCAACTTATGAATGATTATCTTATTGTATGCTAGTTCGTTTGGAATATTCTATGCATGCATCAACTTTCAGTTAGAAATGCATATTTTCTATAAATTGTACTAAGTATGGAACATACCTTGTTATGTAATAAATTATTCAGGAAGACTATGCAGAAATAAATCATGCAATGCTACTTGTCTTGTACTCTTGTTGCCTCAACTGCATAATTGGATAACTTAGCCTAGACACCACTTGATCACGGATAACTTGTGCACAAGATCTTAGTTCATGCGGACGGTCGCTGGGGCACTAGCAGCGATCCGATCCGGACGGAACTTCTAGTTTAGTCTCCTGTTCTGGACGGGATAACTTATAGCGCACTTTGTTCTTTTCGTTGTATACCATCCTCGTCATGACTATCATCCATTGTAACCTCCGATTTCCAATTTCCAAAATAATTAGATTTTAATTTATTTTAAAATGTCAAGTTTTATAAAATATTTCTCCTTGAATTTTTATTGATTTTGAACGGTGTTTGATTGTAGGAGGTAATTTAAAAATCTTTATAAAAATCATTTTTCCTAAATGACGATGTATTACAAAATAAATAAAAAATAATAATATATATATATTCCTCTAGTTTCAAATATTTATTGGCTTGAATCATAAAATTATTGTTTTAACTAAATAGTTATTTAAAAGACTAGTTCATAAAATAAAATAAATTTTTATTTATTGGGCTAGTAAATAAATAAATGTCATACTTTCTAAGATTTTGCAAAATGTATTAATTAGTAGCAAATTGAAAATTTGCTAGCTTTCCTAAAAACATTTTCTGAAATTATAATCTTTATTTTTATTTTTACAAATTGCCATTTCCTATTAACTAGCCTTCACACCCTCATTTTTCCCCACGTGAGAAACCCGTTTAATTAATTCTGGGCCATTCATTATTGGGCCAACCCGCAACCCTTTATCCCACACCATCTCTCCCTATTTAAGTTCTCGTTCTCACATCTCCCTGAAAACCCTAGCTAGCCTTCACAAATCCCCACAAAGCCACAGCCACCACCATTTTGTGTGCTCGTGTCCGTGTGTCCAGCATCACCGTGTCAGCCGTGATGGCCTCGGGTCCGACCCCGGGTGTCCCACCGTATCCATTTCATTTCCTGTGTCCAGATTTACAGTTTACAACCAGCTTTCCGTGTCCGATACACCCGGACACGCCCACAGTACATCAGATTTCTGTGTCCTGCCCCGGACACGTCCCCTACACAACACCACCCTCGTGTCCAACCCGGACACGTATACAACACCATCCCCGTGTCCGGCAGACCCGGACACGACCCCCTGACACCCAGAACCCTAACCCTAGATCGAGCCGCCGTCGCCGCTGAAGCCGGTGGCCGCCGCTGGAACGAAGCCGCCGTCGCCGCCCTGTCACAGCCGCGTCGAGCACTCGTCGAAGCCGCCCTGCCCTCGAACAGACCGCCACCGCCGAGTCGAAGCCGCCACCGCCGAGTCAAAGCCGCCGCTCCTCGACCAGACGCAGCCATCCTCGGGCCTCGAAGCCGCCTCCCCTCGAGCCGAGCACCGCCTCGAAGCCGCCGCTGCGCCTCGAGCAGATCCGCCGAGCACGAGCGCCGCCACCCGAGACGACGCTGACGCCCTGCCGGCCCGACCTAGCCGGAAAACCCCGTCGTAAGCCTTTCCCCCTTTCCTCTTTCTTTCCTCTGTAGCTAGGTTACGGGTTACCAGTAGATTAATAATCGGGTTAGTAATAAATAATTAGTTTAATTAATTCGTAATTAGTTTAATTAATTCATTTAATTAGTTTAGTTAAGTATGATTAAATAGTTAATTAATTAATTATAGTTAGTTTAGTTAATGATTTGATTAGTTAATAATTAATAAACAGTAATTGGTTATTAATCAGGAATTTATCTATTAACCAGTTAGTAAATATTAATTAATTAGTTTGGTATTTTCTTATAATTAGTTTAGTTAATTTGTAATTGATGTAGTAAATAAATATAATTGGTTTAGTATATGTAATTAGCTAATTTTATGTAATTAGTTTATTTAGTTATAATTAAAAGGTTTTTGATTATGTTAAATATAATAAATCTTGGGTTTATATTATTATTAAAAATATAGTTCCAATAATAAAATGAGTTCAAAATTAGTTTATATGGATCGGTGACCGATTTTACCATAAATGAAAATGTATTGGCTTTACGTAAATTCTAGATTTTTATAAATAAACCTTTAAATTGTAATTTTGTTCAAAAGGGAAGTTTTAACAATTATTATTCAAAATGATTTCCAAATGATTTTTTCATAAATTAAGGAGTTACCTTAATAACAAACAAACGACCCTTAGCCTGGTATCCTTATCTCGGTTTTCGTGCCGAACTCCGATCTTGGACTTCTTTATATAGTTTCTAGCTATTTGGACTGCTCCGGATCCATTGGAACTAACTGCTACTTCATTTGGGATCACCTTGAGAAGTGTGGCATTATATACATTTCCTTCATTAGTTAAATATGTATAAAATATATTTGATTGACATATATATTTATACAAATATGTATTTTGGTATAAAAATATATATAATTATATACATCTATTAGTGTATATACACACATACGTATTTTGTACAAATACTAAGAGACACTTATGTATATATTATATACGTTTTATTGGTATATACTTGGAGTGTAAATGTATATTATATACGTGTCCCTACTAGATGACCCTAGTTGACTAGTGCCCTGCCTGACATGGCCCTGAGACCAGTATTTTGACTGTGTTAAGTGTAGCATCTGATGCAAATGTGGTTTGCTTGTGTTATGTTTATAGGACTGTTGGTTTACCCAGGGGATACTCTGGAACAGGACATTGGTTTTACCAGCTAAGGACCCAAGGCAAGTACATTCTCTGATTAGTTTCTAATTTATGATATCTCCTATGTTCACTGTATCTAGTGTAAATATCCATGTTCTCGACACATTGGTTACACGGACTGGTATACACGGATCTCGTCATGAGATGTTATTCCTTATTCATGGTGTAGCTTGTACAAGACTTGTTTCCTTGATATCTTGTGCATGTACAGACACTGATTCCCGGGGAGATTTGCTACCTTCCTAGGGAATCCCGTGCCATAGCATACCATGATTGGATCTACTATATCAGTCGGGGGTTTGGGGAGTACTTTAGTGTAGATATGTGATCATACCCAACTATCCATGCATCATAGCTCACCCCACATCTCACGTCGGGTGCGGCCTGACCATCTCCATGCCTCATAGCTGTTACGTGTGATTAGCCTGACCTCTCCATGCATCATAGCTAACCAGCGGTTAGCCTGACCTTCCATGAATCATAGCTAATCACATGTAACCAGCCTGATCAAGTTCCCAAGCCGATCACATGTTAAAGCTAGTACTCACACACTAGTCATAGAATTCTTGCTCATTGACATATTGTTTTTCTTCCTGCATTTACTTACAGTATTTCCAGTATATTTCTTTTCTTGTACATTTCTCGTACCTATACATGCATCTGGTATGTTTCCATCTAGAACTGCTACATAGTTTATGTCATTTATATAGAACTGCTATTTAGAGATGTACTTTGCTCCTTCCTGACTGGAAAATATTTTTCCAGACTGTGACCTTAGTGGACTTGTTCTGACACTTGGAGATTGGTTATTACTGATTACAGGTATGATTGTTTTATCATTAGTCTTGTGTTGTACTCTTTTGTTCTTTAAATTCTTATCGTGCTGTAATTGTGATTGAGTATGTTGTTCATCTTTATAGTGTTATCCGTGTCTCCTTATGGAGTTGGATACTAGTGTGAGATTATTTAGATAGTACTTGACCTAGACAGTGTTCTACCGCCGATGCTGCGGCGTAGGCTGGACGTACCCACGCACTCGTGCCCCTAAACCGGGTGCGGGTCGTGACATCCATTATGGCATCATACCAGTTATCCTCTCGTATATTTAAAACCTGTGCAAGCTAACTTGTGTCTTCGTGGAAGGGAAGGACATGGTAAGTATTGTGCAAGTAGTTCAGACGGGCAGGTAAAAGTCACCGAACGGTGGCAAGTTTATTTCAGTAAATTTCTTTATCAATGCTTGCTAGTAAAATAAACTAAGGCAAGATAGAAAGACCATAAATAATATATATGCTTCATATAAACAACGTGTTGATTGGTATAGTTGGGTTAGCTCGCCTTCACCAGTATATTTTGATGTACTGACCCTCGTTAAAACAGGTTTCCCGCACCAAGAAGATCATGCGAGGAGTTAAAGTCACTGTCCAATCCAGTCCAGTTGTCGGCACGCCCTGATCGTGCCCTATTTTGAAGCATTTTTGAAGACCCAGGAGCTAGCAAACTTAACTCATGCAGCTCAGAGGAAAAGCCATCGTCCCGCCTGGAGGTCCCTTATTTTGAAGTTTTAGTAAAGGATATAATGTACATGACTGCTATCTCATTTTGTGTCAACTTTTGTAAGCCCGTGCGGCAACCTTCTGACTCATTTAAGAGTTTGTAAAAAAAGATGTTCATTATCAATAAAGAGAACTTTTTCATGTTTCAACTTTGTGTTTCAATTATCTGCGTACTCTGAATATGTGCTTGTTATGCAAAAAACTTTAGCCTTGTGCAATACGCAACCTAGGCACGCACGACGTCACGCCCGGGGGACGACTACCGATTCTTCGGAATCGGGGCATGATATATTGGTATAAGAGCAGAACTTTAAGTTCCATTGACCCTCGTGTTGGGAAAGTTCCTATAACGATCTAATCCCTGTGTGAACTCTTGAACTCGTTAGGCCAAATGAGATACATTCATACAATAAGTCCATAATACATTATGATCCTGACATAAGTTACTTTCTTTTGAAGGAATGGCATAAACGCAAGCATCATCGCTAGCGTCGGCGAGACACAAGCCCAAGAAAGAAGTTTTGACACTTCGGGAAGTTCTCAGAGCCAACAACCCATGTCCCATGTCGATCCCATTCAACAGATGATGCAGATGTTAGAGACTAGCCAACAAAGGGACGAGGCTCATTATGAACGGGCTAAGAAGCGAGCGAAAGAGAGGCAGAGCAAGTTCCAAGACAATCTATAAGCCCGGTTTATAGTCCAACAAAAGCAAGTAGATACCCTGCAACAGATCATGCAGACCTTGGCCTCCAACTATTCCGTGGCAACAGCAAGGACACCGGTGGAGCAACCTGTGCTTGAAGTCGAAATGCCTCAAACTCCAAGAAAGAAGGATGTAACTGCCTTCGACTTTGCAGACTTCAAGAAGGTCTGTAACACGCCATTTAAAGGGACTGAGGATCCAATTATGGCTCTAGATTGGTTGGTCGAACTTGTGGATCACTTCAAACTGCTAGAGGTACCCGAGCAGAAGCGTGTCGCGTGTGCCCAACTGCAGCTTCGCTTGAACGCGCACGATTGGTGGGATGTGCATCGAAGATATCTTTTGGTTGACGAAGAAGAAGAGACGATCGTATGGGCTACCTTCCGTATGCGTTTGAAGAGGAGTTCATACCCCCTCCCGTACGTTGTCAGAAAGAGAATGAGTTCGTACAACTACGACAAGGCAGCATGACAGTAAAGTAGTATTCTGCCGAATTCAACCGGCTCACCAAATTTGCAAGCTCCTATTTACCTGATATAGCGAGTCATGCTAGAAGATTTGAAGGAGGCCTGCGACCTGCCATCCATGCGCACGTGTTCGTTCCCCAGTACCAAACGATGCGGGAAGTTCTCAATCATGCTCTTTCTCTTGAACCGCAATATCCTCCTGTTGTTGCTGGCACAGTGCATACCTCCAATCATAAGTGCCATAGAAACGGGAAAGGAAACAATGCTGCAAAGTGTCCAAATAACGGCGACAAGCAGAAAGCACATGCAGACCTGATATGTTTCTTTTGTAAGAAACATGGGCACATCGTCGACGATTGCCGTATGAAACTTGGGTTATGCCTTGCTTGCGGTAAATCAGATCATGATATCAGTACTTGTCCGCACCGCATAAATTTTCTCCCTCAACATCCGAATCTTGCCCTAGCACCCCAGGCCAATCGAGCCGCGCCTTAGCAAGAGCGTTGCCAAGCTCAAGGTTGGGTGTACACTATGACACGAGAAGAAGCCATGGCCTCGGACACCGTTGTGTCAGGTATATTGCTTTTTAATAACATACCTGCATGTGTGTTATTTGATTCTGGTACAACGCATAGCTTTATATCCATGAATTTTGTCATGAAAAATAATATAGAAATGACACGATTGCATCTAGACCTTAGTGTTAGCACCCCGTCGGGCACAAAAATACCTGTCCGTTCAGTATGCCAAGGCGGTTACGTCTGTATCGGAGGAAGGAAACTATCGTTAGATGTTTTAGTCCTAGATGTTCGGGATTACGACGTTATTTTGGGGATGGATTGGCTCGGCACTTGCTCGGCAACTATCGAATGTGCACAAAAATGAGTTATCTTCCGCCTACCTGGAGAAGCCAATTTCTGCTACACGAGGAGTCCAGCAACTGATGCGTCCAGGGCCTAAATGGTGATTTCGGCGATATTTGCTTAGCGGATGCTACACTCTGGCTGCGAGGGATACCTAGCGTCGGTTCGGGACACGCAGCTGGATTACGCAAACATTGAGTTTTCTTCCGTTGAGGCGAAGTTCCCTGATATATTTTCGAGCGAACTACTCGACATGCCACCTGACCGAGAGATCGAGTTTACCATCGACACATTTCCGAATACTCAGCTAATTTCCAAGGCTTCGTACAGAATGGCCCCTGCTAAACTGAAGGAGTTAAAGTGCCAACTGCAAGAACTGTTGGATCATGGGTTCATCTGTCCGAGCGTGTCTTCTTGGTGCGAGCTTCTGCTCTTCATGAAGAAAAAAGATAGAACGTTACGACTCTACATCGATTACTAGGAGCTAAATAAGGTCACTATCAGAAACAAGTATCCTCTGCCCAGGATATATGACCTTTTTGATCAGCTGCAAAGGGCAACGGTGTTCTCAAAAATTGATCTTCACTCGAGCTACCACCAGTTAAAGATTAAGCCAGAGGACATGCCCAAGTCAGCATTTCGAACCCACTATGGATATTATGAGTTTTTTGTTATATCATTTGGACTGATGAACGCCCCTGCTGCTTTTATGGATTTGATGAACCGTGTGTTCCGACCCTTCCTTGACAAATTTATGGTCATTTTTATAGACAATATCTTGGTGTACTCAAAGAATAAGGATGAACATGCAGGACACCTGCGGATGGTGCTTCAAACCCTTCGAGACAAAAAGTTGTACGTGAAGCTTAGTAAGTGCGAGTTCTGGTTGGACAGCATAGCCTTTCTCGGGCATATTATTTCTGCAATGGACATATCAGTTGACCCAAAGAAAATAGAAGCCATCATGAAGTGGAGGAGGCCTGAGTCAGCTAGTGATATTCAGAGTTTGCTTAGTCTGGCAGGCTACTACAGAATATTTATTAAAGATTTTTCTAGAATCGCCTCGCCGCTGACCCAGGTCACTCGGAAGGGAGTAACGTTCGCATGGACGGACGACTGTAAAGCTTCATTTATGGAGTTAAAGCAGCGCCTCATCTCAGCACCAATACTTACCCTTCCAGACAGACCCGATGATTTTAAGATATATAGTGACGCCTCAGGAAAGGGTTTGGGATGTGTTCTGATGCAAAGGGATAAAGTGATAGCCTTTGTGTCGAGGCAGTTAAAGCCTCACGAGAAGAATTATCCAATACATGATCTGGAGCTCGCAGCGGTGGTGTTCGCACTGAAGTTGTGGCGCCACTACCTTTATGGTGTATCGTACGAGATCTATACGGATCATAAGAGTTTAAAATATCTCTATACCTAAAAGGATTTAAATCTACGACAACGGCGTTGTCTTAAACTCCTTAGCAACTTTGACCTGATGATCAGATACACACCATGCAAGGGTAATGTTGTAGCTGATGCGCTGAGTCGAGTGTTCGTTGGGAGTTTGGCTATTGATGACAAGCTGCGTAGAGATCTGGAAGCTTTGGGCATTACACTTATTATCATATACAAAAAGGGGGCACAAGTGGCTCAGCTGCGCCTCGAACCTGACTTGTTAGAAAAGGTTAAGTCCACTTAGAAGGATGACATATTCCTGCAAATGATATAAGGTCTTATATCAGCAGAAAAGGCAACCGACTTTGCGGTGGGCACGGACAGGATGATCCGAGTGAAGGAAAGATTGTGCGTTCCAAACGATGCAGCCCTCAGAAAAGAGATACTCACGGAAGCCCATTATGCAAGTTATACTTCTCATCCGGGAAGCATCAAGATGTATAAAGATCTCCGTACGACGTTTTGGTGGCACAACATAAAAAGAGATATGGCGTTGTTCGTGTCACAATGCATGGTTTGTTAGAGGGTAAAGGCCGAGCACTAGAAGTCGGGCAGAGAGATGTAGAACCTTGTTATACTAGAGTAGAAATGGAAACATATAACGATGGATTTCATTGTTGGGTTGCCGAAGACGCAACGGGGGAATGATGCCGTCTGGGTTATCGTTGATCGACTTACCAAGTCAGCTCACTTTTTGCTTATCAAAAGTACTTGAAGTGCCGACCGTCTGGCCCAGATCTACCTTAACGAGATAGTTCGGCATACCCGTATCCATTGTCTTCGATAGAGATGGTCGATTCTTATCACGTTTTTGGGAAAGCCTGCAGTCAACAATGGGACGAAGATCAAGTTCAATGCCACCTACCATCCACAGACAGATGGTTAAACAGAACGTGTCAACCAAATCCTCGAAGACATGCTACGACTCTGCGCCTTGGACTTGAAGATGAGTTGGGACATGCATCTACCGTTAGCCGAATTTGCATACAACAATAGCTTTCAATCCAGCATTCAGATGGTGCCGTATGAGGCGTTCTATGGGCGGAAGTGCAGATCACCGATTTGTTGCGACAAAGTTGGAGAACGACAAATTTTGGCCCTAAACTTGTGGAGCAAACCGTCCAGAAGATTCGTTTGATTCGGGAATGGCTAAAGGTAGCATAGAGTCGTCAGAAAGCTACTCAAACACGCATCGACGTCCTCTTGAGTTCTTAGAAGGTGATTGAATGTTTCTCAAAGTCTCGCCCATGCGAGAAGTTAACAGATTCGGAGCAAAGGAAAAGCTAAGTCCAAGATTGTCCGTTCGAGATACTAAAGCGAGTCGCCCCGGTTGCATATCAGATATCCCTGCCACCGTCACTATCTGAAGTGCACGATGTCTTCCATGTTTCATAGCTTAGAAAGTACGTGTACGACCCGAGTCATGTGGTGGATTTTGATCAACTGGATCTTAAGGCAGACTTGACCTATGTTGAACAACCTGTGCTGTCACTACCATATCCTAAAATAGAGGTATTTTTGTCTTTTTAATTATTACAAGTGTTGTGTTAATATTTGTTGCATGATATATATATATATATATATATATATATATATATATATATATATATATATATATATATATATATATATATATATATATATATATAGTGTTCTTTAATGTATGAGTTAGTAGACTAGACCTTGAAGCCCACTAGATGAACCCCTAATCATAATATAGGATTATGGATTTAATTAGTAATTTTTTGGATTAATTATTGGGGTTATAATTTATTACTGTGATTTTTATTTAATTGTTGTACCTTACCGTTGCTTCGATATTTGGAGCACTGCACTAGCTTTTATCTTCTAACAAATTCTACACCCTTGTCCTAGATGTGTCAGTCTTCCATTCTGACCCTTGTGTAACTCATATATATGCCCTCTTGTGCTTCATTTTAGTCACACAATATTCTTCGCAGACGTTTATTTTTTTATTTCCAAATAAATCCAACTTTGCATCTTTGTCCGTTCTAATCGAAATTGGGAACACAATCTCGACCCATTTTGTGCAACATAAATTATGATAATATTCTATTCTGAGTCTTCTACGTCCATGACACTTGTGTCCCTCCTAATTTTAATTCTATGTACTTTCAATTAATTTAAGAACACTATTTATATTAATTTTAATTAAATTGGTGTAAGGACCCAACTTAACCCAAAACTAGACCCAATACCAAACCAAACCCTCACTCACACCCTCAAGGTTCATACTAAACACAACACACCCTTTTTAACCAATACATCACACCAAATATGGTGTTTTCCCTCATTCAATCCTAATTCCCACTTTTTGTGCAATTTTCTAATTGTTGGGAACTTTTATGCAAAGTGCAGTGAGGTGTCCACCTCTCATTGGACACAACACATGAAGAAATACCCTTTTGCCTCATTGACTGGTCACACATGCATTTCCTATTATTTTGGAGTGTGAAACACTCAAACCTCAACCCCTTAAGCTATCTCCACCCTCCATTCAACCCAATAACATCTCCACCCTTCAATTTTTCATGTATAAACAACACCCAACTGCATCCCAAGGAATACATGGCCAGCCCTAATCCCTAGGTTGTCATCACCCATTTCTTCCTCATACAAAAACAATCACCTCCCCATTATTTTAAGTCATCATCACCATCCCTTTCTTTTAAAATCGAAACCTAACCCTAAGCCATCACCTTCCTTCATCTCTCCTTCCTCCGGTCACCTTCCCCGCCTGAGCACCACCGGGATAGTCCTCCAACCTACACCGTCGTCTCTTCCCCGTCCTTCTCGTCCCCGACTCCTCTTCGACCTCTCCATCCCCGAGCACCACAGAGCCACCACCGGCCCTCACCATCATCAACAACCACCGCCGCACCACCCTCTTCCATCTCCTCCCCGACTCTTCTCCGCTAGAGCCCGATGACGAGCAATCGACTTCTCCGCCTGGGCACGACCGCCCCACAGCAGCCCCCTCCGCCTGAGTCTCCACTCCATGCAGCTTCCTTCTCCGATCAACCCGACCGTCCCCGACTTCACGGCCTCCGCTTTGCCTGAGCAGCACCCGGCTGCAACTCCACAGCAGTCGACCAACACCACCGCCCCCATCACCATTAACATCACCATCGTCACCACCACCATCACCATCCCTCGACTCCTCCTCACAGATCACCGTCGTCTCACCACACTCCGGCCATCCCCGGAACATCATCACCATCATCATCATCAACATCATCATCATCACCATCACACCCGACTTCACACCGCCACCCATCTCCGGTCAGGACCACAGTCTCCACCCCGACTTCCCACATCAAGCCGATCACCCCCGTTCTCCTCCACCGGACTCCGTCCATACACGCGTCATCTCCACCATCGTCAACATCATCATCTTCACCACTGCCACCATTAATACCATCACCACCATCGTCAACATCATCACCAACTTCACCATCATCATCTTCATCCGCTACCACCTCGTCGTCGCCATCAATGACCTACACCACCAGACCACCTCGACAGCACCTTCCCACGACCACGCGTCCACCCTCGTCGAAGCCCGAGCAATCGATCCTGAGCACCACTATCTCCCTCGACACCGACTACCCCCTCCTCGGTCACGTGCACCAAGGTTTGAACTTGCCTCCCTCTTTCATGTTGAGTGTTGTATGACACTGCGATGATGAACCCTAATAACTAGTGTATACATGTGTGCATGTGTGAATAGTGATTAGGTTAGTATATACTTCATAGTAAATTAGGTTTAATAATTACTTTAATAGTAATTAGTATTAATGGTAATTAGGTTTAATAAGTACTTGATTAGTAATTAGGTTTATTATATACTTTATGGAAATTTTGATTGTTAGTCGTAGGTATCACATATTCTATATTTTATATGACCTAGGTGTATTGGTATAAATAAGTAGTAGGTAATACTATAAAATATATATAGGTACTATATATTTATATATTAATGTATTTTGGTAACTCACTGCCTTGTGTACCCTAACCTACTAGGCCAGGTGTCAGTGTTACACGAGATTTGGAGATTGGACATATAATAATGTTAGTTATTTCATCTTACTACGCACGGTATTCGAGGACATGACACCTATGCATTTAGACGTGCACACTTGACCCTGCTAGTTGACCAGTACCACCCCTACTTGCGCAGTACAGTTGTACTAGTATAACGACTGATGTTATTGTTATTATATTATAAATATAGGACTATTGGATCGTTCTGCGAGATTTCGGGAAAAGGATATTGGTATTGCCCGCTCAGGACCACAGGCGAGTATATTCTCTGATAATTTCCGTTATTTGATAATTTCTATAATTCAAGTATTTAGAAATGTTATATCTGATTCCTGACACTGTGCTACACGGACTAGTATATAGATTGGATCTTCAGTCATGAGATGTTACATTGGTTATCGTATTGACATTGTACACGACATTGATATTAGACATTGTACATGATACATTAGACATTGATATTAGACATTATACATGATATATTAAACATTGATATTAGATATTGTACATGATATATTGGACATTGATCGTGTATCGTAATATGTCATGGTTGGATCCACTGTACTAGTTGGAGGCGAGAAAATTGCTAGTGAGAAATGTGATCATATCCCTATCGTACAAGTGTAAAATATTGTTAGTGTTAATCATACGCCTCACGTATGATTAGCCAGGCCATGTAGCTATCGTACAAGTTTCCAAGCCGATCATATTTTGAAACTACTATTTCAAACACTTAGAATAAGTTCAGTTCTTCATTTTAGTTCATATACTACATCATCCCGTATATGATATTGTAGCTCTTTCTCTTTATTTTATATATGCACTGACTGTACCATATTGCCTACATTGCATGTTCTCTTTATTTTGCCATTACATTTATTTATTGTCTTCTCTCAGTATATAGCATCATCTATTTATTATTTTATAGTCCTTGTCAATTAATTGAAACTGTTATTAGGTTGTACTTTGCTCCAATCCTAACTGGAAATATTTTTCCAGACTGTGACTTAGAGGAGTGGTGTCCGACATATTATGGACCACAGGGAGAGTAACTGCAGACTTGGACCTTGTAGCTCAGGTGTGATTTCGGGAGGTCTAACCTGGATCACTAGTTATTCAGTTAGTTTCTTTTAGCAGATTATTGGTACCGGATCTGTTTTCGGCATACTTTAAGACTTGGATGTTATTATTTGCAGTTAGATTATTTTGTTTAGACTTGTGTTGTATTTTGTTTATTTTCTTTGATATCTTATCGTGCTTTAGTTATGTGGTTGAGTATTTTTATATTATATTGTGATATTTGTGTTTTCTTATGGAGTTGGATATTCGTGTGAGATTGATTAGATAGTATTGTAAATAGATAGCGTTCTACCATTGATGCTGCGGCGTAGGCTGGACGTACCCACGTACTCGTGCCCCTATATCGGATGCGGATTGTGACACATTTTTAGTGGTGGCCCATGCAGGTCAGGCTTTGCAAGTAGTGCGATATCGTGGTGCGATGTCTTAGTTGTACTACTGCGTGCCTGCGATAGGATATAGGACATAGGATACTAGGATGAGAGAGGATACTCAATCATAAATTTTTGAGAGATTCCTGGGATGACCCTTGAGAATCTTATTATAATTTTTAATTTAAATCTTTTTTCCTTGTTTTCGTTCGTTCTCACTTGTTGTTATTGAATTTGATTCTTGTTAATCAGTTGTTAAATTTAATTCTTGGTATCGTTGTTGAGTTTGATTTCATATCTAGATAAACTTTACGGACTAAAATTTATGGTATCATCTGATGACATATGTTGACAAGAACAGTGAGAAAGATGAAACGTCTACTTGGTTATGGAGCCTAGAATCAATCGCAGCCATATTAGCTGGCGTGTCGAAAATGTAGGAACCTGACTTTGGATGTATATATATCTTAGTTATAAAATTTAGAATTTCTCGCAACTATTCTAGTCGGCACAGCGAGGATTCTAGATGACATGATTATAGAGTTGCATACCTGAGTTATGGAATCTATCGTTTACCGCAGCTATGCTAACTGGTGTGGCAAGGATTCTGAGTGTCATGATTTCGGATAAACGTGTATGATTATCAGATTGTATCTTAAATTGGTTCTTAAAGTATCATCTCAATACTTATCCACTTCTGTTATTATAGGACTTGTTTCATCGTTTTGCTAGCAGTAGAGATACCTTCAGTTCCTTAGTCCAGTTCCTTTTTTAGCTTTATTTCATTTAGGATCCTTGTTAGTGTGATAATTGGTGACTTACAATTAGGTCTGTGTCTTGAGTATCAGTGTTGACTGTTGTGAATTTGCCATAGTATGAGTGTCTAGAAATTATGTACAGGATGCACAGTGGGTGATGAGTGTCAATGTGATAAGGTAATCTAATGATGAAGCTAGTGTTACTATACCAAGAGTGCTAGTATTTCTATGTCAAGGATTAGTTGAGAAATGTGCTAGTAATAGTAAGTACCTCGTGTGATAATATTAGATTGAGGTATCAGTTAATATGGATAGAAAATTATTGGAAGTAATAGTGCAAGTAATCCAGGCAGTACAAATTCAGTACACAGTTGAAGGGTGTAGACAATTAGTGTATTTGTGTGTACCTTGAGTGTTAGAGACTATGAATATATATAGGTATACTTAGATAGATATGGGTAAGAAATATGTATCAGTATATGAGTGGATGATGTGCATGTGTAAGAATCTGTTGGCTTGAGCATGCCTGAGATGGCACTACAAACTGACTTGGATGTCCATCTAGAGTTGTATTAGAGGGAGTAGAACTTAGTGTGCTGTGTTGCACTTGGTGTGCACTTGAGTGATAAGAACAACTAGTATAAACAATTACAGTAGGTAAGAGAGCTGGCAGTGAGTGTGCTTGTAGTAGAAACAGTAGTACCAAAGGGATAGGGGTATCAATCTTTGGATGCATCATTAAACCTATGGTTGTGTTAGCAGGTTCTATTCTGTTCCTTTCTATCTATTTGATTGATTGATTGATTCCTTAGTACTGTAGCTTGTATCAGTAATTTTCTTGTTAGAATGTAGTTAGTAGTACACCCTGACAGAGACTGCAATACCATAACAAAACAGACCATAACCATGCATGTTTTATCTAGATTGCATGTTGTATGACTGTAGGTAGAATTTTCTTAGACCTTGGTTGTTGGGGGTTTGACCGTAGTGAAGATTAATGAAGAGGTTATGACTTGACAGTGAGAGAAAAGGCATCTTAAATTTTGAGGACGAAATTATTCTAAGGGGGTAGACTTGTCACAACCACTTCCTAAAATAGGGGTATTTTTTTCTTTTAATTATTATAAGTATTGTTAATATATGTTGCATGGTATAAATATTATATAGTGTTCTTTAATGTATGAGTTAGTAGACTAGACCTAGAAGCCCACTAGATGAACCCCTGACCATAATATAGGATTATAGATTTAATTAGTAATTTTTGGGATTAATTATTAGGGTTATAATTTATTACTGTAATTTTTATTTAATTGTTGTACCTTACCGTTACTTCGATATTTGGAGCGCTACACTAGCTTTTATCTTCCAACAAATTCTACACCCTTGTCCTAGACGTGCCAGTCTTCCATTATGACCCTTGTGTAACTCATATATATGCCCTCTTGTGCTTTATTTTAGTCGCACAATATTCGTCGGAGACGTTTATTTTTTTATTTCCAAATAAATCCAATTTTGCATCTTTGTCCGTTCCAATCGAAATTAGGAACACAATCTCGACCCATTTTGTGCAACCCAAATTATGACAATATTCTATTCTGAGTCTTCTACGTCCATGACACTTGTATCCCACCTAATTTTAACCCTGTGTACTTCCAATTAATTTAAGAACACCATTTACATTAATTTTAATTAAATTGGTATAAGGACCCAACTTAATCCAAAACTAGACCCAACACCAAACCAAACCCTCACTCACACCCTCAAGGTCCATACTAAATACCACACACCCTTTTTAACCACTATATCACACCAAACATGGTATTTTCCCTCATTCAATCCCAATTCCCACTTTTTGTGCAATTTTCCAATTGTTGGGGACTTTTATGCAAAGTGCAGTGAGGTGTCCACCTCCTATTGGACCCAACACATAAAAAAACACCCTTTTCCCTCATTGATCGGTCACACATGCATTTCCTATTATTTTGGAGTGTGCAACATTCAAATCTTACCCCCCCCCCTTAAGCCATCTTCACCCTTCATTCAACCCAACAACATCTCCACCCTTCAATTTTTTATGTAAAAACAACACCCAACCCCATCCCAAGGAATACATGGCCAGCCCTAATCCCTAGGTTGTCATCACCCTTTTCTCCCTCATACAAAAACAATCACCTCCCCATTATTTTACATCATCATCACCATCCCTTTCTTTTAAAACCGAAACCTAACCCTAAGCCATCACCTTCCTTCATCTCTCCTTCCTCCGGTCACCTTCCCCGCCTGAGCATCGCCGGGACAGTCCTCAACCCTGCACCGATGTCTCATCCCCGTCCTCCTCGTCCCCGACTCCTCTTCGACCTCTCCATCCCCGAGCACCACAGAGCCACCACCGGTCCTCACCATCATCAACAACCACCGCCGCACCACCCTCTTCAATCTCCTCCCCGACTCCTCTCCGTCGGAGCCCGACGATGAGTACTCAACTTCTCTGCCTGGGCACGACCGCCCCACAGCAGCCCCCTCTACCTGAGTCTCCACTCCACGCAGCCTCCTTCTCCGATCGACCCGACCGTCTCCGACTTTACGACCTCCGCTCCGCCTGAGCAGCAGCCGGCTGCAACCCCATAGTAGTCGACCAACACCACCGCCCCCATCACTATTAACATCACCATCGTCACCACCACCATCACCAGCCCTCGACTCCTCCTCACCGATCACCGCTGTCTCACCACACTCCGGCCATCCTCGGAACATCATCACCATCATCATCATCAACATCATCAACATCATCATCATTATCACCATCACGCCCGACTTCACACCGCCACCCATCTTCGGTCAGGACCACAGTCTCCACCCCAACTTCCCACATCAAGTCAATCACCCCCGTTCTCCTCCATTTGACTCCGGCCATCCCCGCGTCATCTCCACCATCGTCAACATCATTATCTTCACCACCACCACCATTAACACCATCACCACCATCGTCAACATCATCACCATCTTCACCATCATCATTTTTATCTGCCACCACCTCGTCGTCGCCATCAATGACCTACACCGCCGAACCACCTCGACAGCACCTTCCCATGACCACGCGGCCACCCTCGCCGGAACCCGAGCAATCGATCCTGAGCACCACCATCTCCCTCGACACGGACTACCCCCTCCTCAGTCACGTACACCAAGGTTCGAACTTGCCTTCCTCTTTCATGTTGAGTGTTGTATGACACTACGATAATGAACCCTAATAACTAGTGTGTACACGTGTGCATGTGTGAATAGTAATTAGGTTAGTATATACTTCATAGTAAATTAGGTTTAATAATCACTTTAATAGTAATTAGTATTAATGGTAATTAGGTTTAATAAGTACTTGATTAGTAATTAGGTTTATTATATACTTTATGGAAATTTTGGTTGTTAGTCGTTGGTATCACATATTCTATATTTTGTATGACCTAGGTGTATTAGTATAAATAAGTAGTGGGTAATATTATGAAATATGTATAGGTACTATATATTTATATATTAACATATTTTGGTAACTCACTGCCTTGTGTACCCTAACCTACTAGGCCATGTGTCAGTGTTACACGAGATTTGGAGATTGGACATGTGATAATGTTAGTTATTTCATCTTGCTATGCACGGTATTCGAGGACATGACACATGTGCATTTAGACGTGCACACTTGACCCTGCTAGTTGATCAGTACCACCCCTACTTGCGCAGTGCAGTTGTACTAGTGTAACGACTGATGTTATTATTATTATATTATAAATATAAGACCATTGGATTGTTCTGTGAGACTTCGGGAGCAGGACATTGGTATTGCCCGCTCAGGACCACAGGCGAGTACATTCTCTGATAATTTTCGTTATTTGATAATTTTTATAATTCAAGTATTTAGAAATGTTACATCTGATTCTTGACACTGTGTTATACGGACTAGTATATAGATTGGATCTTCAGTCATGAGATGTTACATTGGTTATCGTATTGACATTATATACGATATTGATATTAGACATTGTACATGATATATTGGACATTGATTATGTATCGTGACGTGTCATAGTTGGATCCACTGTACTAGTTGGGGGCGGGGAAATTGCTAGTAAGAAATATGATCATATCCCTATCGTACAAGTATAAAATATTGTTAGTGTTAATCATACGCCTCACGTATGATTAGCCAGGCCATGTAGCTATCGTACAAGTTTCCAAGCCGATCATATTTTGAAACTACTATTTCAAACACTTAGAATAAGTTCAGTTCTCCATTTTAGTTCTTATACTACATCACCCCGTATATGATATTGTAGCTTTTTCTCTTTATTTTATATATGCATTGATTGTACTATATTGCCTATATCGCCTATTCTCTTTATTTTTCCATTGTATTTATTTATTGCTATTGTATTTATTTATTGTCGTCTCTCAGTATATAGCATCGTCTATTTATTGTTTTATAGTCCTTGTCAATTAATTAAAACTGTTATTGGGTTGTACTTTGCTCCAATCCTGACTAGAAATATTTTTCCAGACTGCGACTTAGAGGATTGGTGTCCGACATATTATGGACCATAGGGAGAGTAGCTGCAGACTTGGACCTTGTAGCTCAGGTATAATTCCGGGAGGTCTATCCTGGATCACTAGTTATTCAGTTAGTTTCTTTTAGCAGATTATTGGTACCGGATTTGTTTCTGGCATACTTTGAGACTAGGATGTTATTATTTGCAGTTAGATTATTTTGTTTAGACTTGTCTTGTATTTCATTTATTTTCTTTGATATCTTATCGTGATTTAGTTATGTGGTTAAGTATTTTCATATTATATTATGATATCTGTGTCTCCTTATGGAGTTGGATATTCATGTAAGATTGAATAGATAGTATTGTAACTTAGACAGCGTTCTCCCATCAATGTTGCGTCGTAGGCTGGACGTACCCACGTACTCGTGCCCCTATATCGGATGTGGGTCGTGACATGTGCAAATCTTGGATCGTAAGGAGAAGCTGCTTCGAAGTCGTTCGGTTCCTCTTGTGCGCGTGCTTTGGCAAAATTATTAGGTCGAAGAATCTACTTGGGAGCTTGAATCTGAGATGAGAGAAATATTTCCTTCATTATTTCTTAGTGGTAGGTTCTATTCCTAAGTTTCGTGGATGAAACTTGCAATTAGTTGGTTAGGATATGGTATCTCGTTCCCCCTATTCGGGGAGAGCGGCTAAGAAATACAAGTCGGTATCGTTCGATCGGGATAGACTGAATCAAGAACTCATTCTCGTTATGGATTTGCTTCTTCGAAATCGATTCCCATATTCAGTGGACCATGCCCCGAGGATGGACTTAGCGGCAGAGTCAAGAGGGACATCTCCGCTGCAAGTTTTCTTGCTTAGTTTTTACTGTCGCCTTGTTGCTTTCGTGCTTTGAGTTGGTTTTCAGATTTGTTTGTGTTTTCTTGAACGATTTCATTGGATTTTATTGTTTTCGTTCGTTGAACTGCACTTCAATTTCTGAGATTAGAAAGTAGAAGAGGTATTGATCAGCTGTTCATGGCGATGCAGGTAAACGAGCAGTAGACAACGTGTGAGCGGAGTCTTAAAGCACCTTTTTCTTTCCTTCTCCAACCAACTTGTGAGTGGCTTATATTCGATTCAGTTGACCCTTCTTCCAAGTCTTCACATCTAAAATCTTGTATTCTTGCTTGCCCCGATCAAAGGATACCAAAATAAGTAAAAGATGTCAAGATAAAAAGGAATAGACTTGGACTACTTTATGCTTGTCAATTAACTTGTGAACGGTTATCTTATTGCGTGCAAGTTCGTTTGGAATATTCTATACATGGATCAATTTTCAGTTAGAAATGCATACTTCTTCTATAAATTGTATTAAGTATGGAACACACCTTGTAATGCAATAAATTGTTCAGGAAGACTATGTCACGCTCAGTCCCAAAATACGTAGGACTAGGACACGTAAGCATGCCAGCCGCATGTATAAACCCCCTCACCAAAATTAGGCCCAATTTGCTTAGATAGTAAAACTAGGGCTAGTTTGAACCAACTGGATTTAGAACACGTCATTTGAATTAACTATGCATTATTCTATCGTGTAGCGTACCTTATCGTGCTTCGATAATTGGAGTACCTCACTAGCCATTTCCTATCTAGAAACTTCACGATCTCATCCTAGACATGTCCGCCTACTATTCTGACCTTTGTGCAACTTATAATATTGCTCGCTGATACTATATTTTAGCCGCACAATAAATGTTGCGGACGTTATTCCTTAATTCGATATAAATTCCAATTTTGTACCCTTGTGCGTCCCAATCGAAATTTGGAAACACCATCTTGACTGTTTTGTGCAAACCGAATTTTATTAATATCCTACACTGACCCCTCTATGCCGTGACAATTTTGTCTTACCCAATTTAATCCCATGTACTCCTAATTAATTCTAGAACATCGTGCGCATTTTGATTTAATTAATTAAAATTCAATTTTTGTCTTTGTGCAATTTTCCAATTGTTGGGGGGCTTTTATGCAAAAATGTCTTTTAGTGTTTCCACCGTTGGACGATATGTGAAGAACCCTAATTTTCCCTTCACATGGATTTTTCTATAATTTTCTGGATGTGCAAACGCACAACATCGAGCCCTCATTTAAAACCCATCCTTGTATTTAAACCATGTAAATTATAGCCCCGGCATCCTCATGTGAGGCCAAGACCCCAAGGATTGTAGCCCAAGGCCCAACCCAAGAGTGGTTGACTAGTCAAACCAAGTCCTAGGTCAACCCAAACTAAAAGCCTACACATATAAATATACCTTTATTTCTCTTTTACCCAAAAACCTAATTAATTAACCAGCCGACCCCTCCCCATTGTTCCTGTTCACCTTCTTCCCCAAACCTCCCTCTCCCTCTACTATCAACCATGGTTCCCGAGACTACGATGATCTGCCTCGACGACTCGGAGTGGATGAGGAATGGCGACTACGCCCCCTCCCGGTTCCAAGTCCAGGCCAACGCTGTCAATCTCATATGCCGCACCAAAATAAAACAGAAGGACACGGTCGGCGTGATGACTATGGCGGGGAAGGCCCCCGCGTCCTCGTCACCCCCACCAACGATCTCGGGAAGATCCTTGCCTCCATGCACGATCTTCAGATTGGTGGCGAGATGGACCTAACCAGAGGTATCCAAATTGCACAATTGGCTCTTAAACATCGTCAGAATAAGAACCAGCAACAAAGGATCATAGTTTTTGCTGGAAGTCCAGTTAAATACGACTAGAAGACACTGGAAGGAATTGGAAAGAAGTTAAAGGAAAACAGCGTCTCTCTCGATGTTGTCGATTTTTGGAGAAGCCGATGATGGAAAAAAATCTGAAAAACTGGAGGCTCTTGTTGCTGCTGTAAATAATAACGGCAGCAGCCACATAGTTCATGTTCCTCCTGGCCCAAAGGCTCTTTCAGATGTTCTTATAAGCACACCTATCTTTACTGGTGATGGGGATGGAGGGAGTAGTTTTGCTGCTGAGGCTGCTGCAGCTGGTGGCATGTCTGGATTTGATTTTGGTGTGGACCCTAATATAGATCCTAAGATAGCACTTGCAATTACGGTTTCAACGGAAGAGGAAAGGGCAAGGCAAGAAGCTGCTGCAAAAAGAGTCGCCGAGGATGCTGCTAAACAGGAAAAAGGAGGGGAAACTTTAAGTTTCATGATGGAATTATGGCTGAACCAGTCAGCAGTTCAGCTCTTGCTGCTGATGATAAAGACGTGACTTGGCAGATGTTGGATTTATTCTGCACGACTTTTGGAGCAGGATATTGGTACATCGCAGTCTTCTGGCCAGGCAAGTATACCTTGCCATTGTACTGTTATTCTTATTCCATATGTTGCACGCATCTTTATTTTCTGTCTTTAGTTCATATATTTTAATTGCTATATAAAATGCGTACGACGGTGACGTCGCGATATGTTTTTATTTATGTATTGCATTGACCTTGCTCATGAGACTATCCCATTATCATGTAGCACCATTAGGTTCATTGGCCGTGACACAGTTGTTACACGAGTTGTGAGTCTCATGTAGGTCACGGACTTGCGTGCAGGTTGGCCTCCTGTACGTGTGGGCCGTGCATTAGGAATAACTGCTGTTAGAAACTTTGTATGCTAGTAGACTTGGCAGTTATTAGAGGTATTATCGTGTCATGGATGTGACATGCTTAGAGCATGGGGTAGGGAGAACAACAAGTAAGACGTGTGGGCTCCGTTGCACTTTCCTTATGTAACCCGTACGCTCCGCCGAAGATGCGCGGTCATGATGACCACTATATATTATATTATTATCAGGCGGGCCTCCGGTGTTCGAAAGACGCCGTGCCTTTGTAGGCCCCTGGATCTCCAAGAGAACTATGCCAATCCCATTTTAGCCAGATAGCCCACGCGTTGGGAAAGTTGTTCTTAAACTGCATTCACTTTAGACGGTTAGGCGACCCATTGGATATTTATTTCAGTACTTTATTGGCATGTGTTTAAGTATATTGTTATGTCCCTCTGAGGACCTGGTCCGCTGCCAGGTGTATCTGTTCTTGAGTATTTGCAGGAGCGCAGATTTGGATGGTTGTATATGCTTTGTGGACGTCTTCTCCTCGAGCCGTGATCGATAGCTGATATACTTATATTAGGCTTGATTGTGTTGTACTTATATTGTATTACTTTTCCATTTGAGTTGGTAGTGGATTTGTTTCCATCCAACTATCATCCTTAGATACTTCTTATTGAGATCTAGTTTCATAGATACTAGTTATTTATTTCTATATGATTTTGGTGGATGAGATTTAGATTTTACCCTGTGACTTGTGACATATGTTTATACCACTTGTGGATTTTGTATTCATATTACAGCGTACGTATGGATTTGGTTTCCATATATTGGAGTTGCCATATCCATGCGGCTGGCATGCTTACGTGTTCCTAGTCCTACGTATTTAGGACTGGGGCGTGACATGTTTTTGTGGTGGCCCATGCTGGTCAAGAGCATATTGTCTCGGTTACGTTACTGTACCGAACAAGCCTGCACATAGGACTAGAGTATAGGATCTCATCCACAATTGACTATGATTCAACTTCCTTCTCCCTGTTCTACTCGAACAATTTTATCCTGCTTGATTCCTGTACTTTCCTAATAGTTCTTTGAGTATAGCCTTCTACTAGGATATAGGAACCCCTGCTATTAGGATGATAATTAGGGTAGCACACCTATTAAGAATACAACGAGAATATAGACATACTACTAAGTTTAGAATATCTAGCGAACCCTAGAATTCCTTATCCCTATAATTGGTTTACCATTACCCCGGATGTATTATGAGGACTTGAGAGTAGTATAGACACTACTAGAGTTAGTTAGAAGGTTACCATAATGTTTGCCCCTAGCATTGAGGAACCAATAGAAAACCAAAACTTAATATTTGGACTGAACCTAACCTTCATAGTTAGATAATATTGGAACTATAAACTTAGATTATTGTCTTATTATTAGTAGACAACACCTTAGGAAGCCTAGAGGAATGTAATCAACACTTGTTCCTTGATCATGCCTCGAACATAGCAACTAGCATACCACTTCCTAGAGAACCATGATGCTATCTAGAGTCCTCTATCTTAATTTTATATATTGTTCCCCTGCAACCCTAGCGCTTGCTATTTGTGCGACGACTAATCATGTTTTTCTCTTCTTTATTCTTTTAACTCGTGTCATCTGACACTCCTAATAATAGATCAAGAAATTTTATCCTTTGTTAAGGACACATAGTTTGCTAGGATTATAGTTGTAGTCTTGAATTTGAACATTTTTGTGCTTGGTAGTTAAGGTTTGATAAGTTTGAGTTGTTCTTGCAGACTGCGACCCGATGATTATCCCTTAGTGTTAAATCGCATAATTTGTACCCTCACTTCTATACGAGTTAGATCCCTTTCCCTTAACGGCTAGTAACTTTTCTATCCCTACGATTTACACCTGTCCTATAAGCACTATGACTAAGAGGTAAGATGTCCATGACCTATGTAATAGAAGAGGATACCCCAATAAGGTACCAAGACCCTTTTCGTAGACCCTAATAGGAACTTCTACGGTATCCTTAAGGCAATACGATAGCAGTTAAATTGTTTTAAGTTGGGTAGTATCCCTCACCACCTAGTATCACACAGTCCTCTTAACCCATTGGTGAAGTATAACCAAATGACACCGACTTTAGACTTGCATAAGAAGATAACATTTAGACTAAAGAAATGGAAGGCCCTATCCCTATTGGTCGACTAGCGACTTAGACAAGGAGGTTGTATGATAACTGTAGAGATTGTAGAGTCTTTTATTATTGCTTATGTTGTTTTTACTTTTGCAAACTTGAATTATTTTGTAACTTCTCTTATCATAATCCAGCGTTATATTTTCTGTGCTACCTCGAATTATGCTGCTATTATAGCCTAGTTTTTGCAAGCTTATTCATTATCGAGCTTGATCATGACATATGTATTATTGGGTATACACACTAATATATTTCAGAATCAGTGTACTACGGTCTGATCAACCATAGTGTGCTTGGTTCGCCCTTCGTATAACTACTTTACGTGGATTGAGATATGTAGTGATTAGTAGACGAATATACTTGCCCTAGACATGTCTAAGCGTATCGTATCGGTTATATAACTGTACTGATACGAGCATGTGAATAGGAATTACCAAAATAGGACTTCAATCCATAACTGCCTTGACAATTCCTATTTGAATTCTTTAAACGCCTTGATCCCGATACTTCTATTCTATTACCTCGTCCTTGAACTCTTTATTATTGATCTTCGTCTTCCCTTATTTCAGAAAGACGAAACCTCGTGCTTGGTATAAATTTGATACACAGAGAGTACTAGATATATCCCATAGGTCGATCACATACTTGAGAATTATTCTTTCATAATTAAGGACATATCATATAAGATATAATTGGCATAGAAGTTTTGAGGATTGAATGACATGAGTAAACAAATTAAGGAATATTTTCTTAAGGTATATCGCCTTCTGTGATGGATGGACAAATTCTAAGTTGGGTAGCAGTGCATTGTCAACTCAAGAGAAATTTCTTTTAGATTGTGATCGAGTAAGATTAGATTGGGAGAGGTTCAAGCCATTTTAATTTGGGGAATTTTAGAAGAATGACTAAGATGATGAGGATTCACGAATTTTAAAAATCTTGATATTGAGGATCCAATATTTATACCTTAAGTACACAATTTAAATTTTGAGTATTGAAGGTAAAATCATCAATTTGAATTTGAAGGATAAATATAAAATTCCAGACTTGAACATTGGTGGACTGCATTTAAATTATTTTTCAATTTGATGATTTAAATTAAGAATTAAAATTTGATGGTTGGACTACCTATTTGAAATATTGAGGAAGAGTACGGAATTCACAAGTTGATGATAGAAATAATAATCGATTATAAGTTTCTAGAGGAAATTTTAACAGTTGAAGATTGTGACGTAAATTCTGATTTAGAATGTCATAGAGAATTGAATTAGATTGGATGTGGATTATTAAACTGAGAATGGAGAAGACAACGCAATGTGTTGACGTTCAATTTAAACAATGGTTCAATTTGAGAGGGATTTTGATGAATTTGAATAAGTTAAATTTCAGAGGAGATTGCGATTTAACTTGCCTTACGCACGCAAGTGAAGGAGTTAAACCAATTAGGCCTTATTTTAATTTTGAGGACGAAATTGTTTTAAGTTGGGTAGATTGTAAACCCCCTCACCAAAATTAGGCCCAATTTGCTTAGATAGTAAAACTATGGCTAGTTTGAACCAACTGGATTTAGAACACGTCATTTGAATTAACTATGCATTATTCTATTGCGTAGCGTACCTTATCGTGCTTCGATAATTGGAGTACCTCACTAGCCATTTCCTATCTAGAAACTTCACGATCTCATCCTAGACATGTTCGCCTACTATTCTGACCTTTGTGCAACTTATAATATTGCTCGCTGATGCTATATTTTAGCCGCACAATAAACGTTGCGGACGTTATTCCTTAATTCGATATAAATTCTAATTTTGTACCCTTGTGCGTCCCAATCAAAATTTGGAAACACCATCTTGACTGTTTTGTGCAAACCGAATTTTATTAATATCCTACACTGACCCCTCTACGCCCTGACAATTTTGTCTCACCCAATTTAATCCCATGTACTCCTAATTAATTCTAGAACATCGTGCGCGTTTTGATTTAATTAATTAAAATTCAATTTTTGTCTTTGTACAATTTTCCAATTGTTGGAGGGCTTTTATGCAAAAATGCCTTTTAGTGTTCCCACCGTTGGACGATATGTGAAGAACCCTAATTTTCCCTTCACATGGATTTTCTCATAATTTTCTGGATGTGCAAACGCACAACATCGAACCCTCATTTAAACCCCATCCTTGTATTTAAACCATGTAAATTATAGCCCCGGCATCCTCATGTGAGGCCAAGACCCCCAAGGATTGTAGCCCAAGGCCCAACCCAAGAGTGGTTGACTAGTCAAACCAAGTCCTAGGTCAACCCAAACTAAAAGCCTACACATATAAATATACCTTTATTTCTCTTTTACCCAAAAACCTAATTAATTAACCAGCCGACCCCTCCCCATTGTTCCTGTTCACCTTCTTCCCCAAACCTCCCTCTCCCTCTACTATCAACCATGGTTCCCGAGGCTACGATGATCTGCCTCGACGACTCAGAGTGGATGAGGAATGGCGACTACGCCCCCTCCCGGTTCCAAGTCCAGGCCAACGCTGTCAATCTCATATGCCGCACCAAAATAAAACAGAAGGACACGGTCGGCGTGATGACTATGGCGGGGAAGGCCCCCGCGTCCTCGTCACCCCCACCAACGATCTCGGGAAGATCCTTGCCTCCATGCACGATCTTCAGATTGGTGGCGAGATGGACCTAACCAGAGGTATCCAAATTGCACAATTGGCTCTTAAACATCGTCAGAATAAGAACCAGCAACAGAGGATCATAGTTTTTGCTGGAAGTCCAGTTAAATACGACCAGAAGACACTGGAAGGAATTGGAAAGAAGTTAAAGGAAAATAGCGTCTCTCTCGATGTTGTCGATTTTTGGAGAAGCCGATGATGAAAAAAAAATCTGAAAAACTGGAGGCTCTTGTTGCTGCTGTAAATAATAACGGCAGCAGCCACATAGTTCATGTTCCTCCTGGCCCAAGGGCTCTTTCAGATGTTCTTATAAGCACACCTATCTTTACTGGTAATGGGGATGGAGGGAGTAGTTTTGCTGCTGAGGCTGCTGCAGCTGGTGGCATGTCTGGATTTGATTTTGGTGTGGACCCTAATATAGATCCTAAGATAGCACTTGCAATTACGGTTTCAACGGAAGAGGAAAGGGCAAGGCAAGAAGCTGCTGCAAAAAGAGCTGCCGAGGATGCTGCTAAACAGGAAAAAGGAGGGGAAACTTTAAGTTTCATGATGGAATTATGGCTGAACCAGTCAGCAGTTCAGCTCTTGCTGCTGATGATAAAGACGTGACTTGGCAGATGTTGGATTTATTCTGCGCGACTTTTGGAGCAGGATATTGGTACATCGCAGTCTTCTGGCCAGGCAAGTATACCTTGCCATTGTACTGTTATTCTTATTCCATATGTTGCACGCATCTTTATTTTCTGTCTTTAGTTCATATATTTTAATTGCTATATAAAATGCGCGGGACGGTGACGTTGCGATATATTTTTATTTATGTATTGCATTGACCTTGCTCATGAGACTACCCCATTATCATGTAGCACCATTAGGTTCATTGGCCGTGACACAGTTGTTACACGAGTTGTGAGTCTCATGTAGGTCACGGACTTGCGTGCAGGTTGGCCTCCTGTACGTGTGGGCCGTGCGTTAGGAATAACTGCTGTTAGAAACTTTGCATGCTAGTAGACTTGACAGTTATTAGAGGTATTATCGTGTCATGGATGTGACATGCTTAGAGCATGGGGTGGGGAGAACAACAAGTAAGACGTGTGGGCTCCGTTGCACTTTCCTTGTGTAACCCGTACGCTCCGCCGGAGATGCGCGGTCATGATGACCACTATATATTATATTATTATCAGGCGGGCCTCCGGTGTTCGAAAGACGTCGTGCCTTTATAGGCCCCTGGATCTCCAAGAGAACTATGCCAATCCCATTTTAGCCAGATAGCCCACGCGTTGGGAAAGTTGTTCTTAAACTGCATTCACTTTAGACGGTTAGGCAACCCATTGGATATTTATTTTAGTACTTTATTGGCATGTGTTTAAGTATCTTGTTATGTCCCTCTGAGGACCTGGTCCGCTGCCAGGTGTATCTGTTCTTGAGTATTTGTAGGAGCGCAGATTTGGATGGTTGTATATGCTTTGTGGACGTCTTCTCCTCGAGCCGTGATCGATAGCTGGTATACTTATATTGGGCTTGATTGTGTTGTACTTATATTGTATTACTTTTCCATTTGAGTTGGTAGTGGATTTGTTTCCATCCAACTATCATCCTTAGATACTTCTTATTGAGATCTAGTTTCATAGATACTGGTTATTTATTTCTATATGATTTTGGTGGATGAGATTTAGATTTTACCCTGTGACTTGTGACATATGTTTATACCACTTGTGGATTTTGTATTCATATTACAGCGTACGTATGGATTTAATTTCCATATATTGGAGTTGCCATATCCATGCGGCTGGCATGCTTACGTGTTCCTAGTCCTACGTATTTGGGACTGGGGCGTGACAGCATGTATATGGCAACTCCAATATATGAAAACCATAACACATGTGTACGCTGTATTATGAACAATAATCCACAAGTGGTACATATGTCACAAGTCACAGGGTATAGTCTAAATCTCATCCACAGAAAATCATATATAAATAATTAACCAATATCTATGAAACTAGATCTCGATATAAAGTATCTAAAGATGATAGTCGGATGGAAACAAATTCACTACCAAGTAGAATATATAAGTGCAACACAACAAACACAATATAAGTACAACAACCAACAATATAAGAATATCAACTAACAATCACGGAGCTCGAAGAGAAGACATCCTCGAAAATATAAGTAACCAATCCGGATCTGTGCTCCTGCGAATATTCATGAACATCTACACCTGGAAAGGGACCATGTCCTCAGAGGGACATAACAAGATATATAGAAGCATGTCAATAAAGTACTGAAATAAATATCCAATGGGTCGCCTAACCGTCTAAGTGAATGCAGTTTAAGAACAACTTTCTAACAAGTGGGCTATCTCACCATAAATAGGGTTGGCGTGACTCTCTCGGAGAATCAGGGGCCTACAAAGCATGTCGTCTTTTGAACGACAGAGGCCGCCATGAATATATGGGGTCATCACCACCCGTCTACTCAATGGTCATACCAATTGAGTAGATCGTGCTTTACATCGAACCACGGGTTCAAGGGATCGGCCATATCAGCAACAGGGTAGAAAAGGGACATATAAGAATAAATTATGTTAGAGACTTGTACGGTACAAATGTACTTGTCCCACAAGATAACTGGAAGAACAGATAACAAATAATATAAAAGAAAGTAAGGCGACGAGCGGCAAGAGGACATAGGAACTGCTCTGGATCGAGACCACAACCCTTAAACCAAATAAGGACCGGGGTTTCAGACCTTCACTCGAGCAGAACTTAGCACCCTAACCACGCACCGAAAGAAATAAAACTAGAAGAACGAGCTATGAAAGTAACAACATTCATTGCACGGCCAAACAAGCCTACGACTTGCTATAATTAACTAACTAGGGTTAACACAAATCTAGTTACTAACAAATGCATGCTTTGAAGAATATTGCTACTACCGGCACTGTAGTTAACCCGGATGGCCAAGGGTACGCTTGTCGAGTAAACTTGAATGCACCTTCAATCATACTACAACATAACTAGATACTTGCCATAAACAGAAATTGAACTTATAATCATAAACTTAAACTTGTGAATCATAAACTTGTCTTATAAACATAAACTTGTCTTGTAATCATAAACTTATCTTGTGATGTGCCGGAGCATGCGTAAACTTGGTCAGTCATGGAGCCCTTGCCTAGCAGGGTTGTTCCATGTTGCATGGGGCCCTTAGAGATCGGGGTAGCCGGTAGCGCAATATTCTTTCCTCCCAATGATTTAGGTAAATCTTATCTTGTTTAATCATTACTAGATTGTTTCAAGTTCTCGAGTCGTGGATACTTGAGAACTTCTCTAGAATGACGAACCACAGTTATGAGCTTTTTACGAGTTATCGTATCCGCGACTCGCGATACATTGGGCAATACTCACACTTGATTGTCCGATGCCAAATGTAATAGATTTCATACACAAACATTTTCATGGTGTCATGAGGATTATGAACTTGTACATAAACTAGTCTGGTAATATATACTTGTATCAACATAAGGAAGTACACAGCAATAATCACTAAAAGGAATTATCAAATGGACATAATTAAAATGAACACAAAATGTGCACAAGGGTTTCTGGCCGCATACGTCCACTGGCCGCATGGACTCACTGGCCGCATGGACTCTCTGGCCGCATGCACCCACTGGCCACATGCTCAAGGCAAGGTCCACTCTTCTGGACAAGTGCTAAGTGATGGGTCATAAATTCGTGTCAGAAAAGTGACTAAAAGTGATTGATGTGACATGCCATGAATGTGTGTCAGAGAAAAGACAAAAGCATAAAAATGTGTGCACTGAAAGACGTGCAGGAAAAATATACTTATGTCGCCTCTAAGTCAAATAAAAAATGGGCCGCATGGGCTTCTGGCCGCATGGACAACTGGCCACATGAGCTTCTGGCCGCATGGACACTTGCCTTTTTGGGGAAATTTCATGCGTTCAGTGTTTTATGCATTCAGCTTTGGGGCGCATATGCAGAGACAATCATGCGCCTAACAAGATAGGCAACATGCTGAAAAGGGCACATGAAGCTGGGTGCATGGAACTCATCCATCCCAAAGCAGCACAACTCCATGGAAAAGCTCCAAGAAATCCGAAAACTTTGTTTTCTTCTTAAAAATTTTATTTTAACTCCAAATCAAGAGAAACAAAAGCCCAAATGCTCAAAATAAAGTGCTCCATTAACCACAAAAACTGTTTTCTAAAATACCATGTTTTAGTAGATCAAAACCATGAAAAACATATGGAACCCATGAAAACCCTAAACTTCAAATTCATATCTACTCAAATATACTCATCAAAATCCAAAACTCCAAGAACTAAATATGATTAGCAACTCAAAGAGAACATTTTCCATCAAATATATTTTAAAACAACATACATTTGAAAATTCACGGTCCAAGTCACAACAACTTCTCCGTAGGGCTAGGGTTTGGCTAGAGGGAGCTTAAGGGAGAGGAGGAAGAAGAGAGCAAGAATAGTGAAATGAGAAAATGAGTGAGGAGAGAAAAAATACTCATATATACTAAGAGGAGAGGAAGATGGTTTAGTCATAGGTTCAACCAAAATGAACCAAATCAGGTGTCCAGTCTACATGCGGATCCTAAACCGGGTCTATGGCAATGCCAATGAGTATTCTACTGGTCTCAGATAATCTCTCTCAACTACAGAAAAATAAAACAATAAATAAAATGACAGGAACCAACATGAGAAATATAATAGAAAGTACATTACCAAAAAAATCTAAATATCAAAAATTCGAGAAATATCAAATCTGAAAACGGGTGTGACAGCTAAGACTATTCATGGCACAACTTATACAGATGTAGGAGTAAATAAATTTACTTAACCAAGAGTAACATGAACGATCTGATTCTATAACCTCTTCTCTTAAGAGCTAAGAATTAGGATTGTACTCGTGAAGAACAGAACAGGGATAAAAAGAATTATTTGCACTGTACAAATCTGATGAGCATAATCTGTCCATTTTGTTTTATCTGTATCTTCTAGCAGTAGTGCCCTTCATCATACGCGATATATATGATAACAATACAAACAAACATGTCAATCTGAGGCAGTTATATGTTAGTGATTGTATCTATAGAAATTGACGAAAGAACCAAATGATTTGGACCCAATTTTGGTTTTCTTAGTTATTTTTGTCTAGCCTTGTCAAGATGTCTACTCTTAATATGATTCTCCATTACTGAGTAAAGTAGCAGTGGGAATATATCGCGGGCATTTTTCTCGGCAACAGCGACCTTCACGACGAAGGTTGACCACTAGTCATATTGTGCAGTATTCATACAGAATTTTACAGTCAATAGTAGGTTGTGCCAACAAGTGTCCATGAGAACTATTTTGGGAATGTCGGTAGGCAGTTTCAAGGTCGTCTGTCTGAAATTTCTATGTAGACACGCACAAGGTTACTTTTCCTTCTACTTGGAGTCAATGAGGGCTGACATGGTTTCTTCCATACTGTCGTCGTAGAATCTGGTGAGAAATAACCTCTCCAGGTCGTCGAACGATCTGATGCAGTCATCCGGGAGACTACAGAACCATTCGGAGGCTACGTCAGTTAGAGCTCCGACGAATAGCTTGATAAGTAACGCATTGTTCCTTGGTAGATGCACAGTCTGGGACCCGAAGTAGTTGAGGAACTGGTGGGACGATTTTCTCAGGTATCAATGACCGTGGTTTATACTTAGATGGACACACCACCTTGTCCTATTCGGGAGGATAAAGCTGCCTTATCCCAATCTTCTGGAGCTTCTCTCAGTTATTCATGGAGTCCACACGAGTTCGCAGTTCTCGAATGGCTTCCTGCGTGGCGTCAGCTTGCAGGGGAACAACCGATTGCAAGGAAACTAGCAGAGTTCCCTGCATCCCTGGCAATGAACCGCTACCGGCAGGCAGGAGAGTATGGCAATTTGGCTCAGAGCCACCGTTGTCGCTATGGTTCAATTTTTCCTGGTGCGTCGATAGTGGCGCAGTGTGGGCCAAGTTCCCTCGCTGTGGAGGGCCACCCTATGTCCTTGCACTTCTAATTAATCATACTGCACAGATCTAGGGGAGAAGGAATATTTGCAACAAACCAAACACCGCCAAGGGAACAGCTATTTGGGAGGATTATATGAAACCTTTGTGCATCTGTCGTGAGAAAATATTAACCAACAAAAGCAATACAAACTATACTGGCACCATTTAGGAAGCCTTTAACTTCCACTAACATGAGTCTGGTGCAGCGCTCAACCTGATTTCTTACTTCGTTGCCCGAAATAAGAACTCAGCTCCAAATAAAATTAATTTTTGGCAATAAAAAAAGTGCGAAGCCTTGAAAGAACCAAGTTCCAAGAGAAAAAAAAAAAATGCAATTATATAAATTAGAATTTGACAATGGCTTCCGAAACATAAAGAAAGTTGTAAAGCTGCTGCTATCAATTGCTCTCACTTCTATATTTCTATAATTGCATAACATACGGTTATGGATGATGTTTGGTATCCGAAAAAGCGGGAAAAAAAAAAAGGAAAAACAAACAAAGATAAATGCTAATATATTGATACAGAGATTTGGCCGGAAGGTATTAAAGTTTTTACCTATGGAATAAAAAACTTTATAAGAAAACAAAAATAGCAAATGTAGGGAGGGAATCACTAGATTTCCCTATGGCCTCCAAGCTCCCCATCCTCGAGCTCCTCGTAAGAATAATATCTTTGGGATTCATCACGATCTTTCTTCAGTCTTTCTACGCCGTTTTTCACTGTCTGATTCAGTAGTGTATGCATGCTGCACCAGATAACAAGGTTAGATTGCGACACATTCAAAAGTTGGATCCCTTTCTCTGTCAATAAATATGAGTGCTTTCCTACTATACCTTACGAGATCTCTTACGGTCGTTGCTGTGTCTGCGGGATTTCTTATTCTCTTTTTCGTCTTTCCAAGCATCATCATCATCTCGTGCATCATGTTCATGGTCGCTGCTGTGTCTACGGGACTTCTTAGACTTCTCTTTCTCGTCTTTCCCAGCGTTCTCATCATCTAGGGCATCATGATCGTGGTCGCTACTATGTCTGTGATACTTCTTAGACTTCTCTTTCTCGTCTTTCCAAGCGTTATCATCATCTCGTGCATCATGATCATGCCTCTTACGTCTTCTATCTTTGTCTTTGCCCATTCTGTCGTCTAAGCTGCTGGTATCAATGCTCTTCTCAAGGTCCATTTCGTCCTTTCCAGGTCGCCGCTTACCCTTCTCTTTTTCCTGGCCTCTACCCTTCACATTTTTATCCTTCACTTTATCAGATCTACCCTTATCTTTCTTTACCTAGCATGTACACATGACAATGGAAAACACAAGATTTTAAGATACCAATGTTACATTTAGGCAATATCCTCGATTACATTAATGAACTATGATAAAACTATATCCAACGAGAAAAGATGAATTTGTTAGTAAAACAGATGCAAAGGTATCTTATCCAACACGAAGGATTTCCAGCTTTTAATAAGCCTGAATCAATTAGAAAATTAAGCTTTTTTGTAGACACTAGTTATGGGGCAAATACAAATCACAAGTACGAGACATGGAGAAATATGCAAAAAAACAGATTGTTCCCCTCTTCCCACTTCCCTTCTAAGACAACCACAAGAATTATGACCACGTCTCACTCCTGACACCTCCAACATCAAGTCCACTCTGGGTATGCTCCTTCAACTCTTCCTCACTTCATTTACCTTCTCTATATACTAATTTTGAAATTTTGGGTTGGCAATAGTAACCTGTATCAACTAATTTCGACCAATACAGACCAATATCCATTGCTATTATCTGATACTTTCACGTATCAGACTGCCGAACACAAAAGTGTAGATGAAGACTTTGTTGTACTTTCATGTATCACTCCAGATCGATACTTCGGCCTAGTTTCGGATCTAAATTCCAATCTTAATCCAAAATGGCCAAGACGTATGAGCTTCGACTGATATTTAAAACCTCGACTACGAGGCAAAGTGTAAAGCACATGCGAGTATAAAAGAAAAGAATTATACACACATATACAATATAAGAAATGAGCCTAACCGTGGAAAGCACGCACACACAAAATGATAATATTATAAATGAGAACATATAGTTGACACCTTACTTAAAAAAGGTAAGGTCTTGGCTAATATAAAATCAGTGGGCTATCCCTTGGATGATTTGAACCTTTCATTATGAATTATGGTCACCCTATTTAAAATGTGTGGTGTAACAGCCATGTTATTTGCATAATTCTAACCCATATATGAACTGGCCTAATTTGCTCTATTGTTAAAAAAAAAAAGGTTAAAATGGGGATCAACTTGGTCCGTATGTTAGAAATCTGCAAATTACACGGAGTATCTGCTCAAATTTCAGAACATGGAAATCATGATTAACCTTGGTTGCATGGCACAGACACGGATCTGGATACAAACACAATATTCCAGAACATGGAAATCATGATTAACCTTGGTTGCATGGACATGGACACAGATTTGGATATAAACACGATATGGATTCGGAATACGACCTTTTTAGAAGGAAAAAAATGGGATACAAGTACGGCATGGATATGGTCACATATATGCATGAAAAACATACACATTTAATACATTTGAACTTAATAACATCTATACTTAAGCATGATTTGGATAAGAAATGGGTTTCCAAAAGTTCTAGAAAAACCTCCTACAAAAAATGGTACTTTCTCATATCTTAATTATATTTGGCACACTTGGGACGATCATGAACATGCCAAAATCACCTTCAACTGTGGTTTTTTTTTTTACCCTTTAGAGCCCAAACATGGGTGAGCCATATATAATAGGAGTACCAAGGAAGTATCCTGTCCAATACGTGATACGAGCACACGGATACGATCCTCCCGAGGAGTATCCCTGCAAGATAGTGATTAACAATGTGGAATAACCATAAGGTGGCCCACTGAGCGAGTATAAAGTGTAAACCAAGACCTTAGCCTATATTACTTTCTCATATATACAAGGCTCTCATAATCAGAAAGATCAAATCAACTTGTTAATTCTCAAAAAGATGTATCAGTTGAATAGATGGTATGAATTGACATATATCTGATAAGCCTTCTGACCATAAAAGCTACTGCAATGGCATTCAATGTTGAGAACATACAAGTAGGGCAACACGAGATAAATTAATACTTGCAGAACATGTTTACAATGACAAGAACCCACTTTGGAGCATGGAAAGAAGTCAGAGATTCTAACAAGGTAGTTAAACAATACCAAGACTTTACAAAATCCAAAGGGATAAATGTTTAATTGATTACCTTTCCTTCATCTCTCTTCCGCTCCTTCTCAATTGACTTTTCTTGCAAGTGTGCAACATATTTCTCGAAAGTTTCCCTCATAAATTCCTCTCCACTGATCCAAATAAAGCACGAGAAATCAGCAGGTATAAAAGAACAAGGACTCTAACAACTACAATAGCTTATTATATTGAGTTATTACTACAATACCTATATTGGCAATCTTCGAACAGTGACTTGCATTCCTCCCAAGTTGAAGATGCAGATATTCCCTACAAGCAGTAACCGATTTAGGTAATTATGTTCCTCCATAGGAAGAAAAATACCACAGCATGCAAAAAACGTAATGTTGATTTGTCCATTTATTGCTTTCAATACCATGCTATAATACCTTGACCGAGTAAAGCATATTCGAGAACCTGTCTGCGAGACGTTGACATCTTTTAGCTTCTTTCTCTTCCTTATCCTTCAGTTTTTCTAGTAGTTCATCAAATATGAGCTGCAATGATGGGGAAACCAGATGCACAGTTTAAGCATTCTGAGAGAGAATATACAAACATCATAGAAACTTATGACAGACCGGGGGAGCCAGGAGCTCTTTTTTCTACTTTGGCATGGAAGGGTCGACTCGGATGGGGAGTGATTGTTTGTTGGGTTTGAAGGGGTTGGGAAGGAGGAATATTTGTAATGCATAAAAGAAAACAATATAACAGTGACTAAAATAAGAATTGTTCAAATAAGATAAGGTGTACCGCATTTTAGATACTAAATAGATGGTGGGTAAGTATCCCCCCTTAAAGAACTATCTATTGCAGAGTGGAAGCCAACAAGAGTGTTAAAAACTAACCAGGCAAGCACCTTTATTTTCTGGAATAACCTACGTTTGCTGCTTGTTGATCGCAGTGTTCAAAAATGACATAAACCTTGATATGAGTAGATGTTGTTGATCAAAGATATTCTCATTCACAATGGAACATAATGGTTTTGCTCGATGCTCAAAATACAGGGGAGATAGCTAGTATGTTACAATGAGCCACACTATGGACGGAAGAGGAAGGAACAAGAAAACATCTCCAGAGTCCAGACATGAAAATTCCTACGCATGAGTTTTGTGACAGTATAGTTTGCAGTATCAGCCAATACTGAACCGATACAGCTGATACCGATATAATTTGGCATGTCCTGATCCAATACTGACCGACACCGACATTGGAGTTCTCTTTTCAACTCAATTTGGCAAAGGAAATTGAACGAAAAAGACTAATCGACAAGGATTTAAAAGCATAGTAAGGTTGTAAAAGCATGTTAATGAAAAGAAAAAAAAAACTTATTTATTGCAGGTAAACCAATCATCAAAGATGACTATTATTTCATTCAATTCCAAAACTATTATGAAACAATAGAGAAAAGTAGTTAGAATTATGCCTAAATGTCTAAAAAAAAAAAAAAAATTTAATAATCATTTGCTTTCCATTACCAAAAAATTCCGATACTCCGATCACAAACAACCGATATTGCCGATACCGCAGATACCGATACTCATAGGAAGGATCCAATACCGATACCGCGAACCTTGGGCAGTATTGAAAACAACATCCAAGTGCTACCTAGCTTTGTTATATACAGGGACTTGGGAGGTCCAAGTTTACACAACGTTAGATGGAAGTATGATTTAGGGCCATTTTGGATTATATTTACGTTTCAAGTGGGCTCTATTTGGAGCTCAAACGTAAAGGTTAGCCGTTTGGCTGGGCCTCAATTCCATCCTAACCAAATGATCCCATTCATTTAGTGCTCGAATGCCTGGGGATACCCTCCCAACGAGGGTTTCAACAAACGGACCTTTGAGCACCTATCTCGTAAACTAATCCAAAATGGCCCTTAAGCACTTGTAAAGTTTGCAACAGTTAAAAAGATGATATCTATGTGTTTAATGTTTGTCTAGGTGGTGTTTTTACCTTTCTTTGATAAAATACTGTATATAATGTGACATGACGTTATTATGAACCTAGACCTACATAATCAACATTTGTTGCAACTGCAAGCCCAATGGACTGTAGTTTATTATCTAGGCCACCCACATATTGAACCTACATTTAGTCAGAGAAAACTTGGTTAGAGGATGCATAGTTTTTACAAATAAGCAACCAGACAGGTGCAACCGGATCAAAGTCTATAGTGAAATACAACTTAATGCCGAGGCCTTTCTACAAATAACTATGTCGCCTAGGGCCCTAGGTTGTCTGTCCTCGGCGGCCCAACCAGTTTCAGGTACTAGACTCCTACCAGGCCCTTGCTAATCCCGCCTAGGCCTTCAACAGTTCTGTGGTAGCACATAAAAATTGGTTCATTTTTGCAGTTACTTCTTCTCTTATTAGTTTGTTACCAGTTGATTCAATTGCTTAATCCAACACTTTTATTGCTTATTTATACTATTTTTTTGACAAGTCATGCTTATTTGCAGCTAAAATTTAGTCTAGCGTCTATTATGTTTATGATGGTTTAGACACCTTTATTTTTAAAAAATTTATTACATTTCTTTTTTATATATATTGAAATCATTTAATAATGCCAACTCATGCTTAAGACCCGCCTTGGCCCCAGAGGTTTAGCCTTTTAGGTTCCCTCCTTGTTTCCTTGTGAACTTCCATCTTTAGTAAGATTGGATCTAAACTATGTTGCATGAACAGAAATACAGTGTGACTGGATACAGACATCATCAGTTTTGAGATGCCCTAGTGTACTTTGGAGTGTCCATGTTGTGTCTTATACAAGTATTTATGAACATAAATACTTACATATTCGAGATAAAACAAAGCTTATTATCCCACTTTTGTGGGGATTCGGGAATCATATAACATATTGGTGGTAAATGCATTAACAATGATGACATATGATACATTCTATAGAGATACCACATCCATGTCAAACAGGATGCTTGGCAGAAACTATGTATGTGATTGATATAACCACGTCAACTCTGGATACCCAACAGTCAAAGCATAGCCCAAGGTACATGATCCGAATTGTATCATCCGTGTCCTGTATCCAAGTCAGTGCTTCATACATGACGAGGAAGAATGTGCTTTAAAAATCATGAAAATGTCTCTCCATAGGAACTTCATGAAAAGTATCGTTGTAGACCTGAAGATTTAACTTATAAGAGGAAGATTCACAGGAGAATTTAGGTCATTTTCCCACTTCTTGTATATGTAAGAGGTGTCTTTTGAATACACAAAGCATACAAGACTACAAAAACATTGCAAGAATAATGACAATATAAAGTGGCAGAACAGAGTCAGATAAACAACTGTATTTACATTTAATAAATATAATAACAACGAGGACGAACATGGCTAATCTCAAATGCACCTTCGAGAAGAGCAATGTGAGGTAAGATATGAAATACTAATGACAGCTACCTTCAGGTTTACTTCAGATATCGCTCCCAAACTGTCATCCTCTGATGTAGTAGCCTTGAAGATCTCATATGACGAGGACAATGTCAAAGCAATCTGTCCAACAACTTTACAGTTATAAACTTGTTTTAGTTATAGAAGTTGAAAGTAGAGAATCAGAGGTCAAAATACATTTCTGTTCTTCAGTGCATCTTTAATTCGCGTTTTATCGTCACCATACTGCCAACAAAAGTAATATGAAATGCAAATAGTGAGCAAACAAACCAGTATATAATATCTAATAGTCAAATAAGTCCATGCAAAAAATGCAATAAAAATATTTACAAAGTTTGAAGCACAGATGTTGAAGCATCATACAGAATTGTGTGACATCGTAAATCAAACATAACATGTTTAATGTCTCTAAAAGATACAATATGCACCATGTAATTTCCTAATTTTATGCTTGAACTATGCAAAATTAATAAAATGTGATCAAGAAAACCTTTTCACTGCCATCTCAGATGGTTGTTCAACTATGCAATAAAAATATTTACAAACTTTGAAGCACAAAAGCTGAAGCATCATACTTGACCTTGTGCAGAGGAGAAGAAATAGTTGTGTGACATCATAGTCAAACATACATGTTTAATGTCTCTACAAGGTACAATATGTACCATGTAATTTTATGCTTGAACTATTCAAGATTAATAAAATGTGATAAAGAAAACCTTTTCATTGCCATCTCAGATGGTTTTTCAACTGTTCCATCAATTTTTCATCTCATCATGACTGTTATTATAAGATTTAAAAAATTGCAAAACTTCTTTTCGTCTCCTTGCATTCTCTGTTGATGAATTGTCAAATAAGCAATTTCTAATATTATCTTTGGAGGTGGAAATGTCTTCTTCAAGAGGGATTTAGGATCAGCTTTATTGTACGAAGTAAGGTACTTTCTTACTTTGTATTCTCACTATATATGAATGAAGGTTTGTTCAACCAGAATACAAATACATCCATGAAGGCATGGACACATAAAAAAAAAATTATATATATATATATATATAGAGGAGGGATCCACATCCCCGATTTTTTGCATCCCCAAGCATCCCCATGTTATCAACCGTTGGATCTTGTTTAAGTCATCTAATCTTAACCGTTGCTTCAAACCATTGAAATCAACGGTTATGATTAGATGACTTAAACAAGATCCAACGGTTGTAAACATGGGGATGCATAATAGGAGGGGATGTGGATCCTTCCTTATATATATATATATATATATATATATATATATATATATATATATATATATATGAACGATACATTAAAGGAAAAGAAAGTGAAGGGTGACTGTTATCAACATTTGTCTAACCTAGGGTACGTTTTTTTGAAGATTAAATGTCTATCTGACTAGGAAGCTTTGGCACAATCATTGATATAAAGCCACGAACAACATAACGTAAGCCAAGAACAACATCTACAACAACAAAACCTTTATCCCAAAATTTGTGTCGAAAAAATCAAGAAGAAAATCTAACTTCAAATGTTTGGGAACACAATACAAGGCTTGGCTCCTGTGTACCACCCTATGCCACTGGCAGTGAAGTTCACCGGAGCTCCAACGTCGTCAAGGCTTCATTATCCGATGTTCCTTACCACAAAGATCATGAAACAAATGCTGGTGAGAGGAGGGAAGAAAAGAAACGAAAAGTTGGCAGTAGTTATGGTGAGTCGAGAAGTGTCAGAAGGGCATTGACAGCACTGAAATTAGGTTGACTGAATAATGAGATTGACCGCCAACACCCTTGGTGATGGAGAGCAGTCGAAGGTGGATAGATATGCTTGGCCCATAAATGAAGTCAGAAGTGGGTATCGTGGGCTTAAGAAAACAAGTCAGCAGGGTATTTTGCAGCACTGAAATTAGGTTACGATGCCGACATGATGAGATTGAACACTTGACACCCTTGATATGGAGACTAGTAGATGATGGGAAAGTATGCTCAGCCCAGAAATGAAGTCAGACATAAGAGATTAATCACCACACTAGTATGATTGGGACTATGGTTAATGCCAGTGAGCTAAAGGCTTCCTTCAAGATGAAAGTGGCAGTGAGCCTTAGCTAACTGTCTGCATATACGAACAGATCTGCCAGATATAAGCTTCTTCTCCCTCATCCACTTCGTATTCAGAGGCAGAGGAAAGGGATGACTTCACTTAGATCGTATACCGGGATCCAAAAGTCTTTAAAGCAACCGGATCTTCAACCGGAAAAGACTCGGCCTGCTGTCCATATTTTCCACACTCAAAACATACAATATGCAAGCCTTTCATATACAATAACTTGCAAGTGATTGTTTAACCAAAACTTTGAAAGTAGTCAAATCAACCTCACAATCAAATGCTAGCATATATAACGTATAAGGAGAGCAGCAAATTTACAAAGAATGTAAGAAAGTAACCTGCTTCTCCAACTCCTCTGCGACATCTTCAAACAGATCTTTAGGTGTTGCACCTGACGTGTTTGATGACACTGCTAGGTAGGACGGCAAATCCTTAACCTGGATGTATATTCAAGTGAGCATGTCATTTAACAACATTGTCCAAGCATCAAAATCTTACCTCCATATAGTAATCACGCCAGTGAGTTTTAGTTGTAAGAATGCCAGCAGCAACATGTTGTTCCATCAATTTGCGGAACTCATCCCTGTTTCTCCGCTCTTCTTTTCTCATTTTTTCCTGCTCACCAACAATTCCCGAGCTTAATTAGAAAACGGAGAGCAAGCAGATTTACATAAGATAATTAAGAAAATAAAATCAATGCACCTTCTGTATTTTCATAAGCTCTTCCTCTTCTTTCTCCAACTCATTTATATAATCCTGAAAGATACATATAATAATAAGAAAAAGTTCCTTGAGTAAGTAAAATAAGGAAAGAGTACCTGGAAAAATTTTAAACGGTCAAATTTATCAAGTCGAGAGCATCTTTCATCATCCTCTAGTCGATCCTGAACTTTTCTCCACTGGCTGTTTGCCTGAAGGCATCAAGAAATATTATATAATAGGTACTTAGTGTAGAACTATCAAGCCACAGGACATATATGACAAAATTGAGGACCAGTTCCAAAAGAACCTTGATAAAGTCACATGATTCAAGGAAAGATTTGTATTCCATGACATTCCGCTTATGCTCTTCAGCTGCCTTTGCTTTTTTCTGCATATTTGAAGATACATAACGAAGAAGTTACATCCAGAAATTAAAATTCACGACAGAAAGATTTACACTAAAACTAACATAAAAAAACCTTAAACCCATATGTCAATGGGGGGTGGTGGGAGTTACTAGAGAGAGAAAAAAAGGAGCTATACAAGGTTTCCTGTTTATTGGGAAGAAATAAATGAACCTTGCATGGTTTTCTTTGAGTGTGAGTGTGTAATAAAGAGACACCTTGGTTGTAAGCCGTTCCAACATTCCCTCAATTTCATTCATCTTTCATTACTTCAACTTAAAGCTGTACAGAAAAACCTATTTGACTTTCCTTCAATGGATCATTGACTGTTAGATCGGAGACTGTCCAAAGGTTAGACCTAGTTATTCAATAGCCCAATAGTTTCAGCAATATGAAGTTGCCTAAATCTTTTCAGCCCTTCTACTTCAGGAAAATCATAACAAATGACAGAATCTAACCAAATCAAAGGTTCAGTCTTCCTACAAGAGAAGTACCTTCCCAAAAGTAAAGTTGGTTATCAGGTGCACCAACACATCTATGGCATACCAACTATTCAGTTTTAGCTGAACTGACCTGGTTGGGTTAAGGATCAATCAGATTTCATTGAATTGGTTGCTCATAGTGAGTAGGGGTAGGGTGGGTAAGTTCAAATCAGGTCTACATACAGTTCATGATTACATCCAAAATGATGGACCCTGCTTATTAGTGCAATAGCTTCTTGAACTCGAACTCAATGTCTGTGTTCCTGATACCAAAATTGTTCGACACCAGTGTAAAAGTTCCTTCACTAGACCAAAAATCCAGTTTTATTGCTAGGGTTGAGGGTGAATATTGATATTATTAACAACTAGGAAGTAGCAGAACTTAGTTCACCACTGCTTAAACATCCCAAAATGTTAGTCAAAAGTTGCGTACATGCCTCTAAAACAAAGGCCCATAAGTAATTCGCAGTTCACTATGGCATTTCATGCCAGCACAAAATTATCATGATCATTAAAACAAGATAATAGTTTATATAGAATTAACAAAAAGCCATCACAATCCGGTCAAAATAGAGAGAACATCTAAAATAAAGGTAAAAAATTATATAAAACAATAAACAAAAAACTTTGCATGCCAAGAAAGAAACATGTGAAAATAAGTGCGACAAGAAGGAGATCCTAGAAATAAGTGGAGCTCAAACCTTCTTACGAAGCTCCACCATATAAGCTTCAAAAAGATCCTCACGGTCTCTCATCCGTTCAATAGCATTGAATCTTTCGTCATCCTCAAACATGATCACTGCTTTGCTGAAAGATCACATGTGACAATATGATACCATGTAGCTAGAATAAACAGTGCCCCACTATCTGAGGATTTGAAATTGAACTCAAAAGAGAAACATGTATTATATAGTAGACAACAAATGGTCTGCAGTTTTGCACCCATATTAATATGCATAGTATGAAGTAGAGACCTCCATTTGGTAGATGATGCAAGTTCTTGAGACTCCTGTAGGAAACCATGAAAAGAAAATGAATTAATTACTAATGAAACAAGTACACAATTAGCAAAGGGCTTCCTCAAAGCAAAACATACTTCTAACATTTTCATGAAACCTTCACGTTCTTTCTTCTGCTTTATACGCCTATCCTCAAGTTCCTTCTTTTTCCTTTCTCCCAAGTACTAAAATAAAAGATAGATAATAACTAACACAATTAAAAGTATCAGCTGCAGAATGCAGCAACTAATGGTACTGAACCCTGTGACCTGCTACATCATTAGTTAGAAAAAGCTGTCATACTTAACAAGAAAGAGTTCATGGTCTACCTCATTGAATGCATGCTTCCTCTCCCCTAATGTCTTCAAAGCGCCATATCTCTTGTCGTTAATTATAACTCTCATAGCCTGAAGTATCCTTCTCAGATCAGCTGTATACAATCTCAAAAGCAAGCATAGAAACAGAGAAAAATCAGCATACCTGTTCCCAAGTCCAATCAGATTCAACATTTGCAGATTCCAGTAGACTTTTAAAGGCATTCTTTGCTTCCTGAAAGAGTTACATTAAAAGTTACAACTTTGAAGGGCATAGAATCAGAGAGAACACTGAGTAACCAAAACGAATTAGTTACCATCTTATTAGCATAGATCATTGGTTCTTCCAAAATTGGTTTCTCCTCCAGTGGACTAAGAATGCTTTTTACAACAGATGTGTTGTCCTTTTTGACTTCCTGCAATGTTAGACATCACAACATTATAAAGTACAAGTAAAGTACAGTACTACGTGAAAATGCAGTTATACGAAGTGGTAGCCATACATCCAGATCTTGAGAAGTAATATCCGGACCATCTCCAACATTTGAAAAAATAATGCTCTCATCGTTACTCCTATAAAAAGGAATTTTTAGAAAAAGGGCAAACAAATTGTCTAATGAAGAGAAAAATGTATGCATCGAGAATATCTAGTGCTATCAATACTTTGTTGTCTTTTCTGTAATATCTGTTATGTCATTCACAACCACCGAGCTGGTAGGTAATGGAGTGGCAGGTGTCGAGATGTTCAGCATAACAGTTGCTTTTGTTGATCCTAACAACGAATTAGAAGGGATTCCCGCAGAAGGTGTAGCAGCAATAGATGGCGATACGGAGGCCTTCATGCTCGGTGGGTTGACAGAACTAACATCGACATTCACTGGAAACTGACTTGATCCTACAGGCACAGCAATAACAGGAGCAGAATCTATTGTTGAAGCCATGGAAGTAGGTACTTCAACAGAAGGATGAGAGGTAGCAGCAGGAACAAGAGAAGCTTCTATATTTTCTACTTTTGCAGGTTGAATCCCAGCCCTTTCTGCTTGTTCTCGAGCTAACTGAATGGTAAGATAAAATTAGACATGAAATTGAGAAAGAAAATAAAAAAATTGAAAATTACTTGGGTCAACAAAGACAAAAAAGATACCTTGACTTCATCAGGAATTGTCCATTTTGATTGCTTAGTGACCTTGTTATAAAAGTACCTGTGGAATATCGTCAAGACAATAAGCTAAGTATCTGCAAAAGTACAAAGAAGCCAAGAGAAATAACAAGAACCCTTCAAACGGACATGAACTCACTTTCGTCCCTCCAGAGTAGTGTACTCCTTCCATGCAGTCGACGCATCGGCCTTCTGTAATTCATCAAGAAGGCTGATTATGCTAAAATAAAATATAAAAGGATCAAAGAAACCGACAGAAGAGCAAAACAATCGTGGTTCATACACAATCTTAATCCAAGTAAAAGAGCAGTACCAGAAGTACAAAAGTCTACCTCTAAAACTTCATTTAGGGGCACCGTAAAGTATAAATTGTACAATGTAGATCAAAACCTTACAACAACAAGAGGAAAGACTTTATCGCAAAATTTTGGGGTGAGCTATTTGAATCCTTTTCTTTTATTGAGTTCTGTTAGGTGCCATGTCTTCTATGGCATGCAGAGAAACCATATCCCTCGTTACAGCCTCAATCAAAGTTCATTTAGACCTACTCTTGAATAAATCTTTATCTCATCCTAGCTGGTGCATCTATGGTCTATGTTGCTCAATGTCCAAACCACCTGATGTCTCTCTCAGCTTATCCTCAAATGGTGCCATCTCCGATTTCCAACGAATACCTAATTTCTTGTCCTATTGCCACTCATCAGAATTCTCATTTCAGCTACCCTCAAATGGTGCAACCTCCGACTTATCCTCAAATGCCTAATTTATTGTCCTATTCTCTAATGTACCGCCACTCATCAGAATTCTCATTTCAGCTGCCCTCATTTTCTGGACATGCTTTTTAATTTTCCAACACATATATTTTAGTTTTCCAACACATCAATTTTATAGAAATTCCTTTCAACTACAATGGTATCTTGCCAGAACAAAGCACCCTCGAAACACTTATCCATTTCAACCATCCCTCGCTCATAGGTACCTCTTGTCGTTCAATGAATACTACTCTCTAATTTCTTTTTGACCTTTGCTTGAATTTATATTCATATACTCTTGTTCGTCCTACTAATTTAAAAGATTAGATTCCAAAGTTTCTCTTTACAATTTTATTTAGAATCCGATCCTTCTCTAGTCAACAAGTACAATATAATCAACAAGGGCTACTAATTTCATCCATAACTAGCACAAACAAGTAAGGGCTTCATGTGATCCTTGATACAACCAGAGGTGATGGAAATGGTACATATACTCTCTTCTCGTCCTACTAATTTAAAAGATTCAGATTCCAAAGTTTCTCTATGTTTTTTTTTAATTTAGAATCCAACCCTTCTTTAGTCTCAACTAGTACAATATCATCGACAAGGGCTACTAATTTCATCCATAACTAGCACAAACAAGGACTTCATGTTGATCCTTGATATAACTAGCGGCGATGGAAATGGCTTGGTATCCTTGAGGTAAACCAACCTGACGCAAATGGGTGTGATATCTCCACCATTGGTCTACACATAGTTGTAACTCTACGAAACATATCCTTTGTAATGTCAATATAGCTATTGCATACTTGTTTCTTCTCCAAAATTCATAATCTAATCTCTAGGTACTCTATTATTATCCTTTTCTAAGTCACTAAAGCATGTATGTAGATACCTCTTATTTTCTCAATATTTTTCATTAACTCTCTCTAGGTACTCTATAATAATCCTTTTCTATGTCACTAAAAAAACATATGTAGATACCTCTTACTTTCTATATATATTTTCATTAACCTTCTTATTAAGTAAATGACTTCCACAGTAGAACTCTTTCGCGTAAAACCAAATTAGTACTGTGAAATTCTTATTTTGTTTCATAATCTTTGCGCTATTAGTCTCTCAGAATTTCATGGTATGTCTCATAAGGTTAATTCCACAATTGCTAGTACAGCTAATGTATAACTCCCTTCTATATATTTGTACTATAGTATCATTTTCCTATCATCGAGCATTTTCCTAGTCCTTAGGATTTAGTGAATAAATTAGTCAAATCATATCAAAATTATCTCTTATAAACATTTCCAAAACTCAATTAGGAACATCATGAGTTCTTATTTTCCTAGTCCTTAGGATTTAGTGAATAAATTAGTCAATCATATCAAAATTCTCTCTTATAAACAATTCCAAAACTCAATTAGGAACATCATGAGTTTTTTAAATCTTTCTTAACTTCAAAAGTCCTATTCTGATGACAATAACATTATGACTTATCCGTAACTAACTCATTTTTTGTATAGTAAAACATTCTAGGTTGTTCTAAATAACCCTTCTACCTTTTTTGCTTAATATTATTTTCTTTTAGCAATATTTTTTGTTTCTACTCTTTATACAAGTAAGATCTCTACTCTTTTTCCTACTCTTAGTAAGCCTATAAACATCTTTTTATCCATCAATTTATGACGTCTTGTACAAATAATCATAGGTCTTAGATTTAGCTTCACTAATAGTCTTCCTTTGCTAATTTATGTCTTTAATTTTTTTCTTCTATTTCTACACTTGTGACAATTTTTATAGATCTTCTTGCCATAGGTACCTCTTGGACTTCCTCATTTCATGACCAACATTCTCTCAAAGTCCATCGATTGTCTCTAGATACTCCTAAAATATTTTTCACTATTTCTTAATACATTTTGACACATCTTACCACATACATTAGCATCTTTTGCCAGGTCCATCCTCCTATTTTATTACTTTATCTTTAAAAGGAACTAATTTCTCTCCTTTCAAGTTTCATTTATCCCAGGTCCATCCTCCTACTTTTGTTGTATTATAGTCAGCTTGAAAGCTTTGGTATTGTGGAAGTATACTCTAAGTTGTACTATGTACCACAAAGTTATATTAATAAAATAGATAGTTTTATTAACTTAGTCTTTCATTTTTTTTTTCAATTTCTACACTTGTGACAATCTTTATAGATCTTTTTGCCCTAGGTAACTCTCGGACTTCCACATTTCATGACCAACATTTTATCAAAGTCCATTGATTGCCTCTAGATACTCCTAAAATATTTTCCACTATTTCTTGATACATTTTGACACATCTTACCACATACATACATAATACATTAGCATCTTTTCCCAGGTCCATCATCCTATTTTATTACTTTATCTTTAAAAGGAACTAATTTCTCCCCTTTCAAGTTTCATTTTATCCCAGGTCGATCCTCCTACTTTTGTTGTATTATAGTCAACTAGAAAGTTTTTGTATTGTGGAAGTATACTCTTTCATTTGTTATATCAATAAAACAGACAGTTTTTATAAACTTAGTCTCTTTCATTTGTTATTATTAGAATTGTTATGCGTGACAGATATATATCCTACGTCATGCGACAATCGCTTTACGAATGGTACATCCCTGTAGTTGTAGTTGCGTAGCCTGTCCGACACACGATATTCTCTTCTTCTTTTTTCTTCTTTTCTTTTTTTTTGGTGGAGGAGAGAGAGGGGGGGGGCGTGATATTGAAGGAGTTGGAAAATTTAGCAAGCGAAACATACCCTACGACAACTACTTATCTGTTGGCCTTTTGGGGCAGGTTTAATCAAGTCTCTCTATGATATTATGCCTCTAAGTGTAACCAAAATATTAGAATCAACAAATTACAAGCAACCTAAAGATAAAGTGGAAACAGGCAAAGTGTCAACCATTATATTACGTGAAAATGAAATCTAGAATGAGAATAACACAAGGGTTCTCTATGTAGGTAAGCACCATGAGAGAGACTATTGCACGGACACGATACATGTATCTATAGACTTGTAAGAGTAGGAAAGGTAGTAGACTTGAAGAAATTTGACATTGGACTTGCGAACATGTACAAATATCCAGTGTAGTCAAAGGCGCGCCTTGCTCCTAGGCGCAGGGGCAGCGCCTAAGAGCACTCCAGGCGGGGCGCAATTCTTAAGGCACACCTAAGGCGCGCCTAGGTGCGCCTTAGAATAGCTAAGGTGCGCCTTGAAAATCTTGTGAAAAAATAACATGTTTAGACTTTTTTTAACTGTTGTATTATTTTTAGACTGTTTTTTGAACTGATGTACTTTTTTTTTACTGTTTTCTCTCTCACTCACTCAATTCAAAGTGATTGCAACCTAGACATGGGAGAATTTGAAGCACACATGTTTATCAACATAGAAATCCGATGTGAATACACACACACACACACACACACATATATATATATATATATATATATATATATATATATATATATATATATAATTTTTGTGCCTCGCGTCGCTCGGGCGTGCACCCTGAGCCTCGGGCGACCCTTTGCGCCTCGAGTGCGCCTTGCGCCTTTGACTACCTTGCAAATATCTTCATATCCTAGTTTATTTTGAGTGCACTGCTTGTCTGATACACAAATTTTTGGAGTGTCCGTCCTTCCTAGAAGAGAAACTGAGCTACATCTCTCTTATGATTTTCCAAACCGTGTTTCCAAATATACGTCAATCAGAAAGTTCATTTATTACAATTATACAAGGTCTCCAAATCAACAATTGTCCGCTTACAACAACAATAGTAATACATTAAGAGTTATTGAATGTTACAAGAGATCTTTGTGCTGCATTATCTGCCTGGTGTAATCAATTCATCAAGTGTTGGGTAAGAATTCTTTTAGTCTAAGACATGGTAGTTGGACCCTCCAATTCCAGGAAGTTTATTCCCCAAATATCTCAGAGTAATATAAGTCATACTGCATGAAAAATTTGTTACTTATGATTCTTGTTGGTACCTTAAAAGAGTCATGGCAAATAAATTCATGCTACATACTTATTTTTGTGAGTCATCAAGGTTGTAAAAGGTGCTAGTTGGGCAGGCACTGTGCGCCTAGGCGGTCGCAGTTCAAATAAAATTAAAAAACAACAAACCTACTGAAAATGCAGGAAAAAGTACATAAAACCAAAAAACATGCATAGTCGTGGGTGGGGGGTGGGGGGTGGGGTGGGGGGCTAGGTGGTCCCCTAGTCGGACATCGGGCAGGCATTAGGTGCCTAGCGCCTAGGCGGCCGCCTAGACCGATTTTTAGAACATTGTTGAGTATGTTATCAAAATATGTTATACCGATTTATGCTACATGGCATGTCAAAGTATGTATTGTAGGTCTATATCTTATAGAAATCTGTGTTACAATTACCAACCAATTATTGAAGGACAACTTTGTTGTGTTGCAAAAGCAGCAAAATAAAATGCCATCAACACTAGTTCATATTAGGATTTCTTGAGTCCATAAATTTTTTTTTTTTCACATGATCAACGAAAGCCATACATGAGCACCTAAAGCTTCCCACAAAACCTACATATGCAGGCCTTTTCTGCCCAAATATCACATTGAACAAGTAGTGGACATCATATATGCATTTGCAGAAAGCAAATGTAAAATTGAGAAATTTGTTACCATTAACATCTCACGGTGCAGAAAATCTTCAGCCCAGGTAGATCACATAGCCTAATATAAAAGGTTTCATAACCCAATGTCATACACATAGTGTACAGCAGTACTAAGATTTAAAAAACACAAGATAACAGAACAGATGTGGAAGTGATAACATTTGGTGGGTACACTGACAAGTTCTGTAAATACATTCTATCAAACTTGTAAAATAGCAAGTACAATGACAACAGAATCCTGTAAACCAATCTCATGAAAGGATCTTTGTTTGTTAACAAAGACCATAACCACAATGATACTATCAGTTCACTGTAAAAATCATTTGAGAAGAAGGATGAATGATCAAATAAGCCTCTGATATGAACCACTGACAACCATGTTCTGGAACAATGTTACCAGGATCGTGGGTCGCTTTGGTACGTGGTACAGGTACGGGTACGCGATACGGTACCTCAGCCGGTACGCGGTGCGGTGGGGGTAGGCTTATTCGGTACACTATTTGGGGTCGTTGTTCGTTTTTATCTGGATCGTCTTTTGTACCATATACAATTATATAGAAGTATACACCAAATATCATAAGTTCATAACCAAAGCCATCAAAATCCAAGTGAAGGAAAGCATAGACAATATTCTTGTAACTAAACCAAATATCATAAGTTCATAACCAAAGTCATCAAAATCCGGGTCGCTAGATTTGACGAACGGGTCGCGAACGCACCCCGTTCGGGGTCGTTCGTCCCAATTCATGGGACGTAGGGGGGATTGGCGAATTAGGCAACTATGTTCTGGAACTGAATGTACCTCAAAGCATAATAGGAAGTAGAAAGTACTTCCTTTTAGCATATCAAAGAACTCGTGTACTCCAATATGTATAAATGCTGGCTAGCGAAAAATATAAGTACTTATGAATTAAGCATTGCACACATTACAAGGAAACATGTAATTAAATATCCACATAAGCACAATTTGCTGATACCAATGAACGTCATGCCATGTACATGGATTGTCAAATGCTTTTGCAGGAAGCAGAATACATATCATTTTTGTAGCAAGCAGCAGCTAGACTTTGCATGCAATATTTTATCATCTATGGAAGAGGTACTATGTTGTATGTATGAATGAAGGAAGGCCAAACCATTAAACCAATAAATTAGATTGGATGAATTAAGGAAATTAGACATTTTGCAAGCTTTGATTTAGTTACTAACATTTCCTCTTCCCTCTTCCTTTCTATTATGTTTACCGGTTCTCATTTTAAATTTTCACAAAAAGGACTTAAATCTTACAAAAGTTGATTCTTCGAGAAAATCCTAGCCCCATATTCTATTTATTTGTTATATGGTTCATAATGTATAGTAAATTCAGGTCCAAGCTATTCTCCTTTTCACTTGTCATTTAAGTTTGTTAGTACATTTTTCACCTTCAAGTCTATCATATGTCAAAATCTGATTATATATAGCTAGAAATGTTTCCACTCATTATGATCTCTTTTAACACCTCTTTCTCATCATTCAATCTATACCATCCTTAACATCAATTTCATTCCAGAAAATATTAAAATACCAGAGAAGGCGCCGCCTGATGCGACGGTAAGGTTCGCTACTTGCATCCTGGAGGATGCCATTTCAAGTCACGAAAATAGTCTCTCCATATATATATATATATATTTGGGTAAGGCAGCATACATCTTGACACACCCCAGTTTTTGCCTACGCAGGAGCCTCGTGGCACTGAGATGCCCTTTAAACCACTAAAATATCATTAGTTTTATTATTCTGGTAGCTATAATTACACTACAACAACAATATTCTCTTTGAATCGGAATCAAAGTCCTCCAAGCAGATTGAAAGAAGCAACACAAAGGTTTGCTAGAATTTCAGGACACAAACATATTCTCTTTGAGGGAGATAACGAACTATTTCCTATTACCATTGGAGGAGATAGTAAACCATTTCACATTGCCGGCGGCTTACATCAAGAATCAACGTCCTTACCTTTTTGTGCTAGCTATGGCACATCTAGGAGGAGGTTCCATGGTGTATGATGTTGTCTAAACAGCATAGCTAACATCCCCATGTACAATCACCATTTATCTAAGACGTATACTATATATGCGTGCATGTGCACATGTGTCTACACATACAGAGTCAGGCTTCAGCTTAGACTAGCAAACACACAAGACAATCAAAACATGCAAATAATTACGAATAGAAGCAGAAACAAAAAAGATGGGAAAGTAGATACAAGACTTTCAACTCTTGTGCTGCATATGTTGCAGAGATTGTTTACTGCAACACATAAACAGATACACATAACAACTCCCTTAATTTGAACCAACATACAATGGGGAGAAGTCAATGTCAAAAATTCCAAATGTATGATGTGCAGTGACACATTTCAGTAGTCTGTAGAGTAGTAGCTCATATGACGAGCATTTAATAATCTCTGAAACAAAAGGAACAAGGGATATACGGGAAAAAAAATCATTATTCTACTGCTCATTCATTTGTCAACACAAATTGGAATTAGCATCTAATTTATTTCATCATCGCTATTAAAAAGTAAGAGGAAGCACATATGTAATACGACAGAAGAATTTACAACAATATAGCTCACCTCCACAGGAGTCATCAGTTCCACAGGTTTTAACCAACTAGACTGTTTAGTCTTCTTATTGTAATAATACCTGGAGAGAATAATCACAAAAAGCAATGAAAAGAAAAGGAATATCATATTGCACTAAAACAAGTATCAAGATTTACTAAACTCTGAAACAAATGCAATAGTTCAGTCTCGTTGCAAATAATAAGGAAAAAAATCATGGATGAAATATTAAACCTTCTCCCATCAGAGGATGTGTGCTCTTGCCAATCAGAGGACAGTTGAGCATGTTCACTTGTCTGCAATTTAAGAAAAATATAAAAATGTGAAAACAAGAGTAGTTGCATTGTCCGTGTTCAAGTGTACAAGGTAAAAGTATAAAATATTCTCACCAAAGAGGCAGGTGGTGGAGCTGAAGAATGTTGGAGAGCCTGTACGGAAACCGTAACTGAAGGTGCATTACGTGTCCCGGGGGCCAGCCAATGTCCTTCAACAGATCTAACAGATGGTTGGATTTGGGACATGGTATGATATTGGGACGGATTGTCAACGTCATTTGGTTGCTGCCCGTATGATGTTGAAAACTGCAACCAGGTTACACATAAGTAGACCATAAACAAATATATAAAGGATACAACTTTTTTGTAGCCACCCATATCAGACATCATCTTCCACTTACTGTGTAAGATGAAGACAGAGACATTCCTCCATCACCTAGTTTGAATAAAGGACTATGTTGCAGCTGAGAATTATGGTTGGCCTGCATCGAGCCAGGGGGGAAATGCAAGTTTTGTTGAACATATGGCAACATATGGCATCTGATTTGCTTGTGACGAGATTGGGCCTTGACCTGGCTGTTCTGGTCTTGGAATTAATTGCTGAATCGTCTCAGGAAAATGGGGGGTCAGATTCTGAGGTGGTATGATATTTGACGCGTGTCCAACAGGTTGGAATTGCTGGATTGACGGTGGAATGAATTCAGGAGGTGATTGTTGTGTGTGTGCAACAGGTCTAAACTGCAATGTTCAAATAATATTAACGAAGACTGTAAATAGACAATGTTTCTGAATAAGGTAAAGTTTCACCCACCTGGTAAGGTATTGGTACAGCAAAGTCTTGACCTGCAAGTGTGGATCCTACTGGTGGAGGCCTATGCGTCTTAAGCAACAAATGCCAAAAGTTAAGTTAGCTCATATGACAGCCAAAGGTTAAAGAGGTAGAGATGGATAGAAAACTATTAACCTACCTGCTGCTGGTCAGCGTAATACTGTGGGAAACCAACCATTTCCCCAGATATTTACGCAGCAACAAAGAACATAGCTGCAAATGGCACCAATCAGCCACGCAAAATAGTTACAAAATAATAATGCCTTGAAATATTAAGTATATTTCCATCTCTATGTATATTTGATCGAGTAACGGACCAAAGTATGATTGGAGGAATAGTAATTGGTAGCTAGATGATAGGAGGAATAGTAATTCGTGTATCGTTTTGGTAAGATATATGCAAAAACAAACTGTATATTTCTATGAGGTGGTTTAATTTTTTGGGTAAGGGGACAGGAGAAGTCAAAGAAATTGGGTTTGGGTTTATGGTGCTATTTAGGGCCGGCCCAGGATGTTGGGTTGTCCTAGCCGGAGCTAATTATGGTTGCCCCTTGATCCTTATTGAAAAATTAGCGATAATTATATTGCATGGACACGGATACAACCCAACATGATATGACACTATGACATGGACACGATATTGATTAAAATTTGGTTTACCTATTTGTTTCCTCATGCATGATAACTCATGATATAAAATCTAAAATTGTAGATCAAATTGGCACTATCATTGTTGTTGATAAAGACAAGTAAGCTAAAATCTTTAAGACTAGAAGCTAGGTACCTGAGAGTCATTAAATCCAAAACACAGGAAGCATTAGCTTCTCCACTCTGTTTGGGTTCTAGTGCAACATAGAAGCCTTTGATAGGAAAAGTAATCACCAAATAGACATTTCAACAAACATTTCCCTGGGTCCAGAAGTCTCACCCACAACCCACCCATGTTATTTGCAAATTATATGCACTCATTTCCTAAAGGAGCGACCCTAATCTGCTCCAATATGTTTCCTCTACTATCTAATAGTAGTAAAATTTCTTAGAAGAGAAGGTACAAATCCAAACCTCAGGATTCTCAAAGTGCAAGGCAACAATATGCTTAGCAAGACGTCTGCCTTTTCCAAAATCAAGTAAATCAGATCAAATCTGAAATAATAAAAAATTGAAGGAAAAACCCCAAATAAAAGAGGATGGTTCGTGATGTACCAGAGATAAAGAGGGAGGGGAGGGGAGGGGAGGAGATGGGGGTGGCGAGCGGCGACCGCCGGGACTCCGATTTGCGGAGCAGGGAGGCCGACTTGGCACAGCCGCAGGCGCGGAGAGTTGGAGTCGGGAGAGCAGACGGTTGGAACTTGGAATAGGAATTAGGTACGGAGCTGGAGGGAATTGTTTGCTTATTAACTTATTAGGCTTTACTGACTTGGAGAACAGGCTGAGCAGTCAGCACCACAAGCCCGCAGGGGTTGCCCTAAGAACGGGGGTTGATCAAGCCCGCAGACTTGTTTGGCTTATCCCTCGTGGTACTATTCATAAATTAAATAAAATAAAATAAAATAAATCAAATCTAGTTGTTGTGGTGGTGGTGATTTGTTCGCCATAGACTTGTTTGGTAGTATGCTACTAAAGCAGCAACAATCTATGGAATAATAATCGAGAAAGATAGAGGAAAGAACTTACGCTAGCACCACAGATAGGAACAGGGAGACGGACGAAGAATAGAAGAACCCCCTCTCTCTCTCTCTCTCTCTGAATTATGAATCGCTCGATCGATCTCGATCGGCGGTGAAAGAAGGATAATTTGGGTATGCCTCTAACAAGGGTTTGGGTTTGTAACTCTCTGAAAAGGGCTGTTGATAAGAGCACTACTGAAATTACTCGAAACTATTCAAATATTTACCATTGATAATTATAAGTTTGTCATTTCTAAAATTTACTCATTTTTATGGACTGTTAAAATTTTGACAGTCCTAAAAATTTAACATATATTTTTAGGACTGTCAAAAGTTTGACAGTCTTAAAAATATATGTTGAACTTTTAGGACTGTCAAAATTTTGACAGTCCTTCCAATTGGTAGCAGTCCTAAAAAATCAACATATATGTCAAATTTTGACAGTCCTTCCATTTTTTTCTTCTTCTTTTTTTGTTTTCTGTGTGCTGTTATTTTTCTTTGTCATTGTGCTATTATTCATGTCATCTGACCAATGTCTATGTGACTATACATTATTCAATTAGTAAAAGGATCATATATGGTTTGTTGAAATTAACTTATTTGTTACTGGTTTTAGGTTGCATTTAAATGCATTTTACTGGCTGTCTAAAAAATTAGGACTGTCAAATTTTTGCAGTCCTCAACGACGCTGGAGTGGAGGATCTGGTGGTAGCGGCGGAGGAAGGAGGGGAGGGAGGAGCGGCGGACGCCGAGGGTGCCGAGGTAGTCGAGCACCGAAAGAGGGTACGAGACGGAGGAGCGGGAGGGGAAGGAGGCGGCGGGAGGTGGGAGAGTAGGCGGAGGCGGCGACGGGAGGCAGCGGTGGAGGACGGAGGAGGAGGTGGAGGCAGAGCGCTCACGTGGTGGAGGACGAGGCCGCAGTTGCGCACGGTGGCGGCGGTGCAACTGCGGCCACATCAAGGAATACGCTGCCTATCATACACAGGCAGAGATGAGCTTTTACGCTCAGGATGAGACGAAATCAGATGCCACATCAAAAGCTGTTCTTCGTACATAACTCGAGGCACGTCTCTGCAGTTAATGCGCGAGATGGGGGTAGATCTCTGCATTTAATGCACGAGATTTGGTTCTACTTTTAATGACTGGGAGAGCTAAAATTAGAGTTAATACGCTCACATCACCATCCCTGCATATTACGCCAACCAGGCTATATTCGGCTATAGGAGAACGTCATATGCTATCTTCTCGAAATACGCCAACTCAGGATATATTTGTAAAGGTACATGATAAAACTATTTGGCCCCGAATACGCTCAAGACCTCAGTCAAGGAAGGTTAATTGGCTAGTTTACGCTGGTTACCTATCTATGCAGCATCAAGCTTTACGCAGAATTTGGCTTTTATGCCAACAAGACAGTTACTTGGCTTTTATGCCAACAAGATAGCGACTTGGCTTTTACGCCAACAGCACAGATATTTAGCTTTTACGCCAACAAGACAGCTACTTGGCTTTTACGCCAACGAGACAGTTATTTGGCTTTTATGCCAACCTTCTCTACGCGAGGGGCAGTTACCTACGTGGTGTCACGATCCGATTCCGTAGAATCGTTTGAGGCGTCCCCCGAATCGTGACCGCCGTACGGGCCTGGAGTTGCGCCCGCACAAGGCTTTAATGATTTGCATAACAAGCACATATTCAGAGTACGCAGATAAATTGAAACACATATTTGAAACATGGAAAAGTTCTCTTTATTGATAATGAACATCTATTACAAACTCTTGAACGAGTCAGCTAATATGCCGAACGGATTAAAAAAGAGATGACTCAAAATGAGATAGCAGTCCTGTACATTACATCCCTTTATAAACTCAAAATGATAAAGACCTCCAGGATGGAGGATAGCTTTGCCACGGAGCTGCATTTGTGTATGAAGAGTGTAGCGCCCCGTTCTCCCGGTGCGGAGAGCGCGGCTAAGAAACACAAACGGTATCGTTCGATCGGGATAGATTGAATTAAGAACTCGTCCTTGTTATGGATTTGTTTCTTCGGAATCGATTCCCATATTCAGTGGACTGCGCCCCAAGGATCGGCTTAGCGGCAGAGTCAGGAGGGACCTCTCCGCTGCTATCTTTTATTGCCTCGGTTTTCGATGTCGCTTGTTGCTTTCGTGCTTTGAGTTGGTTTTGGGATTTGCTTATTTTCCTTGAACGGTTTCGATAGTTTTCATTGTTTTCGTTCATTGAACTGCACTTCTATTTCGAGATTGGAAAGAGAGGAAGAAATATTAATCGAGCTGTTCGTGCGCAGGTGAACGAGCAGTAGGCGGCTTGCGAGCGGAGTCGTGAAGCGCCTCTTTCCTTCTCCCTTCCAAAATCTAAGTGAGTGGCTACCAACCCGATTAGCTAGCCCTGCTTCCAAGCTTCACTCCCTTGCCCCGATCAAACGATACCAAATAATAATAAAAGAAACCAAGATAAAAGACAATAGACTTGGTTATTATGCTTGTCAATCAAACCTGTGAACTGTTGCCTTATCGTATGCTTGTTCGTGCAAATGTTCTATAAAAACGTGCTAAGTAGAACACATCTTGTATATGCATAATTGTTCAGGGAGGCTATGCAAAATAAATCATACAATACTGCTTGTCGTGTACTCGTGTTCTTGCACTCGTGTTGCCTCAAATGCATGACTGTTAACTTGTTCATCGTGTTCGATCATGGACAACTTGTGCACAAGGTATTGGTTCTGCGGACGGTCGCTGGGGCACTGGCACCGATCCGATCCGGGCGGAACTCGTGTGTAGTCTTCGTGTTCGGGACCGGATAGCTTGCAGCGCAATCGTGTTCTCTCGTAGCATGCTATCCTTGTCCCCGGCTACGTCCACTATGGCAACCATGCCAGTGATCATCGTGTATATTTAAACCTGTTGCATACTAACTTGTGTCTTCGTGGCAGGGAAGGCATGGTAAGTATTGTGCAGGTAATTCAGACGGGCAGGTAAAATCCACCTAACGGTGGCACGTTCATTTCAGTAAATTCAATATGCTGCTTACTTGTAAATGAACTAAGGCAAGATAGAAACCCACAAAATATGCATGCTTCACTAAACAACGTGTTGATTGGTATAGTCAGGCTAGCTCGCCTTCACCAGCATGTTTCGATATGCTGACCCTCGTTGAAACAGGTTCTCCGCACCAAGGCGAACCGAGAGAGGAGCCGAAGTCGTCTTCCCGATCCAGTCCAGCTGTCGGCGCATCTTCACCGCGCCCCTGAAGCCTTTTGAAGTCCGAAGCTGCAACTCTTCATACACAAATGCAGCTCCGTGGCAAAGCGATCCTCCAGCCTGGAGGTCTTTATCATTTTGAGTTTATAAAGGGATGTAATGTACAGGACTGCTATCTCATTTTGAGTCATCTCTTTTGTAAGCCGTTTGGCATATTAGCTAACTCGTTCAAGAGTTTGTAATAGATGTTCATTATCAATAAAGAGAACTTTTCTATGTTTCAAATCTGTGTTTCAATTTATCTGCGTACTCTGAATATGTGCTTGCTATGCAAATCATTAAAGCCTTGTGCGGGCGCAACTCCAGGCCCGCACGGCGGTCACGATTCGGGGGACGCCTCAAATGATTCTAAGGAATCGGGTCGTGACATAGTGGTATCAGAGCACAGATTCAAGTTCCTTAGACTTCGTGCTGGAAAAGTTCCTTTAACGATCAATTCCTGTGCGAACTCTTGAACTCGCTAGGCCAAAATGAGATACGTTCATGCAATAAGTCCATAATACATTATGATCCTAATGTAAATTACCTTCTTTTGAAGGAATGGCTCCAGCGCAATCTGCAGCGCAAACTCCGGACGAAACGCAAGGCCAAGAAAGTAGTTCGGATACTTCGGTAAGTTCTACCCTAAGTTTCGGGACGAAACTTCCAATTAGTTGGGTAGGATGTAGCGCCCCGTTCTCCCGGTGCGGAGAGCGCGGCTAAGAAACACAAACGGTATCGTTCGATCGGGATAGATTGAATTAAGAACTCGTCCTTGTTATGGATTTGTTTCTTCGGAATCGATTCCCATATTCAGTGGACTGCGCCCCAAGGATCGGCTTAGCGGCAGAGTCAGGAGGGACCTCTCCGCTGCTATCTTTTATTGCCTCGGTTTTCGATGTCGCTTGTTGCTTTCGTGCTTTGAGTTGGTTTTGGGATTTGCTTGTTTTCCTTGAACGGTTTCGATAGTTTTCATTGTTTTCGTTCATTGAACTGCACTTCTATTTCGAGATTGGAAAGAGAGGAAGAAATATTAATCGAGCTGTTCGTGCGCAGGTGAACGAGCAGTAGGCGGCTTGCGAGCGGAGTCGTGAAGCGCCTCTTTCCTTCTCCCTTCCAAAATCTAAGTGAGTGGCTACCAACCCGATTAGCTAGCCCTGCTTCCAAGCTTCACTCCCTTGCCCCGATCAAACGATACCAAATAATAATAAAAGAAACCAAGATAAAAGACAATAGACTTGGTTATTATGCTTGTCAATCAAACCTGTGAACTGTTGCCTTATCGTATGCTTGTTCGTGCAAATGTTCTATAAAAACGTGCTAAGTAGAACACATCTTGTATATGCATAATTGTTCAGGGAGGCTATGCAAAATAAATCATACAATACTGCTTGTCGTGTACTCGTGTTCTTGCACTCGTGTTGCCTTAAATGCATGACTGTTAACTTGTTCATCGTGTTCGATCATGGACAACTTGTGCACAAGGTATTGGTTCTGCGGACGGTCGCTGGGGCACTGGCACCGATCCGATCCGGGCGGAACTCGTGTGTAGTCTTCGTGTTCGGGACCGGATAGCTTGCAGCGCAATCGTGTTCTCTCGTAGCATGCTATCCTTGTCCCCGGCTACGTCCACTATGGCAACCATGCCAGTGATCATCGTGTATATTTAAACCTGTTGCATACTAACTTGTGTCTTCGTGGCAGGGAAGGCATGGTAAGTATTGTGCAGGTAATTCAGACGGGCAGGTAAAATCCACCTAACGGTGGCACGTTCATTTCAGTAAATTCAATATGCTGCTTACTTGTAAATGAACTAAGGCAAGATAGAAACCCACAAAATATGCATGCTTCACTAAACAACGTGTTGATTGGTATAGTCAGGCTAGCTCGCCTTCACCAGCATGTTTTGATATGCTGACCCTCGTTGAAACAGGTTCTCCGCACCAAGGCGAACCGAGAGAGGAGCCGAAGTCGTCTTCCCGATCCAGTCCAGCTGTCGGCGCATCTTCACCGCGCCCCTGAAGCCTTTTGAAGTCCGAAGCTGCAACTCTTCATACACAAATGCAGCTCCATGGCAAAGCGATCCTCCAGCCTGGAGGTCTTTATCATTTTGAGTTTATAAAGGGATGTAATGTACAGGACTGCTATCTCATTTTGAGTCATCTCTTTTGTAAGCCGTTTGGCATATTAGCTAACTCGTTCAAGAGTTTGTAATAGATGTTCATTATCAATAAAGAGAACTTTTCTATGTTTCAAATCTGTGTTTCAATTTATCTGCGTACTCTGAATATGTGCTTGCTATGCAAATCATTAAAGCCTTGTGCGGGCGCAACTCCAGGCCAGCACGGCGGTCACGATTCGGGGGACGCCTCAAATAATTCTAAGGAATCGGGTCGTGACAAAGAGTTGCAAGCTCCTGTCTTCAAAATACTTCAAGGGGCGCGGTGAAGATGCGCCAACAGCTGGACTGGATCGGGTAGACGACTTCGGCTCCTCGCTCGGTTCGCCTTGGTGCGGAGAACATGTTTCAACGAGGGTCAGCATGTCGAAACATACTGGTGAAGGCGAGCTAGCCTGATTATACCAATCAACACGTTATTTTAATGAAGCATGCATATTTGTGGGTTTCTATCTTGCCTTAGTTCATTTACAAGTAAGCAACATATAGAATTTACTGAAATGAACGTGCCACCGTTCGGTGGATTTTACCTGCCCGTCTGAATTACCTGCACAATACTTACCATGCCTTCCCTGCCACGAAGACACAAGTTAGTTTGCAACAGGTTTAAATATACAAGAGATCACTGGCGTGATGCCACAATGGACACTAGTCACTGGCGGGAATGGTATGCAGCGAATGAACAAGGAGCGCTACATGCCACCCCGTCCAGCACAATGGACTATACAATAGAGTTCCGTCCGGACCGGATCGGTGTCAGTGCCCCAGCGACCGTCCGCAGGAACTAATGACCTTGTGCACAAGTTGTCCGTGATCGAACAATTCGTTTACTTAGTTAACAGTTCATGCTTTTGAGGCAACAAGAGTACAAGACAAGCAATTGTTCACGTTTTATTCCCAAGCGAACAAGCATGCCATTAAGTAACCGTTCGTGCAGTTATTGACAAGCATATATACCAAGTCTATTCTCTTTTATCTTGGTTTCTTTTATTATTACTTGGTATCGTTTGATTGGGGCAAAGGAGAATGCAGATTTATTAGATGTGAAGCTTGGAAGCAGGGCTAGCTAATCGGGTTAGTGGCCACTCACTTGGATTGTTGGAAGGGATAAGGAAAGAGGCGCTTAACGACTCCGCTCGTAAGCCGTCTACTGTTCGTTCACCTGCACACGAACAGCTCGATTAATACCTCTTTCTCTCTTTCCAATCTCGGAATAGAAGTGCAAGTCAATGAACGAAAACAATGAAAACCATCGAAATCGTTCAAGGAAAACAAGCAAATCCCAAAACTAACTCAAAGCACGAAAGCAACAAGCGACATCGAAAACCGAGGCAATAAAAGATAGCAGCAGAGAGGTCCCTCCTGACTCTGCCGCTAAGCCGATCCTTGGGGCGTAGTCCACTGAATATGGGAATCGATTCCGAAGAAACAAATCCATAACGAGGACGAGTTCTTAATTCAATCTATCCCGATCGAACGATAATGTCTTGTGTTTCTTAGCCGCGCTCTCCGCACCGGGAGAACGGGGCGCTACATCCTACCCAACTAATTGGAAGTTTTGTCCCGAAACTTAAGAATAGGACCTACCGTTAGGGATTAGTGCATTCAGGACGGCGATCATGACTCAAGGAACAATCACGAACAGAATGGTCTGATCCGCCACAGGCTAGGCATAATCCAAGTTTCAGGCGACATTTGTCAATTGCATGCCCCAGCTTTTTGCAGAAACTACAAGGCTGGTTTGCTTTCTGCTTTCTTCCATTATTGTGACACTTTTTAGCGTTGTTTCCTCTGTCGTTGCTTTGGCGTTTGTGATTGTAGGTATGCACAGTGCCGACAGGAACGTGAGGATAAAGTGGTTCGAGAGATAGGGCGTGATTCATTACTTCACGCATTGTACGATACTGATGAATGGCTACGTGCGAATGGATGGCAGGGCGTAGTCCACCTTCAAACCTTCTTGTTCGACTCGCTACATCAGGTAAATAGGCCCTAGCGAATTTGGAGAGTCGGTTGAATTCGGCGGAGTACTCTTTAACTGTCATACTGCCTTGCCTCAGTTGTACGAACTCGTTCTCCATTTGACGTTGTACTGGAGGGGGTACAAACTCCTCTTCGAATGCGGCACGAAAAGTCGTCCACGAGATTGCCTCCTCTCCGTGATCAGATTGGAGAGATCGTCGATGCACGTCCCACCAATCGTGCGCGTTTAGGCGGAGCTGTAGTTGCGCGCAGGCGACGCGCTTCTCTTCGGGGACCCCTAGCAGAGCGAAGTGATCTTCAAGTTCGGCCAACCAATCTAGAGCTACGACTGGGTCCTCAGTCCCGTTGAATGGGGTGTTGCAGACTTTCTTGAAGTGGCCAAAGTCGAAGGTAGTCACGTCCCTCGTCCTTGGAATTTGTGGCGTCTCTACTTCAAGCGCGGGCTGTTCCACCGGAGTCGGCGTTCTTGCCGAAGAATGGTTGGAAGCCAAAGTCTGAACGATCTGTTGCAGGGCATCCACCTGCTTCTGTTGGACTGAGAATTGCGCTTCTATATTGTCTTGAAACTTGAGCTGACTCTCTTCCGCTCGCTTCTCGGCCCGTTCATAGCGAGCCTCGTCCCTTTGTTGGTTTTCCTCCAACATCCGCAACATTTGCTGGATGGGATCGATGCTTGGCGCGGCTCGCTGGCTCCTTGAACTTCCCGAAGTATCCGAATTACTTTCTTGGCCTTGCGTTTCGTCCGGTGTTTGCGCTGCAGATTGCGCTGGAGCCATTCCTTCAAAAAAAGGTAAATTACATTAGGATCATTGTAAACCCCCTGAATTTTCAAAATTTTAAAAACTGGATTTTTCACAATTTTTTGGAATTTTCTGGGATTTTTCTGTAATTTAAAAACATGGTTTTAATTTTTAAATAATTTTTATTTGATAATAAATGATATTAAAATATTATGAAAATAATATTGTTGGGTTTAAAATGAAAAACTGGACTTAGGGCAATTTTTCTGAAATTTATTGGGCCCCGGACCTATTTTTTAAATTACCAAAAACTATTTAATTAATTACTGATTATTTACTATTATTATTATTATTATTTTTTTTTTTTTTTATATATAACCCAACCGGCCCAGCCCGTTTCTTATCGGGTCGGGTCGGGTCGGCCAGACCCGGACCCGCTCCGACCCGACCCGCGAGACCCTCTCCTCCCCCACGTCTGCCCGCGCCCGATTCCCTCGCCGTAACCGCCGGCCACGTTGCCGGAGCCCCCGCCCGCGCCCTACGCCACGGCCCTGCGACCTCCGCCACGTCGCCGCCTCCTCCGGCCACCCCCGCTCGCCTCACCCCTATAAAATCCTTCCTCCTCCCTCAGCTCCTCCCCATCTGAACCCTAGCCTCCCGCCGGCACCCTACTCCGGCCACCCCAAGTCCGGCGACCCCTCCCCGAGCACCGCCGACGCCGCCCTCGCCTCGCCGCCTCCCCGCAGCTGCCCGAGCCGGCCTCCCCTTCTTCCTCCTCCTTCTTCTCCACAGCACCTCCGCCCCGACCGACGCAGCAGACCCGCCCGCACCCTCCGGCCCGCTTCCCCGGCCGCCTACGCCGCCTCCCAGCAAGCCGCCGCCTCCGGCTGAGCCTTCTCCCACTGCCCCCAGCCTCCCTCCGGCCGGCCTCCGGCCGCCGCGGCTCCGCCAGGCCCAAACCCTAGATTTTTCCCCGAATCCGCGTGTCCGACACGAGTCGGACACGATTCGACCCCGGTTTTCGGGTCCCCTTCAGGTGCGTGTATCTTTTTGCTCGTAGCTCCGTTTTCGATTCTGCAAATTGCGTTACGAAGCCTGTATGACCCTCTCGGTGTCCGGACAAACTGTTCGGGGCATCGCGTCCTGTGGTGATCGCATACCGCGATCCAAAAACAGGAAAAACCAGACCCTGTTTTACCCCGGAACTGAGTACGCCCCGCCAAACGGGACGACTTGGTCGCGTGCGGTCTTCACAGATACGTACGCCTCGTCGATACGGATGTGTGGGATTTTGCGGAAGCTGATTCGGGTGTGCGTGCACACCGGAATCAACGCGTATCCGCGGACATCGCCCTATATTCGTACTTTCTGGAATGCGCCCTAACTTTGTGTACACACGTCGGATCGAGACGAAACTTGTGCCATCGGACTCGTAGCGATACGCTGGTCCTGTGGGTCAAGTTTGGTTCGATTCTGAGAACGTTGACGAAATCGCGTGTCGTGGGCCCCACAGGCCCCGCTCGACGGGCGATTTTGTGTTCGGCTAATCGGAATCCAATTCTGAAAGTTCCATTGGGTTCGTATCAGCGTTTTTGATCTGTTGACACTGAGTTTGGTGAATTTGGAGACCGTTGATCCGGACGCATTTTTCGGTGCAAAGCGGGCCCACCGTTGGACCCCGTTTTGGTCCAAAATTACCGTTTTTGCCCTTGTCTCCAAATTGGACCCAAGGACAGGCGTTTCTAGCTGATTGATATTTTCTGGATCTGATGGTGATGTTTGTTTCAGCAACCAGAGTACCGCCTGCAATTTCCGCCGAAGTCAGAACTGCAACCCGAGCCGGAACCACAGGCAAGTGTACCTTGCCAAAACTTGCAGCTTTGCTACCTATTTCCTGGACTTAGTTATACATCAGTGGGCAAGTAAATCTTGCCAATTCTCAGATATTTCTGGTTATAGTATTTTACTTGATTTTTGTAGCTTCATATGTGAACTTGTTTAACTGCTCAACCCAGGACACCTGACACTCTTCATGTGACGGAATTGCCTGAGATATACCTGATGATTCCGTATAGGCTACATTTTCATGTTATTTCCAGTTTACATGCTTAGATTCTAGCCTGACTCATTGTATTAGTTCAAACTTGCATGACTTGTACCTGATATTTTCTGGAACTGTGACGTGAGATTACATGGGGTGGGGAGAGTATTACCATATCAAGGCTGATTATAATATAAATAATATTATCTGGAGGTGTCTTAGTCTCTGATACAGAGCTTTGGCACAAGTTCTGGCTCTTCGAGAAAATACTGCTATGGTTTCTTCGACACTGATCCTGTAGTAGTCTCAGCCTGAGTATGACTAAAACTCTCACTTGCATATCACTAGCTGGTTTATATATTTACCCTGCTGTTTATCTTGTTGCTGCACTGCATATGTTTTAGCTTGTATTTTCTATACCTTGTTATGTCCCCTGAGGACCTGGAATGGACTATGTCCCCAGGTATAGCCGCAGAGAACTACCCCGAGGTGTACGGTACAGGAGCACTCCTTGGAGCAGAACCCGGAACTGAGGACGAGATAGTGGCCGAAGACTTCACCTGAGCACCGGCTTCAGCTACACAGTATTTCCTTTTCAGTATTTTATTTCCAGTCTATGTTTCCTTAATTGTAACAGAATAATTCTCGGATTGTTTCCCGAGATAACCTTATTTGATATTGCATATTTAATTCCATTGCATTATTTCTGGCAATTAATCTGTGTTTATTTGGTGGATGAGATTAGAAATACCTGAGACTTGTAACATATTACTGATAGACTACAGCTTAAGCATGCCCTGATGGATCCATTAAATTGGGTTGTCCATCGGTGCGTGCTGCTGGCCATTGCTCACGTGCTCAGTCCCTCGGCATTTTGGGACTGGGGCGTGACATGGTTTTTGTGGTGGCCCATGCAGGTCTACGACTAAATTGTTCGGTTTCAACTCAGGGACCGAACAGGCCTGCAATAAGATAGGATAAATTTTAGGATCTCATCCACTTGCTTGAATCATTTTTGATATCTGTATCGTATTCGAACTAATTTGAACTTGCATCTTGCCTTGATTCCTGTGCGACTCTTATTGGTTATTTTGGATACATGGAAATGGACCCACAAGAATGCAACGAGACTCCCATCGGAATACCCCAAGCTGCAGGTGTCACCTATGACGACGAAGTGACACCAGTCGGAGGAATTCTCTCAACTCAACAGAGCCAGCAGGCTAGTCAACCTACCTCCCGATTCTGGCGCAATGACATCCCACCTCCGCCACAGTTCGTCCCACCAATGCCCGTGTTCCCACCAGGACAGCCGATCGACAGGCAGCAAATATTCCAAATGATCTACGCGATGATGCAAGCACAGCAACAAGTCCAACACGAGGCTCAGCGTCGCAAAGCTAATTTCTTGAGGGACAGCATTGTAACTGCACTGGAGCAGGCCAACCTACCAGCTCGACGGCCAACTACAGGCTCAATCACTGACTTCCGCCAACTGAAGCCCCGCACTTTTTCTGGAAAAGAGGAGCCCACAGAAGTTCATGAGTGGCTCACCAACATTCGGCATCAACTTGAAGCAGCTGAACTTCCACGGGAACGCTGGATGACAGCCGTCAGAATGCAATTGACGGACAACGCTCATCACTGGTGGCTATCCGAGGAGACGCGACTCGGACCAGACCGAGTCACCTGGGAGGAGTTCTCCAGACTCTTCCAGGAGATGTACATTCCTGCCATCGCTCGATCAGAACTGCGGGACAAATTCAATCGCCTCACTCAGGACTCCATGACGGTGGCAGAGTACAACGCAGAATTCATTCGTCTGAGCCGCTTCGCCCCCACCCTGATCCCGACTGAGGAAGAGAAGGCCGAGAAATTCTTCGACGGACTGAACATTAAGCTGCAGAAACTAATTGGGTCCGTCGCACCAACATCATACTCGGACGTCCTTGCTACGGCTCGACGCATAGAGCGCGTCACCAAGAGAGAGACCAGACTGAAGCGGTCGTCCCCATCCGCACCAACCAAAGCAGCACAAGAAGAATCTGCAAAGAGACCGCACCAACAGCAGAAAGCATCTACACCACCAGTGGTAGTCCTCCTTACTTGTCACTACTGTGGCAAAGCAGGTCATATCGCCAAGGAATGCCGACGCAGACTAGGATTGTGTTTGGCATGCGGATCCCGTCAACATTCGGTAAGGGATTGCACTCAACGTGGAGAAGGAGCACCTAGGGCGAACCAGCAAACTCCACCAGCGCCTCAAGCAGCACCCTACCAGCAAGCTCAGCAGCAGCAGAGGAATCTACCTCAAGGACGAGAGCAGGCTTACGCGATGACTGTGCAGGAAGCCGATGCGAGTAAGTGATTTATAGTTATCTGTTTCCAGTCTTGTCGTAGTTCGTGCTCGTTGGTTCGTGACCTCAGCCCCAACCTAGTAAATTGCAACTTATTAATAACAACCTGGTTTTCATAAAAGTTATAGTTTTAACTAGATTTTCCTGGAAAGTGTAAACTTTCAATTTTTAGGGAAACGGTACTTCCCTAAGTATCTTGTGATGTGTTTCCAAACGATGTTTGCGACCGCGTCATCTCTGTTGACCGGTTATTCTTTGATTGCGAGGACGCAATCCTCTTAAGGGGGGTAGATTGTAAACCCCCTGAATTTTCAAAATTTTAAAAACTGGATTTTTCACAATTTTTTGGAATTTTCTGAGAATTTTTTGTAATTTAAAAATAGGGTTTTAATTTTTAAATGATTTTTAATTGATAATAAATAATATTAAAATATTATAAAAATAATATTGTTGGGTTTAAAATGAAAAACTGGACCTAGGGCAATTTTTCTGGAATTTATTGGGCCCCGGACCTATTTTTTAAATTACCAAAAACTATTTAATTAATTAATTACTGATTATTTACTATTATTATTATTATTATTATTATTTTTTTTTTTATATATAACCCAACCGGCCCAGCCCGCAGACCGGCCCAGCCCGTTTCTTATCGGGTCGGGTCGGGTCGGCCAGACCCGGACCCGCTCCGACCCGACCCGCGAGACCCTCTCCTCCCCCACGTCTGCCCGCGCCCGATTCCCTCGCCGTAACCGTCGGCCACGTTGCCGGAGCCCCCGCCCGCGCCCTACGCCACGGCCCTGCGACCTCCGCCACGTCGCCGCCTCCTCCGGCCACCCCCGCTCGCCTCACCCCTATAAAATCCTTCCTCCTCCCTCAGCTCCTCCCCATCTGAACCCTAGCCTCCCGCCGGCACCCTACTCCGGCCACCCCAAGTCCGGCGACCCCTCCCCGAGCACCGCCGACGCCGCCCTCGCCTCGCCGCCTCCCCGCAGCTGCCCGAGCCGGCCTCCCCTTCTTCCTCCTCCTTCTTCTCCACAGCGCCTCCGCCCCGACCGACGCAGCAGACCCGCCCGCACCCTCCGGCCCGCTTCCCCGGCCGCCTGCGCCGCCTCCCAGCAAGCCGCCGCCTCCGGCTGAGCCTTCCCCCGCTGCCCCCAGCCTCCCTCCGGCCGGCCTCCGGCCGCCGCGGCTCCGCCAGGCCCAAACCCTAGAGTTTTTCCCGAATCCGTGTGTCCGACACGAGTCGGACACGATTCGACCCCGGTTTTCGGGTCCCCTTCAGGTGCGTGTATCTTTTTGCTCGTAGCTCCGTTTTCGATTCTGCAAATTGCATTGCGAAGCCTGTATGACCCTCTCGGTGTCCGGACAAACTGTTCGGGGCATCGCGTCCTGTGGTGATCGCATACCGCGATCCAAAAACAGGAAAAACCAGACCCTGTTTTACCCCGGAACTGAGTACGCTCCGCCAAACGGGACGACTTGGTCGCGTGCGGTCTTCACAGATATGTACGCCTCATCGATACGGACGTGTGGGATTTCGCGAAAGCTGATTCGGGTGTGCGTGCACACCGGAATCAACGCGTATCCGCGGACATCGCCCCGTATCCGTACTTTCTGGAATGTGCCCTAACTTTGTGTACACACGACGGATCGAGACGAAACTTACGCTATCGAACTCGTAGCGATACGCTGGTCCTGTGGGTCAAGTTTGGTTCGATTCTGAGAACGTTGACAAAATTGCGTGTCGTGGGCCCCACAGGCCCCGCTCGACGGGCGATTTTGTGTTCGGCTCATCGGAATCCAATTCTGAAAGTTCCGTTGGGTTCGTATCAGCGTTTCTGACCTGTTGACACTGAGTTTGGTGAATTTGGAGACCGTTGACCCGAACTCGTTTTTCGGTGCAAAGCGGGCCCACCGGTGGACCCCGTTTTGGTCCGAAATTACCGTTTTTGCCCTTGTCTCCAAATTGGACCCAAGGACAGGCATTTCTAGCTGATTGATATTTTCTGGATCTGATGGTGATATTTGTTTTAGCAACCGGAGTACCGCCTGCAATTCCCGCCGAAGTTAAAACTACAACCCGAGCCGGAACCACAGGCAAGTGTACCTTGCCAAAACTTGCAGCTTTGCTACCTATTTCCTGGACTTAGTTATACATCAGTGGGCAAGTAAATCTTGCCAATTCTCAGATATTTCTGGTTATAGTATTTTACTTGATTTCTGTAGCTTCATATGTGAACTTGTTTAACTGCTCAACCCAGGACACCTAACACTCTTCATGTGACGGAATTGCCTGAGATATACCTGGTGATTCCGTATAGGCTACATTTTTATGTCATTTCCAGTTTACATGCTTAGATTCTAGCCTGACTCATTGCATTAGTTCAAACTTGCGTGACTTGTACCTGATATTTTCTGGAACTGTGACGTGAGATTACAGGGGTGGGGAGAGTATTACCATATCAAGGCTGATTATAATGTAAATAATGTTATCTGGAGGTGTCTTAGTCTCTGATACAGAGCTTTGGCACAAGTTCTGGCTCTTCGAGAAAATACTGCTATGGTTTCTTCGACACTGATCCTGTAGTAGTCTCAGCATGAGTATGACTAAAACTCTCACTTGCATATCACTAGCTGGTTTATATATTTACCCTGCTGTTTATCTTGTTGCTGCACTGCATATGTTTTGGCTTGTATTTTCTGTACCTTGTTATGTCCCCTGAGGACCTGGAATGGACTATGTCCCCAGGTATAGCAGCAGAGAACTACCCCGAGGTGTACGGTACAGGAGCACTCCTTGGAGCAGAACCCGGAACTGAGGACGAGATAGTGGCCGAAGACTTCACCTGAGCACCGGCTTCAGCTACACAGTATTTCCTTTTCAGTATTTTATTTCCAGTCTATGTTTCCTTAATTGTAACAGAATAATTCTTGGATTGTTTCCCGAGATAACCTTATTTCATATTGCATATTTAATTCCATTGCATTATTTTTGGCAATTAATCTGTGTTTATTTGGTGGATGAGATTAGAAATACCTGAGACTTGTAACATATTACTGATAGACTACAGCTTAAGCATGCCCTGATGGATCCATTAAATTGGGTTGTCCATCGGTGCGTGCTGCTGGCCATTGCTCACGTGCTCAGTCCCTCGGCATTTTGGGACTGGGGCGTGACAATCATAATGTATTATGGACTTATTGCATGAACGTATCTCATTTTGGCCTAGCGAGTTCAAGAGTTCGCACAGGAATTTGATCGTTAAAGGAACTTTTCCAGCACGAAGTCTAAGGAACTTTGAATCTGTGCTCTGATACCACTATGTCACGACCCGATTCCGTAGAATCGTTTGAGGCGTCCCCCGAATCGTGACCGCCGTACGGGCCTGGAGTTGCGCCCGCACAAGGCTTTAATGATTTGCATAACAAGCACATATTCAGAGTACGCAGATAAATTGAAACACAGATTTGAAACATGAAAAAGTTTTCTTTATTGATAATGAACATCTATTACAAACTCTTGAACGAGTCAACTAATATGCCGAACGGCTTTTAAAAGAGATGACTCAAAATAAGATAGCAGTCCTGTATATTACATCCCTTTATAAACTCAAAATGATAAAGACCTCCAGGCTGGAGGATAGCTTTGCCACGGAGCTGCATTTGTGTATGAAGAGTTGCAAGCTCCTGTCTTCAAAATGCTTCAAGGGGCACGGTGAAGATGCGCCAACAGCTGGACTGGATCGGGTAGACGACTTCGGCTCCTCGCTCGGTTCGCCTTGGTGCGGAGAACATGTTTCAACGAGGGTCAGCGTGTCAAAACATACTGGTGAAGGCGAGCTAGCCTGATTGTACCAATCAACACGTTGTTTTAATGAAGCATGCATATTTGTGGGTTTCTATCTTGCCTTAGTTCATTTACAAGTAAGCAGCATATAGAATTTACTGAAATGAACGTGCCACCGTTCGGTGGATTTTACCTGCCCGTCTGAATTACCTGCACAATACTTACCATGCCTTCCCTGCCACGAAGACACAAGTTAGTTTGCAATAGGTTTAAATATACAAGAGATCACTGGCGTGATGCCACAATGGACACTAGTCACTGGCGGGAATGGTATACAGGGAATGAACAAGGAGCGCTACATGCCACCCCGTCTAGCACAATGGACTATACAATAGAGTTCCGTCCGGACCGGATCGGTGCCAGTGCCCCAGCGACCGTCCGCAGGAACTAATGACCTTGTGCACAAGTTGTCCATGATCGAACAATTCGTTTACTTAGTTAACAGTTCATGCTTTTGAGGCAACAAGAGTACAAGACAAGCAATTGTTCACGTTTTATTCCCAAGCGAACAAGCATGCCATTAAGTAACCGTTCGTGCAGTTATTGACAAGCATATATACCAAGTCTATTCTCTTTTATCTTGGTTTCTTTTATTATTACTTGGTATCGTTTGATCGGGGCAAAGGAGAATGCAGATTTATTAGATGTGAAGCTTGGAAGCAGGGCTAGCTAATCGGGTTGGTGGCCACTCACTTGGATTGTTGGAAGGGAGAAGGAAAGAGGTGCTTCACGACTCCGCTCGTAAGCCGTCTACTGTTCGTTCACCTGCACACGAACAGCTCGATTAATACCTCTTCCTCTCTTTCCAATCTCGGAATAGAAGTGCAAGTCAATGAACGAAAATAATGAAAACCATCGAAACCGTTCAAGGAAAACAAGCAAATCCCAAAACCAACTCAAAGCACGAAAGCAACAAGCGACATCGAAAATCGAGGCAATAAAAGATAGCAGTGGAGAGGTCCCTCCTGACTCTGCCGCTAAGCCGATCCTTGGGGCGCAGTCCACTGAATATAGGAATCGATTCCGAAGAAACAAATCCATAACGAGGACGAGTTCTTAATTCAATCTATCCCGATCGAACGAACCGTCTTGTGTTTCTTAGCCGCGCTCTCCGCACCGGGAGAACGGGATGCTACACGTGGCCTGCATGCCGTGATCTTCGATGAGCGATTATACGTGTTACCTTATAATGGGACATGCGTCACATGCAGATTCATGAGATCATTCATACGTGGATAGCAGTTATTATAATCGCCGCGTAAAAGGTGCAGCTTTCTCCGCTGTTCGGTTTCTACGCCGACTGGTTAGTTACTGTGACCAAACTCTATAAATAGAGACTTCCGGTCATGGAGAGAAAGGTCGGAATTCAAATTCGGAGACAGGGTGGAGATCAGTGAGATCAGAGAGAGAGCATAACCAGAGAGTGTTGATTAACATCTTTGGCAACGAGAGTTCAATCCCTCCTGCAGTCTTTGAAGCTTCTCCTCCTTCTTCTACAGCACTTCTTCGTTATCGTGTAGTCCAAGGAAAAAAGTGATCGACCGCAGATCAGACTCCTATAGCAATATTTTCCCAGAATTAAACTTTTGTACTTAACATCCTCGTATAGGATTAGTTGTACTTCTTTTTCTTGTTTGTAAACAAAGAAAGGGTTTCGTATAAACCTAGTTTCAATTTCTTTCGTTTATCTTCAAACACCTGGTAGATTTCTCTTTGAACCAATAGCATAAAATTAAATGGTAGGATTGCAGAGCCGCAATACCAGAGATCCTCCAAGCCCATATCTGTTATGTCCTTGACTATGTGCGGTGCTACTGCCGTTGTGACATGGCCCACAGCCGAGGCTTTACCCTGTCAAGGTACCTCATGGTGGTGTCACCCCACAGTAACATGGAGAACTACGCTCCTTCATAGTGCTTGACGTTGACTATATGCGGTGCTAATACCGCTGTGACATGGCTCCAAAGTTGAGGCTTTACCCTATCGAGGTACCTCATGGTGGTGTATCCCACGATAGCATGGAGTACTACACTCCTTTATAGTTCTTACGATCAGATAAAGCTTGAGTCCTATTATGAACGGATCTACCAGATTTATCTGACTCTGATCTTTTAACCACTGTAATGATCCACGCTAGCTGCGTTCATTCAGTATTATATACTGGCCCTTGAGGCCTATCATGATCGGATCAGATAGAATCACCTGGCTCCAAACATTAACCACTGTAATGATCCATGTTGGTTGCACTTATTCAGTATTTTGTGTTTTATCCACACAGTTCTCTTCAAACCCTTGAAGAGATGAATAGATGCCACTGCTGCAGCTCCCTGGTTTTCACAGTATGTCGGTATCACCTGAATCTGTGTACTAACTATAGAAAGATCATCAAAGAGCTTCCAGTGCTTTATATACTGTAACTGATAGTGCATAAAACTCTAAGAGTAAAGACTGCTTCCTCGACTTCCATGATATAGCAGTACTACCCCTGGAGAAGTCACGTCCTCCTATAGATCTTTTACTCTTCTTTTCTGAGCACCAATTGGCATCACTGAAGCCTTTCATCATGTCTGGATAGCTGTTGTAGTGTAGGATATACCATTGAGTCCACTTGAAAATTCTGACGACTCTCTTCACAGTTTTCAGTATTCAGCAACACACATACTGCTCGTGAACTGACTCGGCATCCCTACAGCAAGAGCTATATCAGGCCTGGTGGTACTTGTAGCTTGAATCATACACCCGATGGTACTCGAGTATACCAACTGTCTGATGCTTTTCCTGGGATTAGACTTCTTCATCTTCATGTTACACTTGAGGAGTATCGACCCTGATACCCAAAGCGTGTAACCAATCTTTTCATGCAGAGATCTTATGATTGAGTAAGCCCACTTGGCATCCGGATTAACTTATATCCTTAGGATGACATTTGTAATCCCATGTCCTGAGTCTGGCCAAAAGGATATATTTGTTCTAGTGATACTTCTATATCCGCAGCTGGAATTAGCAAGTCGTCCACATAAATACAAAAGATGACTCCTTTATTATCAGCAAACTTCGTGTACACACTCTTGTCTGTCTCGTTGATCATGCGATAACTTTGACTAGATGACTTGTCAAACTTCTGATGACATATCCTGAGATTTGATTTAGGTCGTATTGAGATATCACCAACCCGCAGACTATCTTCAAACCTGAATGACAATAATTTTGACTGTTGTCCGTGAATCTCTTATGTTTGTCTTCCTCCAAGACTTGTTTTCTTTTCTTCGTCTGATAAACAATCATCTTATGAATAGTAGTCACGGCAATCATCATCCTGATATATGATACCTTCAACGAGGTGCCAAAGAACTCAATCTCCTGTATCTAAGAAAACCCCTAGGCTTCAAGCCTAGTCTTGAACTCAACTGTTTTGAATATTTCCATTTTCTTCTACTGAAGATATACAAGCATTTGATAGGTTTAGCTCCTTTAGACAGATTGACAAATTGATCAACATCTAAGTGTTGTTATGGGGTCAATCTCTTCATGGACTGCCTCCTCTTAGCAGACTAATTCTCTGGTCTTTATCGCCTCAACATTGGTAAGTAACATGACCTCCATATGATAGGTTATAAGATTATCATTGGTCCTTCGACCTCCTGACTCTTCTTGTTGACTACTCTTCGAGTTCTGGTTTAAATATGTCTCATTTATGATAACTCCTTCCTGAACTACATCTTCTTCTACATAAGTGCCAGCTTCTCAGGCTGAAAAGGTCCTCCGAAAATAACACATACACCTAAAACCCCCACATTCAAATAATATTCATGTGGATATAATTTTGAACCAGAGTTACATCAGAAGTGACGTACGGTACTTAGGACATGACCGTAAGTGCAACCTTCTTCCATAGACAATCTGGAAGGCCCTTTGTACAAAAATATAGAAATCATCATTACTGTCAACTGCTCGTCCTTCCTATCTGTACCTTTAATGGACTGGGAGAGTATGAAGATATCGTTCCATAGTAAATTTTATGTTTTAGGATGAATGATATAAATCCAAATAATGATGCATGTTTCATAGTCAATTCCATGTTCTAAGCTGAATGATGTGAATCCAAAGAATGATGCATGTTCCAAAGTTAATTCTATGTTTTAAGCTGAACGATGTCCTTTGTCTTAATAACTTCTGAGTCTATTGAGTTATAGGCCAGTATGACACTCAGCTCCAAACTTGAAGTCTCTGAGGTTCTCGAATGCTTAACCCTTCGATTTTAAGAAGATACGCGAACGCGTTTTCCGAGAAATCGTCAAGGAAAGAAGTGATAAACTTTATTCCAGCCCTTTGTAGAAAATAGAATTCACAGATATCTGAGCGCACCAGCTCCATAGGATTTGTACTTGTAGTCATCCGTCTAAACGGCTTCCTGACTACCTGTGTCTGAATATAGTCATCACCTCTCTCCACCTCCTTACCCCAACATCTTGAAGATATTCCTGAACTAGATATCTTTGTTGGAAAAGATATGCCTTAGTCAGATACGTCATAACTCAATAAGAGCAATATATTTCTCAAGCCGAAAGTCTAGAACCATAATCCTGATACCTAGATCTTCTACTTGACACTTGTTCACCATATAGACCGTCTTCTAAGATAGTGCTCTTCCTTGGTGAACTACTCTTTTCCAGAGCATGCATGGCCAGATGCACCAGTGTCTAACCACCAGTCAATAACCATGCTTGATGACTCAACCTGCACAATAATAGTAACCAAGTTAAGTAATCAAATGAGCCAAGTTTAGTTATACCTTGCTATATTGGTTTGAATTGGTTTTTCTTTCAAGCTCCAATTTCAGCCATGCGCTAAGTCATGTCTAGTGCAGTGACCTTTATGCACCTAGGCCACCATGTGACAATCTTGCCATGCGCAGAGATGACCATTCGTATAAGATATTATACTGCCATCTCTGCTATGCGCCAAGACCTTCAATGCGCTTTCATGCGGTAAGAGCCTGCCATGCAATAAGAGTCTGTCATGCGGCAGGTGTCTGCCAAGCGCCAAAGTACTCTCCATATGCGCATACTCTGCAATCCTTAGTCATCTTGTAATCTTTCTTCCAACTGGAATGCGCGTCCTTCAAATGCTAACTCCTCCATCCTAGAAAATGGTAGGTTCCGACAACTCACGTTCAACATTTGACAAATTACTCCTTTCCACATCCAAATATTCGAAGTGTATCCCGTCAATCTTCTCAAGTTTGTGAAAACTTGTTGCCGAGCAGATTTGATTGGATGTTCTTTCATCTTGCTTCGGATCTTGCTTTGAGATTGTTAGTCCCGAGGTAGATCAAAGATGGAATAATGCGGGTCATAGCAGAGCTACTAGCGAGACCCAAATGTCTGTTCTCTACTGGAACCCAAGTTGTCATCGAGATCAGAGATTCACACAAGAGTTCCTCATCTGATATTTTTCGATTCAACGAAGCACAAACCAAGAACAGGTTATAAACTGACTTCGAAGAAAATAAAAATTATAGCAAGCAACAAGAAAAACGTTCTTCTTTTTACATTTGCAGACTCTACAATGAGAAAGAACGAAGCAAAGAAAAAAGCTGAAGAAAAGCTCCTTGCTGGGGTGGTCAAAATTACCGTTGCTCAAAGCAAGATTCGTCGTATAAACGATCTTCCCCCAGGAACCAGTAAGTTAACAAATAAACTTCTGGAACGCTCAATGTCACATTCGAAAATACTCGGAAACATCATGTAGAAGGGGAACACTCAGGACCGCCTGTCTTCTGGTGTTCTCGATTTTTTATCTGTTTTTTCTCTCTCCTCAAATGAAAGAGTGGGTCCTCTATAAAATAGAGAAAAATAACACCTATGTGGCCTAGGAAACTCCAGGCCGCATATGCGCTGACCGACCAAATCCCCAAAATTTGGTTGTCAGAGCGGCAGGCGATGTCCGCGCCGCCTCCGCCGCCGGTCATGCTGTACTGCACGAGGCAGACAACGCCGCCAAACGTCGAAAGTAGCCGCATGCGCCGCATAATCCGGAAGGCACAAAAAATCATGCGCCGCATGCCGCCTAAAGCAGATCATGTCCCCTCCACATGCAACTCGCTCATCCAAACCTGGCCGCATAGTGTCTTGGTCGCATAGTCCCAGGCCGCATGCGCCCGAGCTAGCAACCGTGCATGCAACTCGCACATAAAAGGAGCGCACGAGCCTTATGCGACGATACTGACATGCTAAGTGCGCCAACAGAGCGCCACTTTGTGCCATTGAGCCCGAGTCCGAGTCGCTAAATCCCTGCTGGGCTTAGCTCCTAAGAAAAACTTTTCAAATGTGGTGACAAAATAAAGATTGTCATAAAAGAGTTCACACTTAATCCCTCTAGAAAATTCAACCCACATGGGCCACCACAACATGTGCATATATCAATACTAAGCATAACTATATATTGAGATATACACATTGGTGGTTTTCCAATGTGGAACTAAAACTCCTAAAGCTAAGTGGAAAACACCAACAGTTATTTTGCACTCGAAGTGTGCCGGGTGACATGCTGATGCACTGCGTCCGGTCCATACAATAATTTATCGCACTCTGGATGGTAGCATACATGATCGTAGCATGTCTAGAGTCCCGTCCATTGTATAGTGCGGCTATTGACATGCTTAGTTCACGATCACTACGTGTTTTGATCGATGCTTTCTTTCTCGTGTATCCGTATTTATCTGTTTTTATCACTACACGTTTGATTTTGTTTCCATTTTCACTTTCTATTGTTATAACATGAAAGATGGCTTATATTTACTACCCCTCACTTACTTGCATGCTTAGTTTATAGTTTTGATATGTTTCGTAGCATATTTTGACTGTTATGATCACGAGTATCGTATTTTCTTACAACGTATTTATCCGATTTCTCGTATTGTTTTTGTTCTTGCTCTTGTATTGACTACATGTTAGATCTTGTGGTGGCTAGATGTAATATTTTACTGGTCTCTAAACCAGGGAGGAAGCTTCCTTAGGACCAAAGGGCCCTAGCCCTCCCTTGAAATTTATAAAAATCCAAAAAAAAATAATATATATCTTTGTGTTTTTGAACTTCTCTTGACATGTACATAAATTTAGAACAATGGATCTAGAAGTATGAAGGCTTTCCTTGTTTAATTCAATTTAGAGCTTTTGAACTTCTTTTGGCTTTACACAAATAATAAGATTTGGCTAAGACAGTTATGACCATCCCTATACCATTGGAGAATAGCAGAGACCAATTCCTTTAGAGAGGTAAGCATTCAAGTCTAGGATTCATGTCGAGATAGATGGGTTAAGGATGTGTATCTGATAAAACATCCAATTAATATAATTAGAGCATAATCAAATTTATAGGTGAAGTTGGACATTTTATGTGTGCAGGCAAAATTTTATTATGATCTGTTGCACTTGTATTAAAAACAAACGATGATCTTTCTTGTTTTGTAATGTTGCTCGTCTGAAAACTGTATTTCAGCACAAAATTCTTTACTAAGGAATGTGTTGACATTTACCCACTTCACTTATACGATACTGGTTCTGAATTATTGCTCCTGCATTGATTTTATGGTCAGTTCTCTGATATTTTTATATATAATTTCTAATATGCTAAGAAATTACAATATTTCAAGATTACCATACATTTTAAATTAGAGTTCTTTTGTAAACATTTCATGGTTTATAATATCACTTTTTGGATTGATTTGAAAATGGAGTGTCAACAAATTGGATTACAGACTCTCTTCAATCAATTTCCACAAACGAGTTATTTTTTTAATTTTCTTGGACGCTCAGCCCCTGTCAACACGAGTCTCGGCTCCGTCCCTGCTCTAAACATCATGCTTCTGGCTAGGGTACTGGTCCTAAGTCTTGAATTATGTGACTAAAATCAATTTCATTGGGCACTAAGCAACCCCTATTCTGTAACCAACAAGTATACCACCGTATACCATTCCCAAATGAAAATTCCAGAATCATGCGCCATGGTTAGTGTATCTCGTGTTGTTTTATGTGTAGTTTACTTTATGTTGGTATACTTGTCCTGCATTAGTAATTAGATTGATCATCTTGGTAGCTAATTCTAGCAACCCATAGAACTTGATTGTCTTGATTTTGTATTTACTACATATAGTATAGTTAGCTTTTCCTATCGTTATATATGTATTATCACGTTGGTGTCATGCTATCTTACTCAGTTAGCGCTTTTATTAGATATCTATGCATGTTTTTTGTGCTTGTGTTTTCAGTCTGATTTTACCATTCCTTATTTGCATTCCAGATGTAGTAGCAGAGCCTGAAGATCTACCGCTTCTTTCGATGAAGACTAAGTACGACTTGATCCACATATCCGAGTTTGGTGCTAGGAGAGATGCCAGAGCTTATTGGAGCGAGCGACAACAGCTTCAACAGTTTGAAGTTAGGAAAGAGATTAAGGGGTGCATCCACTTAAAATCGGACCTCTCATAACCGCCTACTTTAAAAATATCTCGTAACTGCTACTCTCACAATTGTCAAACAGACCCTTAGGGAAGACAACTGCTTTGCATTTACATTCTTTGTTATAATGGAGGCCATCACATATATGTGTTTGATTTGTCTTGGTTCTATGTAATAGGTTCATGTTTGTTATCTTTGTGTGGGTTTCGGTGTTCGATGTTCTCAACATCCGTTGTGCTCGTCTATGAATCTCAACAAGTAATGATATGTATCAATGTCAGTTTCCCCTATGATCTTACTTTAGTATGGCAGGTCAAAATCTAGACTGGTTTTGAAGATTGCCAAAGTCATTTTATGTATCACCGCATTTAAACCTCACAGGAAATTCATCCGCTTGTGGAGAAATTATTCAGTTGATCGGCATCACCATGTGACAGTGGTGAAGCTTTATTTTCCTCAAATGACAGTGTGACACACCGCGGGAGAGCAAGCAGCCGAAAAATAATATACTTGGTAATGTCGGCCCACTGAATAATTTGTGAAGTGCAAGGGTTATTACACACAAAAAAATGCACCATATTCTTAATTGACCATTATATTATTTTTCGAAATTCATCACTCACCCTATATAGGATACTGCACATGAGAAGTCAACATTCTATGATCATCCAAGCTCGACATGAAATATAATCAGTAGAGGCCTAAGTACAAGCTGAATATTCAAGTTCATCTATGCAACTGCGACTCCAGCAATGCGTGGCCTCCTCCTCTCGGAACCACTGCTGGTCTCGGCAGTCAGGTCCAGTGGCAGTTTCCTCTTGGAGCCTGCTCTCGTTGTTCGCACGGACGTGGGTCTAGCATAGTCTTTCAGTCTCTTCACATCTTTCGTCTGAAGAGACTTTAGAATGAAATCTTGGGCTCCGATGGCTCGACATCTGCATGTTATAGTGACCCATTTTAGTGTTCTTTTCAAGAATACTAATTACAGTAACTACAAATTCAACAGTATGAAAGGAGGGAAAGCGTATGACTAGCTGATTAATATTTGCTTAGTTTGAGATTAATTTTGTCAAATAAATTGATTTAAAGCCTACATAAGTTATTCTCTCCTTTTTTTTAGGCACAGAAGTACCAAAAAGTTTATGAAAGCAAATTTTCTTAGACAAATTAAGCAAATTATGATGCACGGAACGGGAATATGGTGTCTGTATCCATATTGTGTCCGTAACAATATTTGTGTCCATATTCTGCAACATGGATGATCACTTATTGTACCTATCTGAAAATTTCTATCTACCCATATCCGTATCATGTCCCTATCGATATCCTTGTATGTATCCGTATAGTGTCCATAACCGTATCTGTGTTCCTATCCTGCAACATAGACGATCACTTATTGTACCAATCTAAAAATTGTTGGAATTTCTGAACCTGTCATTCATAGTTCTAGAGATTTGTTTGTTGTGCAAGGATGTGTCTGTTAGCATACCAACATGTGTCCATATCGTGTCCGTATCCTGCAACATGGATGATCACTTATTGTACCTATCTGAAAATTTCTATTACCCATATCCGTATCATGTCCCTATCCATATCCTTGTATGTATTCATATAGCGTCCGTAATCGTATCCATGTTCATATCCTGCAACATAGACGATCACTTATTGTACCTATCTGACAATGGTTGGAATTTCTGAACCTGTTATCCATAGTTCTAGATATTTGTTTTTTTGTACAAGGATGTGTCTGTTAGTATACCAATACGTGTCCATATCGTGTCTGCAACAATATCGTGTCCGTATCTTGCAACATGGATGATCACTTATTGTACCTATATGTATATTTCTATTACACATATCTGTATCATGTCCCTATCCATATCCTTGTATGTATCCGTACAGTGTCCGTAACCGAATCACCGTATCATTGTTCATATCCTACAACATAGATGATCACTTATTGTACGTCTATATGAAAATGGTTGGAATTTCTGAACCTGTCATTCATAATAGCTCTAGAGATTTGTTTGTTGTGCAAGGATGTCTGTTAGTATACCAATACATGTCCATATCGAGTTTTGTGTCCGTATCCTGCAACATGGATGGTCATTTATTGTACCTATTTGAAATTTTCTATAACCCATATCTGTATCATGTTCCTATCCATATCCTTGTATGTATCCGTATAGTGTCCATAACCATATCCATGTTCATTTCCTGCGACATAGACGATCACTTATTGTACCAATCTGAAAATTGTTGGAATTTCTGAACCTGTCATCCATAGTTCTAGATATTTGTTTGTTGTGCAAGGATGTCTGTTAGTGTATACCGATATGTGTCTATTGGTAAATAGTTGTCTAAATGAGTTGAAAGGGTCATGTGTCTTTTAAAAAATTATAAATAGAGGATTCTTGGTGTAAAGTGTGTTGTGAGGCACTCAAGTATGTCAAGAATAGAATTGTTATCAATAATAAATAAAAGTGTTTTCTGATTTTATCTTTCAAGACTTCTATTTCTGTCAAAAATAACTACAACCCACAATCATATCTGTATGACCGTATCGTATCCCTATCCATATCCTTGCCCGTATCCGTGCAACATAGGGAGAGCCATGATGTGTCAAGAATATAATTGTTATCAGTAATAAATAAGTGTTTTCTGATTTTATCTTTCAAGACTTATATTTCTGTCAAAAATAACTACAACCCATAATCATATCCGTATCCATATCCTTGTCCGTTTCCGTGCAACATAGGTGAGTCATGATGTGATTATCAGTGGCCTTACTGATATATCAAATTCAAGTCAGATAGATTCGATTCTGAAAGCGCTTTACTTCGTATTATACTCTGGGAGTACGTATATAGTCATTATCAGTGATTAAAGTGTTTTCTGATTTTATATTTCAAGACTTCTATTTCTGTCAAAAATAACTACAACCCATAATCATATCCGTATCGTATCATTATCCATATCCTTGTCCGTATACGTGCAACATAGGATAGCCATGATGTGATTGTCAGATTGATGCAACCATGTATCTGGCCTTACTGATACATCAAATTCAAGTCAGATAGACTGGATCTTGAAAGCGCTTTCCTTCGTATTATACTCTGGGGGTACGCATATAGTCATTATCAATTGGTCTGGAAGGTTTCTGTTCCAGTAATTAGTTAGGAATCATTGTAAATATGATGATCATAATTTAATTGTTTATTCAATAAAATTGATGTTATTATTTCAGCAAGTACCAGTGTTCTACTTAACAGTCAACAATATTCACAACCATAAGAAGTAAACAAGAGAGATACATTCATAAAATTTCGTACAGAGCATTAAAATTACGTTTAAATTAGGGTGAGAGAACAAAATTTGTCAAATTTACAAAGAAATAACAAAAATGCCCATCGTAAGGATGTATTCAATGAGAATGTTAATTAAAAATCTGAATCAATAAAAGTTTAATGTTTTGTACGAAAATTTCTGTTATATATATGTGTCGAAGAAGCTAAATACCTGGTTATTCTCTGCGGCTCATATTCAGATGACATTATCACTACAGGAATATATTTGGGGCAGCTGTGCTCCTGAAAGTTTATTTCGAAAAAGGGAAATGAGGACTGTAGTGACCAGTCTAGATATAATGCATAACACAATTATTTTGTTTACTTCCTTTTATTAAAATTCAGACCTTTACAGCCTTTAAGAGATCATAGCCACTCATTCCTGGCATGCAATAGTCAGTAAGAACTATGTCAATTTTTAGGTCCTGCATTATCAAGTGAAAGGAAAAAAGATAGGTGAATTAATACTGAAACCAAGACAAACCAAGTACAATTTTATATTTGATTGCAACATCAAAATTTATGTCTTTAGATCAAGGTTTGCAGTATTGGTATCGAAATCAGTATCGGACCCTTCTTATGAGTATCAAGATCGGCGGTATCGACAGTATCGATGGTTTCGGATCAGAGTATCAGAATTTTTGGTATCGAAAAACAAAAAATTATTAACATTTTAGAAAGAAATAAAATATTTTATACAGTTATGCATAATTTTAAGTATTTCATTCATTATTTTTTAGTAGTTTTAAAATTGAATAAAATAGTATTCACCCTTACCGATAGATAAGTTTTCTTCTTTTACATGCTTTTACAACCTTAATATGCTTTTACACCCTTATTGATTGGCCTTTTTCGTTCAATTTTCTTTACCGAAATGACTGAAAAAAGACCTCTAATGTTTGTATTGGTTAGTATCGGCCAGTATCGATTACTATCGGGTAACGGTCGGTATCGAATCGGTATATGCCAAACTGTATCGGTATCGGACCGATATCGATTAATACTGCAAACTATGCTTCATATTTGAATCAAGAACTAGTTATGGTAATGTTACATATACGGGTAATGGAACATTAAACTAACTTTCATCAAAGGCGATCGTCGAATGTTGAATAACTAATTCATACACCAATGGAGGAGTCTAAAATTTTCACCACGGTTGATTGTCACGTACCCAAATTAATAACTAACTCCATTAGTTGTACCACACTCGAGTAAATGAAAATCATCCAAAACTCCAGACAAGATTCTTTATTTTGTATTTATCATAATATTCTACCAGAGATGAGCTTCATGGACATACCTTGAAGAGAAAATCCATAGTTTGCACTTTGCAGTATCATTCGATACCGATCCGATATGGTCGATACCGTTACAGTTTAGCATGTCCAGATTCGATATCGACCGATACTCGATACTAACCAATACCGACATTGGGGGTCTCTTTTTTGGTCAATTCGGCAAAAAAAATTGAACGAAAATGATCAATAGCAAGGATGTAAAAGCATGTAAAAGAAAAAAAAATTATCTATCGCATGTAAACCAATCGGCAAGGGTGAGTATTGTTTTATTCAATTTCAAAACTACTAAGAAACAACACTGAAAATACTTAAAATTATACATAAATATATTTTCTATAATGTTAATAATTTATTATAATCCAATACCAAAAAATTCGATAATCCGATCGGAAACCGCCGGTATCGTTGATGCCGATACTCATTCTGATACCCATACAACAAACCTGGAGAAAAATACATCAAAATCTGTAAGAGAATAGCATAGAGAAGCTTACACTAGCATAAGGTGATCTAGCTTTCTCTTCGCCTAAGCCAAGAACTTCCATTGCCTTCTTTCCACTATCAACAGTAATAACTGAAATGAAACACAAGAACATTTAGCTCCATCAAATTTTTGATATTGCACAAATTACTCAGAGAATGTTTCAGAGGAAAAGGCAAAACTCTAATAATACAACTACTGCTAAAGTATAAGCAATTAAATGGTCACATTTGGATCGAAATTGGCATTTCAAAGATTCAATTGCTATAATAGCGCTTGTATTACAGTATTCCCATATCCATCACCTAAGAAATTTATCAAATAATTTTGCTATTTGTTTTTGCTCATTATTTTTGTAACTACACTGAAGAATACAACTACTGCTAAAGTATAAGCAATTAAATGGTCACATTTCGATCGAAATTGGCATTTCAAAGATTCAACTGCTATAATAGCTTGTATTACCGTCTTCCCATATCCATCACCTAAGGAATTTATCAAATAATTTTGCTATTTGTTTTTGTTCATTGTTTTTGTAACTACACTGAAGTGATCTTTGTTCATTTAATTGCTTATACTCATCCAACTTCATATAATATGAAGAATGGCACTTTGCTAAATATTTCAATTGTTGGGCAATCCAAATTATGAAAACCAGCAACTCAACGTAAGGGGTTGTTTGGTTATAGGATATGGAGAGCGGAAGTGGCCAAAATCTGAATTTGTGACCACTTCACGTGTTTGGTTGGAGGAAAAGGCAAAACTCTAATAATACAACTACTGCTAAAGTATAAGTAATTAAATGGTCACATTTGGATCGAAATTGGCATTTCAAAGATTCAACTGCTATAATAGCGCTTGTATTACAGTATTCCCATATCCATCACCTAAGGAATTTATCAAATAATTTTGCTATTTGTTTTTGTTCATTGTTTTTGTAACTACACTGAAGTGTTTCACATCGCAATACTCATCCAACTTCATATAATATGAAGAATGGCACTTTGCTAAATATTTCAATTGTTGGGCAATCCAAATTATGAAAACCAGCAACTCAACGTAAGGGGTTGTTTGGTTATAGGATATGGAGAGCGGAAGTGGCCAAAATCTGAATTTGTGATCACTTCACGTGTTTGGTTGGAGGATTTACAGACAAGATTTATTGTGATTTCACATGAACAGTAAATCTTGTCTGCCACGAAATTGGAGATTTTCCTATGAAATGGAGCGTGAAGTAGAAAATCCGCATTCCCACTTTGCACGTTTGGTTGAAGGACCACTTCCTCTCTACTTTAGCACCCAAAAAAAAAAATTATTTATATCACTTCAACAAAAAATTACACTTTTTCAATCATTTCAACAACCAACCAAACATCAAACTTTAGGATTTTTCAGTTCTAACCTCAACTTCTTCAAAGCACCCAAACAAAAACAAAAAATAACTTCGCTCCACTTCACCTCAATGCGTACATAAAATATTAATTTCTGGATTTTTCACTTTGATGCACGTCATCGAACCAAACAGTCCCTAGTGGAAAGATACTAGAATTCAAGGAACAGTTCAGAAGTGTACAAAGGGAACTAGATTGCATGAACCACGAAGTATAAACACATCTCAGTCACTCTAATTTCTGTCTTAAGTTTAAGGCAACATTAGATTTTTATGAGAGCAGTATAAAATAGTAGTTACCTATATAAGTACCATAATTTACATTTTGAACTACCTCACATAAATTATAATCACCTACAAAATTAACCTTCATTTTCTGATGTTGTTGATAGTCCTCTTCTCTGCAGATAATTAAACACTACACATTGGTGAAAATTACTTTTGGAAAATAATTCCATGGAAATATAAGCTATCAAACACTACATATTTGTGGAAAATTTGTAATAGAAATATTTTCTATGAAAACCAAAATCCAATCAAACACAGCTTAAGAGAAAATTTGATGCATAGGCCTAAAATCATGATAATTCACTGTCCTGTTACACAACAAGGGAAGAAAACAAAAGCTCTAGAAATAAATAAGAGACATCAACTTCAAACTACTGTTATGAATCCAAAATATGACAATAATGTCGAAAATAACTAATAGAATAAATATTGATAGTATTAATAATAACATGCTAGAGTAGCAGTGACAACAACTTTAGTTTAACTTGGTACAAGAGTAAACCATCTTTAAATTTCGTTTGACGTACAATTTTCATACGAATTTTACAAAAAGGTAAGGATTATTTAGTTTAAGGATCTTGTGTAATATTCAAATTTTGCGTTTAGATCTTTATATTATCCATAATATGATTTGGGTCTCATCGCCTTAGGCCGACCGTCCAAGATTGGGTCTCATCGCCTTAGGCCGACCGTCCAAGATGGAGGAGACCTAAACGCAAAATTTAAATATTATACAAGACGTACACTAAAACTAAATACAAAATTTTAATATTATGGAGACCAAAACGAAATCTAACGGTCAGCCAACGTCAACCATCACGATGAGTTCTAAATCTCTCTTCTGGACAATATGGAAATCTAAACGTAAATTTTGAATATTATACGAGACGATGGAACTAAATAATCCGAAAGATATATAATTATACCGTTGCGAGAATCCAGCTCTATAGCAAAATACCTCTTTTTTTCTTGAGTGATTTACCTTCAAATGACTCCCCACTCTTCTTGAGCAACCTCTCCACTATGGCACGGTCTATAGGCGAGTCATCCACCACCAACACTCTCAACCTCTCCACTATGGCACGTAAATTTTTATTTTTATTTTATTTTTACTTTTTGCGAGGGTGTGACTTTTTGCGCTATAAGCATATAATCATCATTGCATATAATCATCATTCCGGAGCATTAGTACCATTGAAGGTTTCAAGATTACATGGATCATGAGATAACTTTTTGAAAAAACTTAGCAAAGTCACGCGAGATGTAAAATGATGAAGGAAAAAGATTATGCAAAATAGTCTCGGTGGAACATTTCATGTCCGACACTTTGGTCACAACTTCATCCAATGTAAGTGCCAATTATGCGGACTCCATATTAACATTAGGAATCATAAGTTATCAAAATGGATTTCAATATCAACTTATTTTTAAGAAATTTTTATCCTTCTCTTGTCACACACTACTTCCATAGCTCCCAATTTTGGGGGATTGGGTGTGTGAATCTTCTTCTTCCAATTGCCTCTGTTAAAAGCTATGTCTTCACTAAAACTAACAGAAATTATTTCCTTCTTTGAAAACTTAAAATCTTCTTTTACTACTACTTATTGTCCCTTTTTACCGGAGCATCTAAAGGTGTTGCATGTCCAAACCATCTATTGAGATGATTTGGGCCTGATCAATTTTCTACTATAAAGCATCAACACAAACACAGCAATCAAAATATACACTGGCACAACACAATCAGTGTCAGTCTCTGTAAAATTTAAAATGTAGATAAATATAGTATTCAAGTATGTTAGCAATAATTGCAAGTATTATCAGAAGACATCAATACAGTTGGCAGAACTGGAGTGCAGGAAAGTAATATTACCAAAAGAATTGCCCTGTACTATAGGCCAAACCTGGTGTCAAATTTATCAGGCAATAGTAATGGTGTTTAACTGAATCCTGCTAATTTTCTCCCATATACTTAATTACATATACCAAGTCAAATTCCCAACATAATAGCTGTAGCAAATTACAGTTGAGCATATAAAATAAATTAGAGAATATGGGTAACAAAATATATATTATTAGTGTCACTGCTTTATATATCACCAAAAGTATCGCCAACAAATACAGGTTCAAAATATAAGTATCTGACTACCATCGGATATGTCATCCAAATTATAAGCACCACCTGACGAGTCTCGATCTCAAATACATCATATAAAAAGGACTCGAAACAAATACTCTTTCAAGTTTTCTTGCCAAATGCAGTGTGTACTCTGATCCTGCCAAATGCAGCTCATGCAATGCCACTACTCCTAGTCCTGCAAAATTGTAAAACTAAGTTACTAATATTACAAAGGGAAAATGTTGCGACAAATGAAGACTGAATGATATTTCAAGTAGACATGTATATCAAGATGACCTTCAATTTGCCCTTAAGTATATCATCAGTCAGAGATCCTTTGTCATATATATATATATATATATATATATATATATATAAGAAATAAAAAATAATGAAGATTCATGTTGGCTACTAGGAGTAAAAACAGAACAAGTGCACCCACAGCATTGAATTTCGTTTTGTAATAACACTAAGCATTGTTTCAGAGAGTGATGAAAACCAAAACATTTTTCATAAACGTAGAGACCATCCTCTTCATAGCAACTTCCAGAATCAAGCTCCCATTTGATCACTACATGAAGCCTTCCACCACCAACATTAAGTTGATATTCATCTACCATCGTTGTCATCATGCTGGCCACTTTCTTGCTGCCTCCAGTTCACAGGCTTCATCAAACAGTGCCCAATAAAATCCATCCAAGATCCGCATCGAGAAGAGGCTTGTACTTAACGGGCCTAAATCCCTCCCCAACTTGGGTCCAACGCCCATGTGGCTGTCTAGTCATACCTAATTACTTTTTGCAAGTCCCCTCTCATTTGGCTTGCTGGGTGATTCCTTTCTCATATGCTTCTTGTCCTAGTTATAAAACTGGCTAAAACTAAACCCAACTTTCATGTGAAGTCTGGAAGATAGTTTCTAGACATAATAGAACTATTATGGTTTAATTTTGTTTAACACGTCTACTTCCTAACAGGAAGCACCGACACTGAAAATATGTGTCGTGTCACATCGTGTTGGATACATATTGGACATGGCAAAGACACCAAATACGCTCGGATGTTCAAAAATCAATGTCGAGTCCATGTCACCGTGTCCGTATCATCTTGAGCACAATAACATGTACATGTGTTGAGTACTAAACAAACACCGGATAGTAACCCACGCTGCACGGACACCAACCCGACACTGACACAAACACGACGACGTTTTCGTACTGTCGACAACCAAATGATAGCAAGATTGGAGCTTTTACCGCTGTTCCGCCATCAAGCGGCGCCGCCGCCGACCTCCATGATGCTCTTCGCCTTGGTGGCGTAGAGAGAGTACACCACCGCCTGCCTCTTCGCCACCTCCAGTGGAAGAGAGAGAGAATTTCTACTCTCGACGCCATTAGAGAGAGAGAGAGAGAGAGAGAGAGAGAGTTAGGGTTTGGAAAAGGGGAGGTGGAGAGTCGGAGGTGGAGAGTTTCTTCCGGAGGTCTCTTTGACTTAGGGTTAGGGGGGGGGGGGGGGGGGGGGGGGCAATTTAAGGAAAAAGAAAATGAATAAAAGAAAAGCAGCAGCAAATGTTGGATTCGAATCTAAGCCAAAAAAGGAGGCGGATAGGAGTGTTGCTGTGTTCTTGTGTTCTTCTGGAGGTCTCTTTTATATTTATGCTTAGAGTTAAAGGGGGCGGCCATTTAAGGAAAAAGAAAATGAATAAAAGAAAAGCAGCAAATGTTGGATTCGAACCTAAGCCGAAAAAGGAGAAGGATATGAGTGTTGCTGTGTTCTTCCGGAGGTCTCTTTGATATTTATGCTTAGGGTTAAGGGGGGCGGCCATTTAAGGAAAAAGAAAATGAATAAAAGAAAAGCAGCAAATGTTGGATTCGAACCTAAGCCGAAAAAGGAGAAGGATAGGAGTGTTGCTGTGTTCTTCCGGAGGTCTCTTTGATATTTATGCTTAGGGAACCTAAGCCGGATGGTAAAAAATGTTACGCCTATCAATCTGTCATCTAACCAATTGTTAACAATTTTTTTTCTGTTTGCATATATATCAACTAAGATATATAGTTTATATATTATTTATTATTGTATATGTATCTTTCTTCTAAACATATTTATTTGTTTTATATATATATATATATTCAATAACATAATTGCATGCATGTATTTTTTAAATTCAATTATGAAAAATGTTATATTCAAGATTTACATTGGGGCAGTAATAAAAACGTTAAAACTCCTACAGAAATCAAATTGACCAAACAAATTAATTGGGACAAGATTAATATGTTTGACTTCAATTATTGATGCATCTTTTTGCATAAATTGACCACTGAATTTATGCGATTCTTTCATGTCTTTTGCTTTACTAGAACTTGTAAGAATTCTTTTATTGAAACGAATTATTACGAGTTTTAATAGAAGTAAAAGACACGAAAAATTGCAAAAATTTAGTCATCGAATTATGCAAAAAGAGACATGAATAATTGAATTCAAATATGTAAATCTTGTTCCAATGAATTTGTTTGGTCAAGTGGATTTATGTAGGAGATATAACGTTTTATTGAGACAAGTACATTACCACTATCGATTACTATATATTATAAATGCTATTATCCTCATCTTATATCTATATTTTATATTTGTTCCTAACAGAGAGTTGTGCATATTAGGTGAGGACATGGAGATTTGCACTTACATCGGAACACTATGTTTGATAAAATATACTTCGTGTATATAACGGATGTATATTTATTTATGTGGTTATTTTATCGGATTTGTCTCCGAAAATCTGACATGTATGATGTACTTAAAACACCGATAGTGGACTAAGGTGATCGTGTGCGTGTCTGTTTTATAGTTTCTCCTAGTTCACTATTATATATATATATATATATATATATATATATATATATATATATATATATATATATATATATATATATATATATATATATATATATAAACATATTTGCGGGAATATATGGTCCTCATATTTATTAGACTGCATCCTAATATGCACTTTGATTTTTTCCTTTCCCGGTTATTAAAAATATTATTAACATGTTTAACTGTATTAATTATTTTTTGTACTACATTTGCAGGATAACATAATGACTTTAAAAAGTCGTACGTTCGAGGAAATAGATGCTGATTCGAGCATGATAAATTTATTCATGAAGTACCACTTAATGCAAAAAAAAAATATATATATATTGTCGCATATTGAGGGTAAATGACAAGATAAAAGAATAGTTGGTAAAAGAAAACAGAGGGCAAAGGAGGAGTTGACACCAAAGTTTACAGTATTTATCGATGTATCCGTATATAACATTTTTTATTATTGTATGTAAAAAAAATTATTATTGTATGTAATATTTTTTATAAGTGCAATATTATTGAATGTGACATTTATTATTATTGTATGTAACATCTTTTATAAGTGTAATATTATTGTATGTAACATTTTTATAAGTGTAATATTATTGTATGTAATATTTTTTATTATTGTTTGTAATGTTTTTATAACATTTGTAGGATAATATAATGGTGCCAAAAAAATTGCTATTTACTATCCCTACTTTGGGCTCAATTTTAGTCCATATTTTTATCCATGAAAAACGTAATGCTTTATGGGCTTAAGGTTGAGCTCTAAGTTAATAAATATTATTGTATATTCATTGTATCTAATTATATATATACTATTTATTATTGTATATATATACTATCTATTATCGTATTTAACTTTATATGTTATTATAGTTTATATACTATTTATTATTGTAGATATATACTATCTATTATTGTATTTAACTTTATAATTGTATGTAATATTTTTGATAAATGTAATATATATATATATATATATATATATATATATATATATATATATATATATATATATATTGGAATTGGTATTTTTATCCATGCATCACTCCAGAGGCGGAACAACATTCAACATTTGATGGCCTCATGACAATTTTTTTTTTCATAATACATATATCAGCCTCTACTACTCTCATAACCAAGAATTATATCGGGACGATTATGATAATTATGAATCATTTTAGTCAAATATTTGTATTTTTTGTATTTGTATTTTTTGTATTTGTATTCATTTTCGTTTTTGTATGCTTTATGTAGTTTGTACCTATTGTAAACAGATTATTATTCATGAAATTTAAATGAAGGGATAGGCCAGAGTCCCAGAAAAATTTATGGCCAAGTGATTTTTTGTCGTACTTTTAAATTTAAACATGTAAATCTTGTAGCTAATTTTATTTTGGTATATTATGAAACAAAATAATTGGTGTCATGTATCACATTGTAACAATTTAAAACTATGCATAAAACTAATTTTTTGAATATAATTAAATCTTTATTTTTTTACAGAAAAAAAAATCTCAAGTCCTCAACAAATATAATTATGGGTCTTGTGGCTTGTCTCATGATCTCATCATGCCATTTGCATTGCTTCTAATCTCTTGTGCTTCCCTCTATGCGTCTTAATTCGTCAAAATTGAAACCTATATAACAATACAAGATTCAATTAGTACGAATATAATGACATAGTAAATTGTAACTAAAAACATGTAAAGGAGGAAAACTTATATATCGCAGGTAAACCATTCAGCAATGATGACTATTGTTTTATTCAATTGTTATAAACAAAGACATAAAACACTTAAATAATGCTTAAATATATAAAAAAAATCCTATTTTTTTACTAAATTATTAATAATTATTTAAATATTGTCGATACAACCGATACTAAAAAATCTGATACTCCGATCTGATACCGCCGATACTGCCGATACGGATACTCATACAAATTGTCCAATACCGATACCGATATCGATAACGAGTTTTTGAACCTTGTAAATTAGGACGTATTGTGACCCTACTTACCAACTATGTTCACGTCTAAGACTAGTAACCCGAAGTTGTTGACCACCACAAAGCCCAGCATCAGCCTCCTGCCGACCCCGCCAAGGGCTTCGCCGACGGTGTCGGCGTAGGAAAAGGAGAGGCCAACGCGAAGGACGAAGTCCATCGAGTGCTCGACGAGGACGGCCATGGCGCCGGTGGCGAGCAACCCCGGGATGAGGCCGAGGATGCGGACAACGTCGGGAAGGGCCATGATCCCCACACCGATTGCCGTGGCCAAGAGGGTAGAGACGGCGCCGAAGTAGGACCCTCCGCCGCCGGAGATGTTGTGGTGGGACTGGAAGCGGAAGCTCGCGAGCATCAACATTCTCAAATTTGAAATTAATTAAAAAAAGATGTTCATTCTTGGTTGGTTTTATTTTAGGGCTATTTATATAGGCACTACATATATTGGTTAGGGCACCCTATTTTTTTTTTTAGTTTATTTACAAGTTTGCCATTCAATTTTTTTTCTTCAGGGAAGCCCAAAATTTGGTATAAAAGCCAATGACTTTTTATTTCCATATGTTCTCTCTTCTTCCTATGCTCTCTTCTTCTTTCTTCCAAAACCTAATTTATTCCAATTCTCAAAACCCTAGACCCTAAAGTGAAGATTGGGGGTCAAAATCCTAATTCCACTACAAAAAGTTACAATATTCAACCATTATTTGGTATGTCATCGATTAACTATGATGATTAGATTTTTCAAACATTAGGTCCACATATAAATATTGAATTGTATGTGCTTAATGTAGGAGAAATGCATCTCGAAGAAATTGGGTCATCTAATACACTAAATTCTCTTTCCGCTACGTCCGAAGAACTCCTCGGTTCTTCCAAAGCACTCTTGGTAAAGAATTTGATAAATTAATTTCAAATTTTTTCGTCGTAGGACTGCGAAAAAAATGACAGTCCTATAAATAAGAAGGACTGGCAAAAAACTGACAGTCTTATTTTTACTTAGGACTGTCGGGAAATGTTACAGTCCTGACTAACCATAGGACTGTCACATGTCCTGTAGTCCTAGTTAATTTTAGGACTGTCAGAAATGCCTGCAGTCCTAATTTCCTGCAGTCATGCTTTTGTTAAATTAACTTTAGTTTTCTATTGTAGTGTTATCATCTTCCGATATTGTAGTACATCCTCTAATTGCCGTTGATGTAGTCAATTTATTCTCGACCGATATTTACTTTGAATCAGATGAACAAGTGTTATATTGGTGCAGAGAAGTTGGATGGGAAAATAATATAGTCATTGTGATATCAAGATCGACCCGACAAAGACCGGGACGCAAAACTATATAGCTTGGATGTGAAAGAGGTGGTTTGTTCAAGTATCATGGAAAGAAAGATATAGTTCCCCAAAGAAAACTTTCAAACATAAGCATTGGTACGAGGAAATGCGGTTGTCCATTCAAGATCTCTATTGTAAACATAGAAGATGTGAAGTGGATAATCTAAGTGAAGAATGAAATCCACAATCATGTTATTGCCGAAACACTTACGGGTCATCCCTATGTCGGACGGTTGAACAATGTTGTGAAAAAGATAGTTGAAGATTTGTCCAGTTCAGGAGTTACACCTAGACAATTTATTCCGTCATACGACACGAATAACAAGTCAACAATTAAGTCAATCTATAACGCAATATCGAAATCAAACTCCAATAGTAAGAAAACAATAATGACGATGCAACAAGTGTTGAAGTTTCTTGCCAAGAATCATTATGTGGAATACCATAGAAGACATCCACAGAGTAATAAAGTCCTTACAATATTTTGGGCTCATCTCGATTGCACACATTTGGATAGGTCCTTCGTTGACGTATTGGTTCTTGATTATACATATAAGACAAATACGTTCAAGATGTCTCTCTTTCAAGTTGTTGGCTTCACATCTACGGGGAAAATATTTTTAGTTGTTTTTTGCTTCATGAAGAGTGAGAAACTTGAGGACTACACATGGTCGTTGAAAAAACTAAAAGCACTTTACACCAGACAAAAAGAGCCGTCTATTTTTGTTACTGACAGAGAATATCCCTAATTAATGCTATAGCTATCGTCTTTCCTCAAATAGATACACTACTATGCACTTGGCATGTCAATCGGAATATCCAATCACAATGTAAGTTGAAGTTCGAAAATGTGGATAATAAAATTGACATAGACTGTTTCGAAAAATTCTACAGTGATTGAAATCTTGCATGGCGATCCAGTACAAAAGACGGTTACGTTGTAGCATGGTACTTGTTCAAAGAAAAGTGGGAGATGAAGGAGCCGGCATGCATTTCTTATATCAAAGATACATGGCTAGAACTGCATAAAGAATATTTTATTTTAGCATGGACGAATATGGTGATGCATTGTGGCACAGTGACCACCAACCGGGTTGAAGGATCACACGCAAAATTAAAACATCTAAGGCCATCGGTCGGTAATTTTGTCTCCGTTTGGTAAGCTATAAATTTAATGCTAGATCAGACGGTGAACGAGATTAAGGCATCATTTGAGATTATTCTGAATATTGCAAAGCATGAACATAGAAATAAAGCCCTCTTGGATGCTTTAATGCATGTAATATCTCACAATGTATTGTGCTTACTATTTGAGGAGATAGGTAGGTCAAATTTTGTGGAATTTGATTCCGAGGTTTGGGGATGTTTACATCGACATACGGAGGGCCTCCTTTGTGCACATGAGATTAACGAATAACGTTGTCATTTTAGACCTATTCCGATGTTATTGATCAACGTTGGAAGCAGTTGTCGATAATGCCCATGGTGAAGAGTGACAATGATTTTATTTCTTTGCCACAAGTGAAACTCCACGCAAGGTGGTGTGCCTCACTGGGAGCGGAGCGGGAGTCCATTGAGCTTAAAATCCAAAAAAATACTAACCCGGTAACTACTAGAATGCACGAGCCATCTGTTGTTTCTAATCCCAAGGGAAGACCTCAAACAAGATTGAGTAGTTCACAGAAAAAAAGATGGAGTCAACTAATAGAGATCCAACGTTCTTTGAGCATGTTGAACGAAGTTTTGAGCATGCTCGGTCTACTTCGGTTGTCAATATTGTGACGGTGCAAAAAGGAAGAGTAAGCTAACTTTTTGAAGGAAAAAACAGAAAACGAACATGCCAAGCGAAGATACTATGGGTGTGTATATTGAAGGCTTCCTACCTGAGATATGCAGTTACATTTGGTCCATTGTTGATGTTCCTAAGGAAGGCCATTGTGAATTTTATGTGCTTGCAAGACATCTTGGTTCTTCCGACAAAGAATGATGGAGACAGGTTAGGTTAGAGTTGTACGAGGAGTTGGAGTCTCGTCTTTCATTCTACACCAGTATGTTAACCGAAGAATAGGTTGGAGACTAATTGACAAGCATTCCTTGCACCGATACCGTTACCGGAGAAGACCACTACATGTCCAATCCGGCCGCTACATATTTATTTGCTAATAGGTATAAGATACCAATTGTACTTATTTCGGAGAATATTAACAATGCTTTCTTTCTGATGTACGATCCATCGGCTGGGCACTGACTATCTAACCTATGTACTATAGGACATGTCGGAAATTACTTCGTCATACCAAAGTCAATCGGTCATTCTCCTATTCCTCCATCTTCAACAATTTTGTATAAACATGTACCGGACGCAGCAATCACTTGGACGACACCTTTTACGGATAAAATAAATCTCTATAAGAAGTTGTTGAAGATGGAGGAGCCCAGAGACATGCACGTTGGCCACTTCGATGTTGAAATCGACTGATATGAGTGGGGCTATAAACATGTATCATTTTGTATCACTTTGGTTCAAGTATAATTTTGTATCATTTTGTATGATGTTGAACTACTTTTGTATACGAAATATATACAAAAGTGCATTGAGGTGTCCACACCATTGGACACAACACATCTCCCTATATATATATATATTTATATATATTATATATATATATATATATATATATATATATATATATATATATATATATATATATATATATATATATATATATATATATATGAGTGGGGCTATAAACATGCCTGGTAGTTACGGAATAAGTCGAACACCAGATTTTAGAGAGAGTTGTTTGCAATTTGAAAAATTCCCCACTTTCAACTGAAATGTCTCCTAACGAAACGGAGTTTCTCCGAACCAAACGGAGCTTTCATCGATTGTTTCAGGATTTACTGATTTTGTACTTCTCATGGATTGTTTCGTCTTCGAAACTATCAAGATAATTTGTTGGGTTTTGAAAAAAGAGAGAAAAGTCCTGGAGTTACCAACCACTGGAGTTACCAACCACTGCTGTGGGGATCATTGGAGAAGATACAGCAACACTACGTCATCTCATATCACCGATATTTCACATGCAAAACTAACCTTAAGTTATTACATTACAAAGATGAGCTTTTAAAATGAGTAGAACAAAAGAGTGCAACTTTAACCAAAGGGTAAAATAAATGATGGAGTACAGTTCCATTGATAAAAGACATCTAAAAGTGTACTTTTCGAAATTTAGAATTAAATGGAATTTAAATATCAAATTTCATGTATCCAAACAATTTTCTAAACCCCTTTGTTTCTGACATCAAATAAATCACCAGAAATAATCGGAAACGGATGAACAACTCCTGATTTCCGTTAAAGCAAACACTTTGAAAACAGAAGCAGAACCAAACCATATATATCCACTAATAAAAAACCAATCAATCCCAAGATGAGAGGATTAAAGAAACAAACCTACTTATAAGCAACATGTTCCTTTGTGGTGGAATAAGCCATTGAGACCATAGGATGCCTGGGCTGCCAGCAGATGGCCCCATAGCTAGATATTTAGTCAAACACCATGTAGGCATTCATACTCATGCAATTTCGACACCAAAAAAAAAAGAAAAAAAGAAAAAAAAACTGCAGTACATCGATCATGAAGGAATAGTTTTATGCTTCATCAAAGGAAGACAATGAACATTAGTAATGAGTCAGAGTGGATATTCCAGAGTAATCACAAACGGATATATGAATATATAACAAAGAAGTTGCTACTCTTTGTTTCCTGGAACCAAATAAGAACTTGTTCTTCCCAATCAATAGCAAAAATTAGCGAAATAACATCCAACAATATGTCATGGTTAAGAGCATTACAGAACAATATTTCATGGTTAAGAGCATTACAGAACAATATTTGGAAAAAAACTACAAGTTGTCCAAAAAATAAAAGTATTTGTAGCCATCTCTCTTATAGCCAAGAAGGCAAAAAACTGGTCTAAACCACTTCATCAATCATATCCATTGTTAAACCGGGCATAGACGCCACACAATGGTACCGAAAAATGATGTGCCAGCTAGAAATACCATTATCCATCAAATAGGCTTGTCCTTCCTAGATGCTGTTTTGTGGACATCCCTGCAAAAAGTTAAGGTTCTTTTAGTGATTGAGTGTGGTCAAATAGATAAGCATATGAGGGTTTGTTTGAGAACACCAGAAGGCCCTGCAGATTATGTTACAAATTAAGGAGGTTAACTTAAAGCAATGGCAGCCGGAAAAACAAAGCCAATAACAACAAAAGATGCAGCACCAGTGATTAACAAAGCAAACCCCATACCGATATTCATTAGAAGGGTCAGAACCTGATTCCTATACTGCGAACCTTGATCTCTTTGTGTATGGGGGGCTACTGCAGTTTTTCCTACTCTTAAATACTTATTGTTTTATTAACTTTTTAGAAAAAATTTCATCTCCCGAATTTGTGATTTCCACCAAATAACTTGAGATCTGAGTGTCTGACTTTCATACTTATATTGAAGTTAGACCAATGGGGAATGAGTTGAGGGATCCAAGGCAACTGAAATCAATTGTTCTTTGTATTTTCTATACGGTTTATATTGCAGTAGGCTGCTCTGGATTTTTGCTCTTTGGAATCAGGTTCTGGCCCTTCTTATGAATATCGGTATTGGTGGTTTCAGTAATTTCGACGGTTTCATATCGGAGTTCCAGATTGTTGGTTCTTTATTGGGTGTACTGCAAACAAGTTACAAATTCATATTAGTCCATGCTGTCAACCTTTTATTGAATCGTTGATTAAGGGACGTCAACAATATACCCATATGAATAATTTGAAATAAAAAACATTCTCAATATAATATCATATCTTGCAGAAACCAAAAACAGAATACCAAACACTCTCCCTAACCTACTCCCTAGTCATTTCTCCCAACAGTAGCAATTGCAACAACTGACGTTGTAGGCAGCCTCCTCCTTTACTTCACAATCCTTAACCCACCCCTTCAATAAGAGGAAACAGAGAAAAATCAAGACAAAGAAAATACTAGCGGGTGGAGGAGGAAAGTAATGGTAATGGTGGATTGAAGGATGTCATGGTGGTGCAATCGGATTACAAGGTAGTGTTTGGTTGTGGTCGGGTTTGGGTGGTAGTAATGCCGGGATGGGAGGATGTGGGTCATGACGATGATTGCACGAGGAGGACAAGGAGAAGACTACAAGGGTTGCGTAGTTGTCGGAATAGGTAGGGAGGTAGAAAGAGGTAGTTGTGATTGAAAAAAAGGAATAAGGAAAGGGAAGTGAATGTAGGATATGGATAGTCATGTCAGGTCGACCTGCGGCCAGTTGTCAGGACGCTTGTTTGGACCGCATGGATGTCCCTTTTCTGGGCCGCATGGTATCCATGCGGTCCATCATCTGTTGAGTTTTATTTAGCGCTCATGGACGTCGGGTACATGGATGCGTCTTTTCCATGCTTCTACAAGACCCCCTTCAAAGTTTTCAAACTGGTAAGTTTGAAATACTTTGAATAAGAAGCATGGATGGGATACGTCCGGGCCATATGGACGAACGCTGTCAGGCTGTCCCTTACTCATTAACTGCCAGATTTTGCCTTGACCCTTGGGTGGATTTTGTTCGGATTCTGCACCATCTCCTGACGCGGGGCTCTAGGCGGCAGTTCCCAAGGAGATAAAAGTGGCACGCGAAAATTGAGGCGTCAAGTTCATCGACATAATTACCCCGTTTGTCATCTCGATCTCTTCACGCGTCTGTTGGAGCCTATAAGTAGGCGACTTGGGGATGAGAGAATTTTGTCTTCCGTTCCTCCCCCTTCGTGAAGATGCTCGATGTTGTCTTTCTCGCCGAGGAGTCGGTCGAGAGCAGGAATGATCCGTGGCCCCCTGATGCATGGCTTCTACTCCGAGGTAAGAAGGTATGCGTATTGGGCTGCTAAGGTCATCGAGCCACCGATACACAAATTTGTTGTGTGGGTAGTAAGTCCTCCCTGACATAAGCCATCCCTTAGCAAAGTTCTGCCGCATAGATGAAGGCACCCCTATGAAGGCGAACGAATATTGGTTCTGGCGACGCTGAAGGTACCAGAGATTCAGGCGCCTTCTCGTACGTTTTGACGATGAGGGGTGCGACCGCATCGGAAGTGCGAGCCTTGAGGCGGATTCTCATAGGCTCCTCGGGTGCTGTTGTGGCCTCGGCTTCATCGTCGGCCTCACTGCCACCTTAATCTTGGCGGACTTTCTTATAGAAGATCGAGTCGGAGTAGTAAATCTCGATTCCCTTAAACGGATCAACATCAGCGAACTCTGTTTTGACGAAACCGTATTCGTCCACATATTTTAGACACTGGTGGAGGGTGGATGGCACGATCTTGTGTTCATGTATCCACGGACGTCCCAACAAGACGTTATAGGACGTATCTACGTCTAGACGTAGCAGGTGACTTCTGTTTTTAAGTCGCCGATCTGACATTTTAGGCGAATTTTGCCCAGAGGGTAACTCCTCCCCTTGTTGAAGCTACTGATGGCGGTATTTGTGGCCGCCAGACGATGCATCGGGATCCCCAGGGTCTAAAGCAAACTTCTCTGGATGATGTCGATCGACGATCCTGGGTCAATATGCATTCGGTCCACCTTGATATCGCCAATGTATCCTGTGTAGTACAGTTGCCGATCGTGCCTATTGTTCTTGAGCAACACGTCCTGTTGCGAGAAGGTGATATTGGGTATCGCATCCATGGCGTTGTTGCAATGTGGACAAGCAGCAGGATCTTCGGTTGGCGGCTTGACTTGCGCCAGGTAGACATCGACATTCTGCAGTGCCTCACTCAGGACAGCCCGAGTGTCTTTAGAGAGCCGCAAAAGCTCAAATAGTGACAATTTTGCCAGTGTGTGGGCTAAAAGTCAAAATTACAGGGCCTTTCCAGCCCTTGCGATGCATCCTTGCGCAGCAGCTTATTGAAGCGCGTCTCTTTTTGTTTGGACTTGTCCACCGGTGGGGACTGAGATGGCCCGGGACCGGTGGTGGTGGCACGACAACCGGGGGCGTATCGTCTTGCATCGGTTGGTATATTGCCCTGACCTTGTTGCACCTACTGCCAACTCTTCAGCCGAGGAGAAAACCGTAATAACATGTCTTAAATTTTCTGCCTTTGGATTTGGCGATGGAGGATACCACAGGCTATGTCAAGTTTGGCATGAGGTCGGGATGGATCCACATGACCTCCCCACGTGGTGTGGCAGGAGGTATTAGCCCGGTCGTCTGGTCTCGAGCTGGTGGAAGGTTGACCACTTCCATAGTCGCCTTAGGGACCGGGACTACTCCGTCTTGGACTTTCGTCGGTGGAAAGTTGCCAAACTGGAGGGGCACCATATTGGTGGTGACCGTCACGTCATCGAAGTCCAGGGAAAGAGCCTTTGTGTCTATCAGACATTGGACCGTACCATATTGGTTGCCAAACTTTTCAAATTTTCAGGATGTCGAGTAACAAAGCAAATATCACAAAGTTTGAGATGAAAAATATTTAATGGTAAATGTAACTTCTAATTGTGGCAGAGAAAGTAAGGCTTTACTCATGAAAGAGAGTATTTAAAGCCATCGCGAGGAAGAATAAAGAGTCATCAGAAATGATAGAGGATTCATGGGATGACATGGATCAGAGAGCACAAATCATAATTGAGATTTGCCTGTGGATATTGGATAAGGTCATGTATAATGTCATTGAAGAAACTTGTGGTCGGTTTATGGTTGAAACTCGAGTTTCATTATGACAAAGTCATTGTCTAACAAGTTGTATGTCAAGAAGCAACTTTAGAGTTTTCGCACGAAGGAAGGGACCTTGATTCTTAGTCATTTAAACAGCTCCAACAAGATAGTAAGTAATCTTATTAGACTCAAAATCGAACTAGAGGATGAGGACAATGCATTTTTACTTCTTTCTTTACTTCTAGGGTCGTTTGACCATCTAGTTACAACAATTCTCTATGGAAAATACTCTCGAGATGGAGGAGGTAACTACTATTCTTTAAAATAAAATTATGAAGATGTCAAATTATATCAAGGAGTCATCCGGATTGATCGCTAATAAAAGGGGAAAGTCAAAGAGTAAGGATGAAGAAAAGAGTAGATGAGGAAAGTCTAAATCATCAGGACAGGAGAACGATGTATGTTGGACATATGAAGAAACAGTGTCCGGAGTATAAGTAGTAGCTAGAAAAGAAGGATAGAGATACCAGTTCAAGCGTGAGGGTCAAGCCAGTTTTGCATAGTTAGCCGAGGAGCTAACGTGTGATATACTTACCTTGCATAGCAGGAAGGAGAATTTCTTTGAGGCATGGATTCTTGATTCTGGATGCTACATGGGTCCGAATAGGACATAGTTCAACACATATTAGGGGTTCAACGGTAGTGTTGTTCTTATGGGGAATAATAGGTCTTGCCAGACCATTGCCATTGGGAACATCAAGATAAAGATGTTCAATGGAGTAGTGTGAACACTCTTGAATGTGATACGTTCATGATTTGAAGTACCTAATTCTCTAGGCATGTTGGACACAGTAGGTTGCAAGTTCGTTGGCCAAACCAATTCATTGAAGATTGTAAAGGGCAACCTTGTGGTTATGATATAAAGATTGTCACTGAACTTGTATTAGTTGTACGGTAGCACGGTCATTGATTGTACGATCGTCAGTACAGAGACAAGGGTAGAGGATACTACAAAGCTATGGCATTTACATATAGGCTACATGAGTAAGAGATGTTTATGTGAAAAAAAAGAGTTGCTAAAGGGTCTAAAGGAGCGTAAATTAGAATTTTGTAAGTTCTGCATGATGGGCAAGCAACAAAAGGTTGGCTTCAACCAAGAAGTTTACAAGACCGAAAGAGTCCTCGATTATATCCACTCAGATACATGGGGGCCATTACCAGTTCGTTCTAAAGGAGGTGCTCAGTTCTACGTCGCCTTCCTAGACGACTTCTCACGGAAGGTATTGATTTATTTCATCGAACATCAATCTGAAGTGTTGACCCGATTCCGAAAGTGAAAAACAGCCCTGGAGAAGCAAAAATAGAACATCGAAGTATTTACGGACAAATAATGGAAAAAAGTGCACCTCCACGGAATTTCATGATTACTACAAGAAGCAGGACATACAGCAACAATGGACAGGTCCAGTACATCCAGGGCAGAATAGGGTAGCAGAGTACATGGACAAGACACTACTATAGAGAACTAGAAGCATTCAGTTGCAGTCCGGTCTTTTGAGCAACTTTTGAACAGAAGCAGTTACTATGCATGCTCTTTGGTCTAGGTCACCATCTACGACCATCGATCTTCAAGTTCATGAAGAGGTATGGAGGGGAGAGCCAGTCAACTATGATTTATTATGGATGTTTGAGTGCGCAGTCTATTCGCTCGTGAATCAAAAGGGCAAGACCAAATTGGAGTCAAAGTTGAAGTAAAAAAAGTGACACATTAGGCTACCAGTTATGGGACCCAAAGAGGAAAAAGGTGTTAATGAGCGAGAAGTGATCTTCAATGAAGCTTCCATGTTGAGAGGTATGTGGGGAGGGGGGATTCTAAGAGGGCTAGTGACACATTAGGCGACCATAACTCGGTGGAGGTGAAGATTTCTAGCACTCATACATATATGGATTTTGAAGCACCTATATAACCTATTGGTGTAGATGAGGACCAACCCCATGAGGACCTACAATCAATACATTAAGGAGATCATGATATACAAATAGAACACTAGTGTGATACGGTTTTGAGGGTATGGTTATATTTTCTTTAGTCATGGAAACGTGTAGAGTGATTATAAAGAGGTTATTGGTAAGAGGATAGAGATTACTGGATCTTTGTCATGACAGAGGAGATGGAGTCACTTCAGAAGAATAATACGTAAAACTTGGTTCAGCTCCAAAGGGCAAAAGTGTCATTGGATGCAAATATGTATTCAGGAAGGACAATGACACGTACAAGGAACGTGTACTTGCGAAAGGGTACGTTCAGAAGGAAGGGATGACTATAAAGAGATATTTTTGCCAGTAGTCGAACATACTTCCATTCAGGTGTTGTTAGTGTTGGTACTTCCATTCAGGTGTTGTTAGTGTTGGTAGCTACTCATGATATTGTCACGCCCCAGTCCCAAAATATCGAGGGACTAGACACGTGGCAATGGCCAGCAGCACACACCGATGGACAAACCCAATTTAATGGATCCATCGGGGCATACTTAAGCTGTATATAAGGTCTATAACAACAAGTCAGAACTAATCTCATCCACAGAAAAGATAATAAGATCAACAGCAATAAGGAAAGTAAAACAAACATCCAGTCTCAGCAAAGTAATTCGGGGAACAACCCGATATAAAGTCTGTTACAATGGTTCACATAAACAGGAAAAGAGTTTAATTGATATTTAATCTGAGCATAGGGAAGCAGATGTTCAGGAGAAATCCTCAGCGATCACCTCGTCCTCAGGTAGTGGTACTGTTCCGAGAAGTGCTCCTGTTCCGTACACCTCAGGGTAGATCTCGTCTGCTAACCCTGGGGACATAATCCGGATCCAGGTCCTCAGGGGACATAGCAAGGTACAGATAATACAAGCCAAAATAAATGCAGTGAAATAGTAAATAAAATAAACAGGGTGAATATGTAACCATCTATGTGAAATGCAAGTTGAGAGCATCACTAAAACTAAGGCTGATACCACTACAAGCTCTGTGTCGGGGAGCCGGTAGTAGTTATACTATGTGTTTTACTATGTGTTTACTATGGATTTTATATATATATATAATCAGCCTGTAGCCTGTGTGTCTCTTCCCACCCAATGTAACCACACGTCTCATGTCCATGTCACGTGAGATCATATCTAATGCAGTGAGTCATACTATGTTTATGAATATAATATCTAAGAATATAATGTCTAAGTCATAAATCCTGCAACCTACACAGAATCACCTTGAATATTTCAGGAAGATTCTGTCTTATGATTGTGTCAGGTGTCCTGGGTATAACGTACTTGATAATGCAAGTACAAGAATATAAAGGGTCACGAATGTCCATCTCTAGATGACGTACACAACTCCGCGTACGGGGTTGGCACCCGAATATTAATCGAACGCTAAGTAAGTCACACGGTCCTAGGTTTAAGCATGTACAACAGTTATAATTAAGTCAAAGTAATATGTATCAAAGACTGCAAGTTGGCAAGGTACACTTGCCTGAGGTTCCGGCTCCAATTGTAGCTCTGGCTTCAGCGGGGTTTGCAGGAAGTACTCCGGTTGCTGAAACAAACATCACCATCAGATTCAAAAAATATTAATCAGCTAAAAATGCCTGTCCTTGAGTCCAGTTTGGACACAGGGACGAAAATGACATTTCGGGGCAAAACGGGGTCCAAATGTGGGCCGCTTTGCACCGAAAAACGTGTCAGGGTCAAAGGTCTCCAAAATAGTCCAACTTAGTGTCAACAGGTCAGGAACGATAATACGAACCCAACAGAACTTCCAGAATTGGATTTCGATGAGCCGTTCTCAAAATCACCCGTCGAGTGGAGCCTGTGGGGTCCACGACACGCGATTTTGTCAACGTTCTCAGAATCGAACCAAACTTGGCTCACAGGACCAGCGTATTGCTACGAGTCCGATGGCGCAAGTTTCGTCTCGACCTGACGTGTGTACACTAAGTTACAACAAGATTCAGAAAAGTCGGATACGGGGCGATGTCCGCGGATACGCACTGATTCCGGTGTGCACGCACATCCGAATAAGCTTCTGCGAAATCCCGCACGTCCGTATCAACGACGCGCACGTATCGGTGAAGACCGCACGTGATCAAGTCGTCCCGTTTGGCGGGGCGCACTCAGTTCCGGGGTGAAACAGGGCGTTGATTTTCCTGTTTTTGGATCGCGGTTTGCGATCACCACAGGACGCGATGCGCCGAGCAGGTTGCACGCGCACCGAGAGGGTCACGCAGGGTTCGCAACGCAACAGACGGAATCAAAATCGGATAAACGAGCAGGGAGATACACGTACCTGAACAGGGCTCAAAAAAATCGACTATCATCGTGTCCGACACGTGTCCGACACGTGCAAGACCTAGGGTTAGGGTTTCTGGGCTGGACGGCCAGTTGAGGCGCTGCGGTCGGCGTCGCCGGAGGCGGGCAGTTCGTGGCCGAAGGGAGGCGCTGGCTAGGGCGGGGCACGATGAGGCTGCTGTTGGGGAAGAAGGAGGAGGGGAGGAAGGGAGGCCGGCGTCGGTCCTGGCCGGAGGAGGGAGGAGTAGGTGGTCGTCGGGTGCGGGCTGGAGGGAGCCGCGGGCTGAGGGCGGTGCGTCGGCGCTGCGAGATCGGGGGTCGAGCAGGGACTCGGGTCGGCCGGAGTTTCTGGAGGGGAAGCTCGGAGACGGCGGCTGGGCGGGTTCTGGGCAGCGGCGAGAGCTGAGGCGGAAGGCGGCAGGGCTGGAGGGTTCAGGCGGGGGTTCGTCGGTGTCGGGCGGAGGAAGGAGGGCTCGAGGACGCGACTGGGCGGGTTTAAATAGCGGGAAAAAGGAGGTGGAGCGGTCGGGGGTTACAGGAATAGGAAGGGGAGGCGCTCTGGCCGTTCGGGGGAGACGAAGCGGGAGGGTCGCCGGCGGCCGGTGGGGTTGTGAACGGAAGGGGCGGCGGGTTCTGGACAGAGTAAGGAGAAGGGTTGTTGGGCCGGGTCGGGTCCTAAGCGGGTCGGGTCGAACCCGGATCCGACCCGCTAAGGTTGGGTTGGGTTCACAGTTTGGTTCGGTTTGGTTTTATTTGAGTTGGTTTATTTCAAATAAACCCGGTTTAATTAGGGTTCAATTCGGTTTAATTAATTAATAGTTTTTAAGGCTTTAAAAATCTATCCGGGATCCAATAAATTCCCGAAAAATTATCCTATGTCTAGTTTTTTATTTTACACCATAAAATATTATTCTCATAATATTTTATTATTATTTATTATTATTTTAAAAATCATTTAATAATAAAACACCTGAATTTAATTACAGAAAATTCCCAGAAAATTCCAGAAAATTATGATAAATCCAAATTTTAAATTTATAAAAATCAGAGGGATTACAATTTACCCCCTTAAGAGGATTGCATCCTCGCAATCAAAGAATAACCGGTCAACAGAGATGACACGGTTGCAAAATTTATTCGAATCAGAAAATCAAGGTTAAGAGTAACACCTAGGAAAAATTATTTCCCTAAGCATTAAAAGTTATGCAATTTCCCAAATGTGGGAAATCTAGAAGATTACAGTTTTTAGAAAACCAGGTTATCTTTCAAAAATATATCAGGTTAACATTTATAAAACATTCTAAGTTATTTGCAAGTTCAAAATTACTAGGTTAACACTAGGTTATCAATTATTAGCAAGTTAAACTATCAGGTTAAGTCTGGGGTCACGAACCAACAGGCACGAATTAAAACAATACTAGAAACAGAACTATAAAAACTTACGCGCATTAGCTACTCCATGATTCTGCGCGTCTCCCACAGTCATCGCGAAAGCTTGTCCGCATCCTTGAGGTGGATTCCTCTGCTGCTGCTGGGCCTGTTGGAAGAGTGCTGCCTGTGGTGCCAAGGGTGGCCTTGGTTGATACCCTCCTGGTGCTGGTAGAGCTTGTTGGTTTGCCCTTGGTGCTCCTCCTCGATGATAAGGACAATCCTTGGCTAAGTGTTGATTGGTTCCGCAAATCAAGCATAATCCCAACTTGCGTCTGCAGTCCTTCTCAATATGGCCTACCTTGCCACAGTATTGACATATAGATAATATCTGTGGAGTGGCTCTGGGTGGCTGGTGTATGTGAGGTCTCTTTGCAGCTTCTTCTTGTGGTGCTTTGGCTGATGTGGAAGACCATTTCAGACTGGTCTCTCTCCTGGTGACGCGTTCCATGCGTCGGGCTGCAGCAAGAACGTCCGAGTAAGAGGTAGGTGTGACAGATCCGATGAGTCTCTGCAGTTCGAAGTTTAGTCCATCGAAGAATTTCTCAGCCTTCTCTTCTTCCGTTGGGATCAAAGTAGGGGCGAAGCGACTTAGACGAATAAACTCGGCGTTGTATTCTTCCACCGTCATAGCATCCCGAGTGAGGCGATTGAACTTGTCCCGAAGTTCTGATCGTGCGATAGCCGGAATGTACATCTCCTGAAAGAGTCTGGAAAACTCTTCCCAAGTGACTCGGTCTGGTCCAAGCCTGGTCTCTTCAGATAGCCACCAATGATGAGCATTGTCCGTCAACTGCATTCTAACAGCGGTCATCCAACGTTCTCTTGGAAGTTCAGCTGCTTCCAACTGGTGTTGTATGTTGGTGAGCCACTCATGAACTTCGGTTGGTCCTTCTTTGCCCGAAAAGGTACGGGGCTTGAGTTGACGGAAATCAGTGATAGACCCTGTTGCTGGTCGCCTAGCTTGTGGGTTCACTTGCTCCAAGGCGGTTACTAGGCTGGTTCTCAAATACTCTGCCTCATGACGATGCGCCTCCTGATGAATTTGTTGTTGGGCTTGCATCATTGCGTAGATCATTTGAAATATCTGCTGCCCGTCTATAGGTTGCCCTTGTGGGAATACGGGCATCGGTGGAACGAACTGCGGAGGCGGCGGGATGTCATCACGCCGGAACCTGGAAGTATGCTGGCCCGCTTGATTGCTTTGGGAAGATTGTCCTCGGTCTTCGGGTGTCACTCCGTCATCATAAGTAATCACATCGTCGTGTGGTGTATCCAAGGGATTCTCGTCTCTGCTTCTTGGATCCATTACTCTGCATCAAAATAAAATATATGAAGCGCACTGGATTCAAGGCAAGATGCAAGTCAAAAGTTAATTTGAATACGATACGGATATCAAGAACGTTTCAAGCAAGTGGATGAGATCCTAAAAACTTATCCTATTCTTATTGCAGGCCTGTTCGGTCCCTAAGTTGAAACCGAGCAATTTAGTCGGAGACCTGCATGGGCCACCACAAAAACAATGTCACGCCCCAGTCCCAAAATATCGAGAGACTAGACACGTGGCAATGGCCAGCAGCACGCACCGATGGACAAACCCAATTTAATGGATCCATCGGGGCATACTTAAGCTGTATATAAGGTCTATAACAACAAGTCAGAACTAATCTCATCCACAGAAAAGATAATAAGATCAACAGCAATAAGGAAAGTAAAACAAATATCCAGTCTCAGCAAAGTAATTCGGGGAACAACCCGATATAAAGTCTGTTACAATGGTTCACATAAACAGGAAAAGAGTTTAATTGATATTTAAACTAAGCATATGGAAGCAGATGTTCAGGAAAAATCCTCAGCGATCACCTCGTCCTCAGGTACTGGTACTGTTCCGAGAAGTGCTCATGTTTCGTACACCTCAGGGTAGATCTCGTCTGCTAACCCTGGGGACATAATCCGGATCCAGGTCCTCAGGGGACATAGCAAGGTACAGATAATACAAGCCAAAATAAATGCAGTGAAATAGTAAATGAAATAAACAGGGTGAATATGTAACCATCTATGTGAAATGCAAGTTGAGAGCATCACTAAAACTAAGGCTGATACCACTACAAGCTCTGTGTCGGGGAGCCGGTAGTAGTTATACTATGTGTTTTACTATGTGTTTACTATGGATTATATATATATATATATAATCAGCCTGTAGCCTGTGTGTCTCTCCCCACCCAATGTAACCACACGTCTCATGTCCATGTCACGTGAGATCATATCTAATGCAGTGAGTCATACTATGTCTATGAATATAATATCTAAGAATATAATGTCTAAGTCATAAATCCTGCAACCTACACAGAATCACCTTGAATATTTCAGGAAGATTCTGTCTTATGATTGTGTCAGGTGTCCTGGGTATAACGTACTTGATAATGCAAGTACAAGAATATAAAGGGTCACGAATGTCCATCTCTAGATGACGTACACAACTCCGCGTACGGGGTTGGCACCCGACTATTAATCGGACGCTAAGTAAGTCACACGGTCCTAGGTTTAAGCATGTACAACAGTTATAATTAAGTCAAAGTAATATGTATCAAAGACTGCAAGTTGGCAAGGTACACTTGCCTGAGGTTCCGGCTCCAATTGTAGCTCTGGCTTCAGCGGGGTTTGTAGGCAGTACTCCGGTTGCTGAAACAAACATCACCATCAGATCCAGAAAATATTAATCAGCTAGAAACGCCTGTCCTTGAGTCCAGTTTGGACACAGGGACGAAAATGACATTTCGGAGCAAAACGGGGTCCAAATGTGGGCCGCTTTGCACCGAAAAATGCGTCAGGGTCAAAGGTCTCCAAAATAGTCCAACTTAGTGTCAACAGGTCAGGAACGATAATACGAACCCAACAGAACTTCCAGAATTGGATTCCGATGAGCCGTTCTCAAAATCGCCCGTCGAGTGGAGCCTGTGGGGTCCACGACACGCGATTTTGTCAACGTTCTCAGAATCGAACCAAACTTGGCTCACAGGACCAGCGTATTGCTACGAGTCCGATGGCGCAAGTTTCGTCTCGATCTGACGTGTGTACACTAAGTTACAGCAAGATTCAGAAAAGTCGGATACGGGGCGATGTCCACGGATTCGCACTGATTCCGGTGTGCACGCACATCCGAATCAGCTTCGGCGAAATCCCGCACGTCCGTATCAACGACGCGCACGTATCGGTGAAGACCGCACGTGATCAAGTCGTCCCGTTTGGCGGGGCGCACTCAGTTCCGGGGTGAAACAGGGCGTTGATTTTCCTGTTTTTGGATCGCGGTTTGCGATCACCACAGGACGCGATGTGCCGAGCAGGTTGCACGGGCACCGAGAGGGTCACGCAGGGTTCGCAACGCAACAGACGGAATCAAAATTGGATAAACGAGCAGGGAGATACACGTACCTGAACAGGGCTCAAAAAAATCGGCTATCACCGTGTCCGACACGTGCAAGACCTAGGGTTAGGGTTTCTGGGCTGGACGGCCAGTTGAGGCGCTGCGTTCGGTGTCGCCGGAGGCGGGCAGTTCGTGGCCGGAGGGAGGCGCTGGCTAGGGCGGGGCACGACGAGGCTGCTGCTGGGGAAGAAGGAGGAGGGGAGGAAGGGAGGCCGGCGTCGGTCCTGGCCGGAGGAGGGAGGAGTAGGTGGTCGTCGGGTGCGGGCTGGAGGGAGCCGCGGGCTGAGGGCGGTGCGTCGGCGCTGCGAGATCGGGGGTCGAGCAGGGACTCGGGTCGGCCGAAGTTTCTGGAGGGGAAGCTCGGGGACGGCGGCTGGGCGGGTTCTGGGCAGCGGCGAGAGCTGAGGCGGAAGGCGGCAGGGCTGGAGGGTTCAGGCGGGGGTTCGTCGGTGTCGGGCGGAGGAAGGAGGGCTCGAGGACGCGACTGGGCGGGTTTAAATAGCGGGAAAAAGGAGGTGGAGCGGTCGGGGGTTACCGGAATAGGAAGGGGAGGCGCTCCGGCCGTTCGGGGGAGACGAAGCGGGAGGGTCGCCGGCGGCCGGTGGGGTTGTGAACGGAAGGGGCGGCGGGTTCTGGACAGAGTAAGGAGAAGGGTTGTTGGGCCGGGTCGGGTCCTAAGCGGGTCGGGTCGAACCCGGATCCGACCCGCTAAGGTTGGGTTGGGTTCACAGTTTGGTTCGGTTTGGTTTTATTTGAGTTGGTTTATTTCAAATAAACCCGGTTTAATTAGGGTTCAATTCGGTTTAATTAATTAATAATTTTTAAGGCTTTAAAAATCTATCTGGGATCCATTAAATTCCCGGAAAATTACCCTATGTCTAGTTTTTTATTTTATACCATAAAATATTATTCTCATAATATTTTATTATTATTTATTATCATTTTAAAAATTATTTAATAATAAAACACCTGAATTTAATTACAGAAAATTCCCAGAAAATTCCAGAAAATTGTGATAAATCCAAATTTTAAATTTATGAAAATCAGAGGGATTACAGATATGGAGTTGGATTAAATGGATACTAAGATGATATTTCTGTAAGGAGAGTTGGTAGAGAGGATCCTCATAAGGTAGCCTGAAGGATTTATGGAGCCCAATAAGGAGGATCATGTGTGTGAGCTCAAGCTGTCTTATGTGGGTAGAAGCAATATCCCCCGAAGTGGTACAAGCATTTCAACTCTTTCATGATGAAGACCAACTTCACTAGATATGAGTATGACAGTCGAGTCTAAAGGAGGCTCAAGGCTCAAGTATGTCAATAACATGTTGATTGCTTCCAAGAGTATAGGAGTTTGACACGATAGACTTAGGTGGAGGAGAGAAGTTCATGGGATGAAAATTCATCGAGAAAAGAGCTTGAAAGCTATAGTTGCCCCAAAAGAAATACGTAGAAAATGTGTTGGAGAGATTCTAGGTAGGTGAGTACCCCGATCGTCGGTCATTTCAGGTTATCCTCATTCAAAGGAGGATAAGGAAAAGATCTCTCGATTTTTGTATGCGAGCGCAATAGGTTCATTGATATATGACATAGTGTACACTCGTCCCGATCTTTTGTATACAGTCACTTTGGTGAGCCGCTTTATGTAAAATCCCGAGAGTCTTCATTTGGAAGCTGTGAAATGGATATTTCGATATCTTAAGAGGTCAAAGAACCTCGGTTTGTTGTTTCACAATTCAAAACACTATCCCAAATGTAGGATTATGTGGGTATTGATTAAGCTGGTGATTTGGATAAGAGAAGATCTACTACAAGCTATGTATATACACTTGCAAATTCTCGGGTCAGTTGAAAGTCCACACTTTAGAATATCGTGACACTTTCACTACGGAGTCAAGAGTACATAGCAGACGTCGATTCATCTCGCCAAGAATTCAGTACACATAGTCGGATGCGATACCTCAAGATACAGGAATGATGCAATAAGGAGATCGATCTCTTGAAGATCGACACTAAGGTAAACCCAGTTAACAAGCTAACCAAGGCAATTTTAGTAGAGAAGTCCAAGTTCGCTTTGACATCCACTCAAGTACTTAGAGTGGAGGAAGGTTCGCGGCCTCAGTAGAAGGCCGTGATAATTTCACAGTTCTAGAGTAAAGATTGTGGCAGTTACAATTTCTCAGTTATGGTACAAGACTGTGCCAGTGAACCGTATGTCAGTCTTGGGAAGGATTAAAACAGTGTGGAGTTTGTTTGTTCTAGTTAAAAACCATGCTAGTGCAGAGAAATATCTAAGTTGGAACTAAAGTTTAAAGGAGCACGAAGTATCACACGTCTCATAAGGTGGCTAGAGGAACATCTCGTCAAGATAGAGATTATTGGATATAGCTTGTGTTCTTACGGAGAGCTACGAGCGCCATACGAAGAGTCGAAGAAGCTTGAAAGGAGCCAAAAATAACAATAAAACAAGAAGTATCAGTATGGCGGCATATCGTCAGTATGCTGGAGGCATACTTCAAAGTGCAAGAATCGTCCAACATGTTTTTGGGAAAATTGTCCAAAATTTGTGATTATTATGCTTATTGGATGTATTTCGTAGGCATACTGTCAGGCCAGGACGGAGTATACTTATACTCGGTTCAAATTTAAAGTTGTCGTTTCGATAGTCAGATTACTCCAGAACTTAGGTCAAGTGTAAGGGAGATTTAATATCCCTAGTCAGACTCTTTTCTCTTTTGTTGGTTACTTGAGGCTATAAAGTTTTGTAGGGACTGCTAGAGAACTAGAAGAAATTAGAAGGGGAGATCGGTGCAAATTTGATGGGTGAAATTGTAATATTCTATAAGGCTCTTTTTTTATTAAATAAGGTGTTCTCTCCTTTGTCTTCTGGAGTAGGTCTCTCTTGTGGATAACATTTGGGATTTTCTGCAATTTCCTCTTAAAACTATTGTTTATATACATAATATAAATTGGATAAGATTTGGGGTTTGTGCTTTGGGGTTCTAAACTAATGACAAACCAAATACAAAAACCTTCCAATTATACAATCTATAATATAAGACATAAATAATTTCATTATCCAGCTAAAACTTTTCCAACAATTTTAAGAAAATTAAGGAAAAATTCATACTTTAAGAATATTAATGGAAAAATGTTACCAAAAGCAAATGACAACTTAAAAACATTTTTATGTTGTCATGTTTCCTTAATATGCAATTTTATTGTATTGCATTCATAGTGAATCCCCCTCATTCGACATTCGAATTACCATACCAACAAGGACAAAAATGTTTACCCCATAATAACATGATAATAATGAAGCCTCTTATTAGGAGAATGTTCTATAGTACAAATGCAGTGGATATACGCTCCCAGAAGGACTTATGGTTAACAATAGCAGGTAGAAGCCAAGGCATGTTAACAATAGCAGGTAGAAGCCAAGGCATGCTAATGGGGTCAATTATAGCTTTAACAATGCCGATTCGAAGTTATTTTCCAACGCAAGTTGATAGTGTTAACCACCTAGGTTTCCATGTACGAGTACGTCATGTCCTCAAATACCGTGCACATCAAACAGTGAGTTACCAAATACGTACAACTCCAATACGTATAACACTAAACATATGACCTAGCTAATAGGTTAGTGCACACAACAAGACAGTGAGTCAAAACGCCTAGGGTCTACACAAACATATAGAAATATGTGATACCCACAACTAACAACTTAATTTTCCATAAAGTTATTACTAACACCAAATACTATTCATACATGCATATATATACACTAGTTATTAGGGTTCATGAATCCACAGTGTCATGCAACAACACAACATAAAGGAAAAGAGGGCAAGTACAAACCTCGGTGTGCTCGTAACCGAGGAGGGGGTGACGCTCGTCCGCGGTCCATGGAGGTCGGTCTCCGGCGGTGGTGCTCCGGCCAACAGTGGCAGCAGTAGCAACAGTGTCAGCAGTAGCACGGGTCGTGGTGGTGACTGGTGGGGGTGGTCGAGGCTGTGGTGGTGATCGATGATGGGAGGAGGAGAATGGTGGTTGTTGCTGTCGAGAAGTCGAGGGTGGCTGTGGTCGGGAAAGAAGTAAAGTCGGGGAAGTCGGCTGTGGTGGTCGAGGTGTGGTGGCTATGGGGGTCGAGGTGATCGGAGATGGGAGGAGGAGAATGGTGGTTGTGGTGGTGATCGAGATAATGGTACTTGTAGCTTGAATCATACACCTGATGATACTCGAGTATACCAACTGTCTGATGCTTTTCCTGGGATTAGACTTCTTCATCTTCATGTTACACTTAAGGAGTATCGACCCTGATACCCAAAGCGTGTAACCAATCTTTTCATGCAGAGATCTTATGATTGAGCAAGCCCACCTGGCATCCGGATTAACTTATATCCTTAGGATGACATTTGTAATCCCATGTCCTGAGTTTGGCCAAAAGGATATCTTTGTTCTAGTGATACTTCTATATCCGCAGCTGGAATTAGCAAGTCGTCCACATAGATACAAAAGATGACTCCTTTATTATCAGCAAACTTCGTGTACACACTCTTGTCTGTCTCGCTGATCATGCGATAACTTTGACTAGATGACTTGTCAAACTTCTGATGACATATCCTGAGATTTGATTTAGGTCGTATTGAGATATCACCAATCCGCAGACTATCTTCAAACCTGAATGACAATAATTTTGACTGTTGTCCGTGAATCTCTTATGTTTGTCTTCCTCCAAGACTTGTTTTCTTTTCTTCGTCTGATAAACAATCATCTTATGAAGAGTAGTCACGGCAATCATCATCCTGATATATGATACCTTCAACGAGGTGCCAAAGAACTCAATCTCCTGTATCTAAGAAAACCCCTAGGCTTCAAGCCTAGTCTTGAACTCAACTGTTTTGAATATTTCCATTTTCTTCTACTGAAGATATACAAGCATTTGATAGGTTTAGCTCCTTTAGACAGATTGACAAATTGATCAACATCTAAGTGTTGTTATGGGGTAAATCTCTTCATGGACTGCCTCCTCTTAGCAGACTAATTCTCTGGTCTTTATCGCCTCAACATTGGTAAGTAACATGACCTCCATATGATAGGTGATAAGATTATCATTGGTCCTTCGACCTCCTGACTCTTCTTGTTGACTGCTCTTCGAGTTCTGGTTTAAATATGTCTCATTTATGATAACTCCTTCCTGAACTACATCTTCTTCTACATAAGTGCCAGCTTCTCAGGCTGAAAAGGTCCTCCGAAAATAACACATACACCTAAAACCCCCACATTCAAATAATATTCATGTGGATCTAATTTTGAACCAGAGTTACATCAGAAGTGACGAACGGTACTTAGGACATGACCGTAAGTGCAACCTTCTTCCATAGACAATCTGGAAGGCCCTTTGTACAAAAATATAGAAATTATCATTACTGTCAACTGCTCGTCCTTCCTATCTGTACCTTTAATGGACTGGGAGAGTATGAAGATATCGTTCCATAGTCAATTTCATGTTTTAGGCTGAATGATATAAATCCAAATAATGATGCATGTTCCATAGTCAATTCCATGTTCTAAGCTGAATGATGTGAATCCAAAGAACGATGCATGTTCCATAGTTAATTCTATGTTTTAAGCTGAACGATGTCCTTCGTCTTAATAACTTCTGAGTCTATTGAGTTATAGACCAGTATGACACTCAGCTCCAAACTTGAAGTCTCTGAGGTTCTCGAATGCTTAATCCTTCGATTTTAAGAAGATACGCGAACGCGTTTTTCGAGAAATCGTCAAGGAAAGAAGTGATAAACTTTATTCCAGCCCTTTGTAGAAAATAGAATTCACAGATATCTGAGCGCACCAGCTCCATAGGATTTGTACTTGTAGTCATCCGTCTAAACGGCTTCCTGACTACCTGTGTCTGAACATAGTCATCACCTCTCTCCACCTCCTTACCCCAACATCTTGAAGATATTCCTGAACTAGATATCTTTGTTGGAAAAGATATGCCTTAGTCAGATGCGTCATAACTCAATAAGAGCAATATATTTCTCAAGCCGGAAGTCCAGAACCATAATCATGATACCTAGATCTTCTACTTGACACTTGTTCACCATATAGACCGTCTTCTAAGATAGTGCTCTTCCTTGGTGAACTACTCTTTTCCAGAGCATGCATGGCCAGATGCACCAGTGTCTAACCACCAGTCAATAACCATGCTTGATGACTCAACCTGCACAATAATAGTAACCAAGTTAAGTAATCAAATGAGCCAAGTTTAGTTATACCTTGCTATATTGGTTTGAATTGGTTTTTCTTTCAAGCTCCAATTTCAGCCATGCGCCAAGTCATGTCTAGTGCAGTGACCTTTATGCACCTAGGCCACCATGTGCCAATCTTGCCATGCGCAGAGATGACCATTCGTATAAGATACTATACTGCCATCTCTGCTATGCGCCAAGACCTTCAATGCTCTTTCATGCGGCAAGAGCCTGCCATGCGATAAGAGTCTGTCATGCGGCAGGTGCCTGCCAAGCGCCAAAGTACTCTCCTTATGCGCATACTCTGCAATCCTTAGTCATCTTGTAATCTTTCTTCCAACTGGAATGCGCATCCTTCAAATGTTAACTCCTCCATCCTAGAAAATGGTAGGTTCCGACAACTCACGTTCAACATTTGACAAATTACTCCTTTCCTCATCCAAATATTCGAAGTGTATCCCGTCAATCTTCTCAAGTTTGTAAAAACTTGTTGCCGAGCAGATTTGATTGGATGTTCTTTCATCTTGCTTCGGATCTTGCTTTGAGATTGTTAGTCCCGAGGTAGATCAAAGATGGAATAATGTGGGTCATAGCAGAGCTACTAGCGAGACCCAAAGGTCTGTTCTCTACTGGAACCCAAGTTGTCATCGAGATCAGAGATTCACACAAGAGTTCCTCATCTGATATTTTTCGATTCCAACGAAGCACAAACCAAGAACAGGTTATAAACTGACTTCGAAGAAAATAAAAATTATAGCAAGCAACAAGAAAAACGTTCTTCTCTTTACATTCGCAGACTTTACAATGAGAAAGAACGAAGCAAAGAAAAAAGCTGAAGAAAAGCTCCTTGCTGGGGTGGTCAAAATTACCGTTGCTCAAAGCAAGATTCGTCGTATAAACGATCTTCTCCCAGGAACCAGCAAGTTAACAAATAAACTTCTGGAACTCTCAATGTCACATTCGAAAATACTCAAAAACATCATGTGGGAGGGGAACACTCAGGACCGCCTGTCTTCTGGTGTTCTCGATTTTTTATCTGTTTTCTCTCTCTCCTCAAATGAAAGAGTGGGTCCTCTATAAAATAGAGAAAAATAACACCTATGTGGCCTAGGAAACTCCAGGCCGCATATGCGCTGACCGACCAGATCCCCAAAATTTGGTTGTCAGAGCGGCAGGCGCGTCCGCGCCGCCTCCGCCGCCGGTCATGCTGTACTGCACGAGGCAGACAACGCCGCCAAACGTCGAAAGTAGCCGCATGCGCCGCATAATCTGGAAGGCACAAAAAATCATGCGCCGCATGCCGCCTAAAGCAGATCATGTCCCCTCCACATGCAACTCGCTCATCCAAACCTGGCCGCATAGTGTCTTGGTCGCATAGTCCCAGGCCGCATGCGCCCGAGCTAGCAACCGTGCATGCAACTCGCGCATAAAAGGAGCGCACGAGCCTTATGCGACGATGCTGACATGCTAAGTGCGCCAACAAAGCGCCACTTTGTGCCCTTGAGCCCGAGTCCGAGTCGCTAAATCCCTGCTGGGCTTAGCTCCTAAGAAAAACTTTTCAAATGTGGTGACAAAATAAAGATTGTCATAAAAGAGTTCACACTTAATCCCTCTAGAAAATTCAACCCACATGGGCCACCACAACATGTGCATATATCAATATTAAGCATAACTATATATTGAGATATACACATTGGTGGTTTTCCAATGTGGAACTAAAACTCCTAAAGCTAAGTGGAAAACACCAACAGTTATTTTGCACTCGAGGTGTGCCGGGTGACATGCTGATGCACTGCGTCCGGTCCATACAATAATTTATCGCACTCTGGATGGTAGCATACATGATCGTAGCATGTCTAGAGTCCCGCCCATTGTATAGTGCGGCTATTGACATGCTTAGTTCACGATCACTACGTGTTTTGATCGATGCTTTCTTTCTCGTGTATCCGTATTTATCTGTTTTTATCACTACACGTTTGATTTTGTTTCCATTTTCACTTTCCATTGTTATAACATGAAAGATGGCTTATATTTACTACCCCTCACTTACTTGCATGCTTAGTTTATAGTTTTGATATGTTTCGTAGCATATTGTGACTGTTATGATCACGAGTATCATATTTTCTTACAACGTATTTATCCGATTTCTCGTATTATTTTTGTTCTTGCTCTTGTATTGACTACATGTTAGATCTTGTGGTGGCTAGATGTAATATTTTACTGGTCTCTAAACCAGGGAGGAAGCTTCCTTAGGACCAAAGGGCCCTAGCCCTCCCTTGAAATTTATAAAAATCCAAAAAAAAAAAAAAAATTCTTTGTGTTTTTGAACTTCTCTTGACATGTACATAAATTTAGAACAATGGATCTAGAAGTATGAAGGCTTTCGTTGTTTAATTCAATTTAGAGCTTTTGAACTTCTTTTGGCATTACACAAATAATAAGATTTGGCTAAGGCAGTTATGACCATCCCTATACCATTGGAGAATAGCAGAGACCAATTCCTTTAGAGAGGTAAGCATTCAAGTCTTGGATTCATGTCGAGATAGATGGGTTAAGGATGTGTATCTGATAAAACATCCAATTAATATAATTAGAGCATAATCAAATTTATAGGTGAAGTTGGACATTTTATGTGTGCAGGCAAAATTTTATTATGATCTGTTGCACTTGTATTAAAAACAAACGATGATCTTTCTTGTTTTGTAATGTTGCTCGTCTGAAAACTGTATTTCAGCACAGAATTCTTTACTAAGGAATGTGCTGACATTTACCCACTTCACTTATACGATACTGGTTCTGAATTATTGCTCCTGCATTGATTTCATGGTCATATAATTTCTAATATGCTAAGAAATTACAATATTTCAAGATTACCATACATTTTAAATTAGAGTTCTTTTGTAAACATTTCATGGTTTATAATATCACTTTTTGGATTGATTTGAAAATGGAGTGTCAACAAATTGGATTACAGACTCTCTTCAATCAATTTCCACAAACGAGTTATTTTTTAATTTTCTTGGACGCTCAGCCCCTGTAAACACGAGTCTCGGCTCCGTCCCTGCTCTAAACATCATGCTTCTAGCTAGGGTAGTGGTCCTAAGTCTTGAATTATGTGACTTAAATCAATTTCATTGGGCAGTAAGCAACCCCTATTCTGTAACCAACAAGTATACCACCGTATACCATTCCCAAATGAAAATTTCAGAATCATGCGCCATGGTTAGTGTATCTCGTGTTGTTTTATGTGTAGTTTACTTTATGTTGGTATACTTGTCCTGCATTAGTAATTAGATTGATCATCTTGGTAGCTAATTCTAGCAACCCATAGAACTTGATTGTCTTGATTTTGTATTTACTACATATAGTATAGTTAGCTTTTCCTATCGTTATATATGTATTATCACGTTGGTGTCATGCTATCTTACTCAGTTAGCGCTTTTATTAGATATCTATGCATGTTTTTTGTGCTTGTGTTTTCAGTCTGATTTTACCATTCCTTATTTGCATTCCAGATGTAGTAGCAGAGCCTGAAGATCTACCGCTTCTTTCGATGAAGACTAAGTAGGTTTCTAGGTACGACTTGATCCACATATCCGAGTTTGGTGCTAGGAGGGATGCCAGAGCTTATTGGAGCGAGCGACAACAGCTTCAACAGTTTGAAGTTAGGAAAGAGATTAAGGGGTGCATCCACTTAAAATCGGACCTCTCATAACCGCTACTCTAAAAATATCTTGTAACTGCTACTCTCACAATTGTCAAACAGACCCTTAGGGAAGACAACTGCTTTGCATTTACATTCTTTGTTATAATGGAGGCTATCACATATATGTGTTTGATTTGTCTTGGTTCTATGTAATAGGTTCATGTTTGTTATCTTTGTGTGGGTTTCGGTGTTCGATGTTCTCAACATCCGTTGTGCTCGTCTATGAATCTCAACAAGTAATGATATGTATCAATGTCAGTTTCCCCTATGATCTTACTTTAGTATGGCAGGTCAAAATCTAGACTGGTTTTGAAGATTGCCAAAGTCATTTTATGTATCACCGCATTTAAACCTCACAGGAAATTCATCCCCTTGTGGAGAAATTATTCAGTTGATCGGCATCACCATGTGACAGTGGTGAAACCTTATTTTCCTCAAATGACAGTGTGACACACCGCGGGAGAGCAAGCAGCCGAAAAATAATATACTTGGTAATGTCGGCCCACTGAATAATTTCTTCCCGTTGTGAAGGAGTAAACTTAACTTTTTCGGCATGCCATCTTTTGAATTTCATGCATTGTAAAATTTGTGAAGTGCAAGGGTTATTACACACACAAAAACGCACCATATTCTTAATTGACCATTGTATTATTTTTCGAAATTCATCACTCACCCTATATAGCATACTGCACATGAGAAGTCAACATTCTATGATCATCCAAGCTCGACATGAAATATAATCAGTAGAGGCCTAAGTACAAGCTGAATATTCAAGTTCATCTATGCAACTGCGACTCCAGCAATGCGTGGCCTCCTCCTCTCGGAACCACTGCTGGTCTCGGCAGTCAGGTCCAGTGGCAGTTTCCTCTTGGAGCCTGCTCTCGTTGTTGGCACGGACGTGGGTCTAGCATAGTCTTTCAGTCTCTTCACATCTTTCGTCTGAAGAGGCTTTAGAATGAAATCTTGGGCTCCGATGGCTCGACATCTGCATGTTATAGTGACCCATTTTAGTGTTCTTTTCAAGAATACTAATTACAGTAACTACAAATTCAACAACAGTATGAAAGGAGGGAAAGCGTATGACTAGCTGATTAATATTTGCTTAGTTTGAGATTAATTTTGTCAAATAAATTGATTTAAAGCCTACATAAGTTATTCTCTCCTTTTTTTAGGCACAGAAGTACCAAAAAGTTTATGAAAGCAAATTTTCTTAGACAAATTAAGCAAATTATGATGCACGGAAACGGGAATATGGTGTCTGTATCCATATCGTGTCCGTAACAATATTTGTGTCCATATTCTGCAACATGGATGATCACTTATTGTACCTATCTGAAAATTTCTATCTACCCATATCCGTATCATGTCCCTATCCATATCCTTGTATGTATCCGTATAGTGTCCATAACCGTATCCGTGTTCCTATCCTGCAACATAGACGATCACTTATTGTACCAATCTGAAAATTGTTGGAATTTCTGAACCTGTCATTCATAGTTCTAGAGATTTGTTTGTTGTGCAAGGATGTGTCTGTTAGCATACCAACATGTGTCCATATCGTGTCTGTAACAATATCGTGTCCGTATCCTGCAACATAGATGATCACTTATTGTACCTATCTGAAAATTTCTATTACCCATATCCGTATCATGTCCCTATCCATATCCTTGTATGTATTCATATAGCGTCCGTAATCGTATCCGTGTTCATATCCTGCAACATAGACGATCACTTATTGTACCTATCTGACAATGGTTGGAATTTCTGAACCTGTTATCCATAGTTCTAGATATTTGTTTTTTTGTACAAGGATGTGTCTGTTAGTATACCAATACGTGTCCATATCGTGTCTGCAACAATATCGTGTCCGTATCTTGCAACATGGATGATCACTTATTGTACCTATCTGTATATTTCTATTACACATATCTGTATCATGTCCCTATCCATATCCTTGTATGTATCCGTACAGTGTCCGTAACCGAATCACCGTATCATTGTTCATATCCTACAACATAGATGATCACTTATTGTACGTCTATCTGAAATTGGTTGGAATTTCTGAACCTGTCATTCATAGCTCTAGAGATTTGTTTGTTGTGCAAGGATGTCTGTTAGTATACCAATACATGTCCATATCGAGTTTTGTGTCTGTATCCTGCAACATGGATGGTCATTTATTGTACCTATTTGAAATTTTCTATAACCCATATCTGTATCATGTTCCTATCCATATCCTTGTATGTATCCGTATAGTGTCCATAACCATATCCATGTTCATATCCTGCGACATAGGCGATCACTTATTGTACCAATCTGAAAATTGTTGGAATTTCTGAACCTGTCATCCATAGTTCTAGATATTTGTTTGTTGTGCAAGGATGTCTCTGTTAGTGTATACCGATATGTGTCTATTGGTAAATAGTTGTCTAAATGAGTTGAAAGGGTCATGTGTCTTTTAAAAAATTATAAATAGAGGATTCTTGGTGTAAAGTGTGTTGTGAGGCACTCAAGTATGTCAAGAATAGAATTGTTATCAATAATAAATAAAAGTGTTTTCTGATTTTATCTTTCAAGACTTCTATTTCTGTCAAAAATAACTACAACCCACAATCATATCTGTATGACCGTATCGTATCCCTATCCATATCCTTGCCCGTATCCGTGCAACATAGGGAGAGCCATGATGTGTCAAGAATATAATTGTTATCAGTAATAAATAAGTGTTTTCTGATTTTATCTTTCAAGACTTATATTTCTGTCAAAAATAACTACAACCCATAATCATATCCGTATCCATATCCTTGTCCGTTTCCGTGCAACATAGGTGAGTCATGATGTGATTATCAGTGGCCTTACTGATATATCAAATTCAAGTCAGATAGATTCGATTCTGAAAGCGCTTTACTTCATATTATACTCTGGGAGTACGTATATAGTCATTATCAGTGATTAAAGTGTTTTCTGATTTTATATTTCAAGACTTCTATTTCTGTCAAAAATAACTACAACCCATAATCATATCCGTAAAGTATCATTATCCATATCCTTGTCCGTATACGTGCAACATAGGAGAGCCATGATGTGATTGTCAGATTGATGCAACCATGTATCTGGCCTTACTGATACATCAAATTCAAGTCAGATAGACTGGATCTTGAAAGCGCTTTACTTCGTATTATACTCTGGGGGTACGCATATAGTCATTATCAATTGGTCTGGAAGGTTTCTGTCACGCCCCAGTCCCAAAAATATACGGAACTATGCCACGTGGCATTGGCCAGCTGACACGTCACTAAGGGAATACCCAATTTAATGGACCCAAAGTGATGTGCTACGCTGTCCTAAAATACTACAAGTCTAAATTCAGGTAAATCTATCTCATCCACAAGAATAACAGGGAAAGTGCTGAATATATAGATGCTAAAACTGAAATGTCATATACAACCCAGATATAGTCAGGTGGAAACAATCCCACTACAAAAAGTAAGCAGAAGTGAAATAAGATAATCTAGCGCAACATCCTCAAAGTATGTAGCTCCAACTCCAGTGTACTCAGGTAGACTCTGACGGCATCTCCTCTATCTCCATCTCAAGGGAATGTCCAGACTCCTGTCCAGGTCCAGATACTGTGGGGTGGAGTGTCTCAGCTAAACCTGGCAGGGAACCAGGTCCTCAGAGGGACGTAACAAGATACAGGAAAATGACATGCCATGTAATGTAAATACTGAATAAATAAAATACTGAGTAAAATAAATACAGGGTGCTAACCATCTAAGTGAAATGCATTTTGAGACAACCTAATACGTATGGAAAATGTGTGGCTAGACATATGCTGACGTAATTCACCAATCTGTAGTGACAGGCTAGTATATGCCACATATGCCCCCGTTCAAGGGCACTATACAATTTTCCATCTACGATGAGAATGGTCACATGAATACATATCTATATTATCCGTATCACTCCGTCGAGTGCGGCACATGGTAAAGAGGTGGGTGTCCCATACGTATTTTAGTTGTTCTCCCCTCCCAATGTAACTAAATGTCAAGTCGCATATTTCCTAAATTATTCTAATCCGTGATGCGGTCACACGTACTGGTAGCTAGTCAAATACGCAGCTCACATCCAAAAATGCATTGCAACCATGTTGCGTGTTCCCGTGATAGGGTCTAGGAGAATATTAGAATATCCTCTCAATTGTTGGTACGTCTGTAACTACTAAGTTGATTACACTAAGTCAACGTATCTGTTGACGGTACCCAAGACAATCTCAGATACATACTGTTCATTTATAAATTTACAAGAATAACATTTAACAGTTCATTTGAATTTCAGCAATAATAACAATAAACACTACTTGAATTTAACAGTAAATTTGGCAAGGTATACTTGCCTACTCCCTGATAGTGTTTTTGATAACCTGATCTCGCAGTCAGGTTTGAAGGTGCTGGTGACAGGAGGTCACTGGCTGTGTTGGAACTATTTCCTGTTAAAGATACAGGGTTCGTGAATATCGTGGTATAAAAAGTATACACATCTATATATATATATAGTATATATATATACACATAGATATAGCATATAATATATATAATATAGATATATATATATATAGTATGTATATATATAGATATAATATATGTATAGTAGTATAGCATATAAAGAACAGAAAAAAAAATGCAGGTATATAGTAGCAGGGTATATCCACTGATATAGATATATAATACTATAATATTTAGCAGGGTTTATCCACTGCTAATATAATAATAATAAAATGAAATGACAGAACAGAATTTAAATATATATATAAATGCTGTACTATTCAGCAATATAAATAATATCAGGGTCTATATGTGACCACTGTGATATACAGTATTTATAATATAATTATTGTCAGGGTCTATATGTGACCACTGTTATATATAGTAGTATATATACCAGTGTATATATAACACTGATATTTATATACATATAAAATAAAAGGAATACACTGCATATAAATAATGAAAAATAAAATGCACATTATGTATATATATATACTGTGTATATTCACAGTAATATAATAATTATAATAAAGTGTATACTATATACATATATATGATATATATATATACATAGTATAAATACATAGATATAATAATTATTACATAACATATATATAGTTATATATATTATATACCTATATATATACATAGTTGTACATATATGAGTATATATGTAGATATATATATACATATACATATTAAATACATATATTAAAATGAACAAAATATATATATATATAAGTAAATATATATACTGTTTTTAGTAAATACAGTAATAATAATAATAATAATAATATATATATATATATGATAACATATTGATATATATATATATATACATATATATATATTTAGAGATATATATTAATATACATATATATATAATTATACATATTTACATATAAATATACATATATATATATATATAGAAAAATAGATATATATACATATATTTGGTAAATATATATAATACTATAATATACAGTATAATACACTGTATAAATAACAGTATATATGTAATATATATTAATAGTATAATACCTATATATATAATTATACATAATAATATACATATATATATACATATATATATATATACATATATATATATATACATATATATATATATACATATAGGGTTATATATGTAAATACATAATTATTAGGGTTTAGGATTTTACCTACTGACAGGTGGGGTCCACTGGTCGTCGACGGCGGGTGGACGGCGGCGGAGTCGACGGCGGCCGGCCGGAGGAGCAACGGCAGTAGCAGTAGCTGCTGGCAGCAGTAGCAGCAGCAGCGGCTTGTGGCAGCTGCCGGCGGCGAAGCAGCGGCGGAGACGGTCGGCCAGGCGGAGGGATCGAAGGAGGAGAGGGTGACGGAGAGATTGGTGGTGGTGGCGGAGGTCGGGGGTGGCCGGAGTGGCGGTGGGAAGCGTCGGGAAGTGGTTCGGGGAGGATGACAGGGAGAGGCGGTGGTGGCTTGCGGGGGAGTTGCCGACGGCGGAGGCTGTCGTGGAGGGACGGGGCGGTGATGGTTGGAGAGGGGAAGTCAAGGCGGAGCGGATGGAGGTGGTGGCGGTGGTCGGCGAGGGCTAGGGAGGCGGTGGTGGGCGGTCGGAGGTCGGGGAGACTGCTGTGGTGCAGTGAAGGGGAGGTACTGCGGGGGCTTGCCACGGCGGAGGCGGTGGCCGGAGAGGGTGGCGATGGACGGGGAGGTGGCCGGGGGAGGGGCGAAGGGGTTGGCGGTGGTCCGGCGGTGGGCGGTCGCCGGAGCTGGCCGAGGGGAGTCGGGGAATGAGAGAGAGGGGTGTGTTTTAGGGTTTATATAGATTTTAGGTTAATGGCAATTTTGTAAATAAATGGAACTTTGGGGGTATTTTGGTAATTTAGATTTTTGGGATATTTTCAGCAGATTTTTCTGTGGGTCCCATGCCACCTATTGTCTAGCCAATAGGGTGTTGCCACCTAGCATGCATTTTTGCATAAAAACCCTAATCTTTTCACAATTTGCATAAAAGTCCAGAAATTGGGAAATTGCGCAATTATGCAATTTGTCTGAAAAATCACCTGGTTCTAAAAATTACCAAAATTTACAGAATTGAGGGGAAAAGCTGGGGAGAATGTTTTGAACCGTGTGGGGTGAGTCTGGGCAGATGCAGGGTCTGATTTCTTAGGTGATACGGGTCACCGTATTTATTATTTAATAAATACTGCGCACGATGTTCACTAATTATTTAGGGACAGTTAGGGTCATAATTTTTCTACGGTGTCAATACGATAATTGTAATACAATTAGTGTAGAATATTATCGTATTTTTGGTTGGGCAAAACAGGTGACTACTGGTCCTCAAATCTCTAGGGTACAGAGGTGGGTAAAGAGCAGAAAATTAAATAGGGATTAAATACGTACGTTTGTAACGATATTTGTGCGACTAAAACGAAGCACAAAACGAGGTTTCTGGGAGTTGCTAAAAATACAGAAAATGTAGTCTAGCAAGTCTAGGACAGGAATGTAAAATTAGTTTAGGGTTAACAACTAGTGTGAGGCCCTAATTAATTATGTAATGAACAGGTGCACAATCAATAGAATATACAATAAATAAATTTTTAAAAATTGCACTAATTCTAATTAACCAAAAATAATATTAAAATACTGAAATTTGGTCGAAGGAGTTTACAATCTACCCTCCTTAGAATATTTCGTCCTCGAAATAAAAACACACATATAATGAGAACGAAAGATTGATATAAAGATTAAGAAAGATTAAGTTTGAAATATTGGACATACCCTGATCTGGAAATAGATGGGGGAAACATTATCGAATATCCTCTTCCCGTTCCTGGTGCATGATGTTTTCATGCAATATGAACTAGAGGAACGTAATACAACGTTTGGTAGGTAGCGAAAGTCATTCTAAAAGAACAGTTTTAAACTGCAATCTAATCTAATAATAGGGTTTAGTAATTTCCTAAGAAACAATTAGAAATAACTACAGAAACAATACACTTTGTATTTATACTAAGTACGAGGTTTCTTCCTTCCGAAATAAGAAAAGACGAAAAACAGTAATCAAGAGTTCAAGGGGGAGGTAATAGATTTAAAAGTATGGAGATTCAAGGTGTTAAAAGAATTCAATGGGAATTGTCAAGGCAGTTGTGGATGGAAATGCTATTCTGGTACTCCCTATTCACATATTCGTATTAGCACAGTTATGTAGCTAATACGATATGCGCAGAGGTACGTACATCTGTCTACTAATCACTATATATCTCAATCCACGTAAAGTAGTTATGCGAAGGCGAATCAAGTACATTATGGTTGATCAGACCGTCATACACTGATTCTGAATGTATTAGTGTAGTACTCCAATAATACATAATTTTAATGAACAAGCTTGATAAAGAATAAGCTTGCAAAACTAGGCTATAATAGCAGAGCATAAATTTAAGGTAGTATATAAGTACGCTAGATTATGATGTGAAAAGTACAAAACAATTCAATTTCACAAAATACAAGATTCTATAATCTCTATAGTTATTATTCTAACTTCTTGTCTAGGTCACTAGTTGATCCAATGTCTGAGGTAATGTTATTTTGTAAACAACTTCTTTGATGCGTTCCAACACACGAAGGGTCTGATGTACCTCGAGCTTAGTTTTCCTTTTCTTCCAAGTCTGATGGTTTCTCCGGTAGGTGAAAACACATGTCCTCCTATTTTACTTTATATGTTTGCTTAGTCCTGATCATTCTCTAAGGTAGAAAATTACTTAGGTCAGATACTACAAGTCATCAGGTGTTTAGGGTTAACCACTATGATTTGTTATCCTAGGTACTATCTATGTCTGAATGGTAACCTGGTGGTCTAAGGATGATGCTTCTCTTCCCGTAGTTTAGGATAGTATTTGTACTTGGCTTAGCCAGTCCATGTCTAAGACAACGTTGAAGTTTGGTATTGAAAGTACCGAGAATTGCGTTCTCATTACTCTTACTATACCTGACTACTAGCAGGCTTTAGTAATGTTGGTAACTGGAACAATGCCTTTTCCGGTAAACCTGGCTATTTACATGGGTACGAACTACTAGATGTGAATAAAGTGCAGCTCTAGGATTAAATAATGCGGTTTGCTGGTAATAATGCAACTATAAAGGTACCTGAAATGGGTTCACTTTCCGGTGCTTCTGCAATTGCAGCTGGTGCAAAGGCCTGCTCGTGCCTTAGTCTACCGGCTTGTTGTCTGGCTAGGTAATACTGCGTGTCTTGGGTGGCCAAGGGTGGTCCCCTCTGAAATCGTCCAGATACTGGGTAATGCTGGCCTCTAGTAGGAAATTGCATTCTCTGGGCTGGTGCTGCTGGTCCTTGCCTATTCTGAAGTGTTGCTTCTCTGTGTTGTGGGCAGTCTCTGGCCCTATGTTGATTATCTCCACATATCAGACATAGTCTATACTTCCTTCGGCAGTTTTTGGCATAATGTCCTTTCCTGCCACAATAGTGACAAGTTGGAAGTTCCTTGTATTGGTATGGCCCTGTCTTGTGTTGTGCCTGATTTCCCAGGTGACGGATTTGTCCTCCTGCTCCTGTCTGGTCTATGGCTGATATGGTTGGATTTGAGCATCTTGCTTCTCGGCCAATGGCTTCTTGTATCCTGGCTTCTGAAAGAACTTCTTCGTAGGAGATTTTTGACTGTGCCGTAGTATACCCTTGGAGTTCGGGGGTAAGGCCGTGATGGAACTTTATAGCCTTCTTCAACTCGGTTGGTATTAGGATGGCACCGAATTGACTTAGTCGACTGAATTCTGCATCATAAGCGTCGACGGTCATATTCCCTTGTTCCAAATGCAGGAACTGAGAGTACAGATCATCTTTGACTGTGGCTGGGAAATATTTTGCATTAAAATATTCCAGAAATTGCTCCCAAGTATGGTTCTTGCCCGTGCTGTGCTCTATAGATTTCCACCAGTGATGGGCGTTGCCGAGGAGTAGGGTCTTTACTGCGGTTATCCATAAATCAGGGGAAAGTTGGGAACCTTCTAGCAGTATTTCCGTGTTGGAGATCCAGTCTGAGATCTCTTCCGGAGTTTCATTGCCCTTAAAAGTTCTCGGGCTCATCCGGCTAAAGCCTCGAACAGTGCTAGCTGGTTGGACAGGGGCTGGTACTGGGGCAGCTGTCCTCTCCAAAACCGTCATTAGGCATTGTCTCAGGACTTCAGTCTGTTGCCACTGAGCCTGCAATATGGCTTGGATCATCTGAGATTGTTCCTCAAGTTGTGGCATCAGGGCTGCGAGAACTGGAGGTGGAGGCAAAGGTATCTCCGCCTGCAGTGTTGGTGCCTGAGAAGGTTGCCCTTCTTGCTGGACTGGTGTTGCTTCCTGGGTAGGATCCTGGTGAAGGTACGAGGTTGTTGGATTGACCAGCATCCTTCTCGGAGATTGGTCTCTCGGGATTGGTGTCCCTTGGACATCTGGCGAGAGGTCTGTTGCTTGGTCAGTTCCATCAATCGCAGTTTTCCCGGGTATGTCCATATTTCTGAAAAGAATAGAAAAATTTAGAAAAGTACGAAGGAGTTAATAGATGATAATCAAGCAGGATGCAATATTTATGGATGAAGTCAGTGTGGATGAGACCTAGTATTCCTATCCTATTGCAGGTTTGCTGAACATGATATCATGTTATTAGCAATGAACTCGACCTGCATGGGCCACCACTAAAACCGTGTCACGCCCCAGTCCCAAAAATATACGGAACTAGGCCACGTGGCATTGGCCAGCTGACACGTCACTAAGGGAATACCCAATTTAATGGACCCAAAGTGATGTGCTACGCTGTCCTAAAATACTACAAGTCTAAATTCAGGTAAATCTATCTCATCCACAAGAATAACAGGGAAAGTGCTGAATATATAGATGCTAAAACTGAAATGTCATATACAACCCAGATATAGTCAGGTGGAAACAATCCCACTACAAAAAGTAAGCAGAAGTGAAATAAGATAATCTAGCGCAACATCCTCAAAGTATGTAGCTCCAACTCCAGTGTACTCAGGTAGACTCTGACGGCATCTCCTCTATCTCCATCTCAAGGGAATGTCCAGACTCCTGTCCAGGTCCAGATACTGTGGGGTGGAGTGTCTCAGCTAAACCTGGCAGGGAACCAGGTCCTCAGAGGGACGTAACAAGATACAGGAAAATGACATGCCATGTAATGTAAATACTGAATAAATAAAATACTGAGTAAAATAAATACAGGGTGCTAACCATCTAAGTGAAATGCATTTTGAGACAACCTAATACGTATGGGAAATGTGTGGCTAGACATATGCTGACGTAATTCACCAATCTGTAGTGACAGGCTAGTATATGCCACATATGCCCCCGTTCAAGGGCACTATACAATTTTCCATCTACGATGAGAATGGTCACATGAATACATATCTATATTATCCGTATCACTCCGTCGAGTGCGGCACATGGTAAAGAGGTGGGTGTCCCATACGTATTTTAGTTGTTCTCCCCTCCCAATGTAACTAAATGTCAAGTCGCATATTTCCTAAATTATTCTAATCCGTGATGCGGTCATACGTACTGGTAGCTAGTCAAATACGCAGCTCACATCCAAAAATGCATTGCAACCATGTTGCGTGTTCCCGTGATAGGGTCTAGGAGAATATTAGAATATCCTCTCAATTGTTGGTACGTCTGTAACTACTAAGTTGATTACACTAAGTCAACGTATCTGTTGACGGTACCCAAGACAATCTCAGATACATACTGTTCATTTATAAATTTACAAGAATAACATTTAACAGTTCATTTGAATTTCAGCAATAATAACAATAAACACTACTTGAATTTAACAGTAAATTTGGCAAGGTATACTTGCCTACTCCCTGATAGTGTTTTTGATAACCTGATCTCGCAGTCAGGTTTGAAGGTGCTGGTGACAGGAGGTCACTGGCTGTGTTGGAACTATTTCCTGTTAAAGATACAGGGTTCGTGAATATCGTGGTATAAAAAGTATACACATCTATATATATATATAGTATATATATATACACATAGATATAGCATATAATATATATAATATAGATATATATATATAGTATGTATATATATAGATATAATATATGTATAGTAGTATAGCATATAAAGAACAGAAAAAAAAATGCAGGTATATAGTAGCAGGGTATATCCACTGATATAGATATATAATACTATAATATTTAGCAGGGTTTATCCACTGCTAATATAATAATAATAAAATGAAATGACAGAACAGAATTTAAATATATATATAAATGCTGTACTATTCAGCAATATAAATAATATCAGGGTCTATATGTGACCACTGTGATATACAGTATTTATAATATAATTATTGTCAGGGTCTATATGTGACCACTGTTATATATAGTAGTATATATACCAGTGTATATATAACACTGATATTTATATACATATAAAATAAAAGGAATACACTGCATATAAATAATGAAAAATAAAATGCACATTATGTATATATATATACTGTGTATATTCACAGTAATATAATAATTATAATATAGTGTATACTATATACATATATATGATATATATATACATAGTATAAATACATAGATATAATAATTATTACATAACATATATATAGTTATATATATTATATACCTATATATATACATAGTTGTACATATATGAGTATATATGTAGATATATATATACATATACATATTAAATACATATATTAAAATGAACAAAATATATATATATATATAAGTAAATATATATACTGTTTTTAGTAAATACAGTAATAATAATAATAATAATAATAATATATATATATATGATAACATATTGATATATATATATATACATATATATATATTTAGAGATATATATTAATATACATATATATATAATTATACATATTTACATATAAATATACATATATATATATATAGAAAAATAGATATATATACATATATTTGGTAAATATATATAATACTATAATATACAGTATAATACACTGTATAAATAACAGTATATATGTAATATATATTAATAGTATAATACCTATATATATAATTATACATAATAATATACATATATATATACATATATATATATATACATATATATATATATACATATAGGGTTATATATGTAAATACATAATTATTAGGGTTTAGGATTTTACCTACTGACAGGTGGGGTCCACTGGTCGTCGACGGCGGGTGGATGGCGGCGGAGTCGACGGCGGCCGGCCGGAGGAGCAACGGCAGTAGCAGTAGCTGCTGGCAGCAGTAGCAGCAGCAGCGGCTTGTGGCAGCTGCCGACGGCGAAGCAGCGGCGGAGACGGTCGGCCAGGCGGAGGGATCGAAGGAGGAGAGGGTGACGGAGAGATTGGTGGTGGTGGCGGAGGTCGGGGGTGGCCGGAGTGGCGGTGGGAAGCGTCGGGAAGTGGTTCGGGGAGGATGACAGGGAGAGGCGGTGGTGGCTTGCGGGGGAGTTGCCGACGGCGGAGGCTGTCGTGGAGGGACGGGGCGGTGATGGTTGGAGAGGGGAAGTCAAGGCGGAGCGGATGGAGGTGGTGGCGGTGGTCGGCGAGGGCTAGGGAGGCGGTGGTGGGCGGTCGGAGGTCGGGGAGACTGCTGTGGTGCAGTGAAGGGGAGGTACTGCGGGGGCTTGCCACGGCGGAGGCGGTGGCCGGAGAGGGTGGCGATGGACGGGGAGGTGGCCGGGGGAGGGGCGAAGGGGTTGGCGGTGGTCCGGCGGTGGGCGGTCGCCGGAGCTGGCCGAGGGGAGTCGGGGAATGAGAGAGAGGGGTGTGTTTTAGGGTTTATATAGATTTTAGGTTAATGGCAATTTTGTAAATAAATGGAACTTTGGGGGTATTTTGGTAATTTGGATTTTTGGGATATTTTCAGCAGATTTTTCTATGGGTCCCATGCCACCTATTGTCTAGCCAATAGGGTGTTGCCACCTAGCATACATTTTTGCATAAAAACCCTAATCTTTTCACAATTTGCATAAAAGTCCAGAAATTGGGAAATTGCGCAATTATGCAATTTGTCTGAAAAATCACCTGGTTCTAAAAATTACCAAAATTTACAGAATTGAGGGGAAAAGCTGGGGAGAATGTTTTGAACCGTGTGGGGTGAGTCTGGGCAGATGCAGGGTCTGATTTCTTAGGTGATACGGGTCACCGTATTTATTATTTAATAAATACTGCGCACGATGTTCACTAATTATTTAGGGACAGTTAGGGTCATAATTTTTCTACGGTGTCAATACGATAATTGTAATACAATTAGTGTAGAATATTATCGTATTTTTGGTTGGGCAAAACAGGTGACTACTGGTCCTCAAATCTCTAGGGTACAGAGGTGGGTAAAGAGCAGAAAATTAAATAGGGATTAAATACGTACGTTTGTAACGATATTTGTGCGACTAAAACGAAGCACAAAACGAGGTTTCTGGGAGTTGCTAAAAATACAGAAAATGTAGTCTAGCAAGTCTAGGACAGGAATGTAAAATTAGTTTAGGGTTAACAACTAGTGTGAGGCCCTAATTAACTGTGTAATGAACAGGTGCACAATCAATAGAATATACAATAAATAAATTTTTAAAAATTGCACTAATTCTAATTAACCAAAAATAATATTAAAATACTGAAATTTGGTCGAGGGAGTTTACAGTTTCTGTTCCAGTAATTAGTTAGGAATCATTGTAAATATGATGATCATAATTTAATTGTTTATTCAATAAAATTGATGTTATTATTTTAGCAAGTACCAGTGTTCTACTTAACAGTCAACAATATTCACAACCATAAGAAGTAAACAAGAGAGATACATTCATAAAATTTCGTACAGAGCATTAAAATTACGTTTAAATTAGGGTGAGAGAACAAAATTTGTCAAATTTACAAAGAAATAACAAAAATGCCCATCGTAAGGATGTATTCAATGAGAATGTTAATTAAAAATCTGAATCAATAAAAGTTTAATGTTTTGTACGAAATTTTCTGTTATATATATATGTGTCGAAGAAGCAAAATACCTGGTTATTCTCTGCGGCTCATATTCAGATGACATCATCACTACAGGAATATATTTGGGGCAGCTGTGCTCCTGAAAGTTTATTTCGAAAAAGGGAAATGAGGACTGTAGTGACCAGTCTAGATATAATGCATAACACAATTATTTTGTTTACTTCCTTTTATTAAAATTCAGACCTTTACAGCCTTTAAGAGATCATAGCCACTCATTCCTGGCATGCAATAGTCAGTAAGAACTATGTCAATTTTTAGGTCCTGCATTATCAAGTGAAAGGAAAAAAGATAGGTGAATTAATACTGAAACCAAGACAAACCAAGTACAATTTCATATTTGATTGCAACATCAAAATTTATGTCTTTAGATCAAGGTTTGCAGTATTGGTATCGAAATCAGTATCGGCCCTTCTTATGAGTATCAAGATCGGCGGTATCGACAGTATCGATGGTTTCGGATCGGAGTATCAGAATTTTTGGTATCGGAAAACAAAAAATTATTAACATTTTAGAAAGAAATAAAATATTTTATACAGTTATGCATAATTTTAAGTATTTCATTCATTATTTCTTAGTAGTTTTAAAATTGAATAAAATAGTATTCACCCTTACCGATAGATAAGTTTTCTTCTTTTACATGCTTTTACAACCTTAATATGCTTTTACACCCTTATTGATTGGCCTTTTTCGTTCAATTTTCTTTACCGAAATGACTGAAAAAAGACCTCTAATGTTTGTATTGGTTAGTATCGGCCAGTATCGATTACTATCGGGTAACGGTCGGTATCGAATCGGTATATGACAAACTGTATCGGTATCGGACCGGTATCGATTGATACTGCAAACTATGCTTCAGATTTGAATCAAGAACTAGTTATGGTAATGTTACATATACGGGTAATGGAGCATTAAACTAACTTTCATCAAAGGCGATCGTCGAATGTTGAATAACTAATTCATACACCAATAGAGGAGTCTAAAATTTTCACCACGGTTGATTGTCACGTACCCAAATTAATAACTAACTCCATTAGTTGTACCACACTCGAGTAAATGAAAATCATCCAAAACTTCAGACAAGATTCTTTATTTTGTATTTATCATAATATTCTACCAGAGATGAGCTTCATGGACATACCTTGAAGAGAAAAACCATAGTTTGCACTTTGCAGTATCATTCGATACCGATCCGATATGGTCGATACCGTTACAGTTTAGCATGTCCAGATTCGATATCGACCGATACTCGATACTAACCAATACCGACATTGGGGGTCTCTTTTTCGGTCAATTCGGCAAAAAAAATTGAACGAAAATGATCAATAGCAAGGATGTAAAAGCATGTAAAAGAAAAAAAAAATTATCTATCGCATGTAAACCAATCGGCAAGGGTGAGTATTGTTTTATTCAATTTCAAAACTACTAAGAAACAACACTGAAAATACTTAAAATTATACATAAATATATAAAATATATTTTCTATAATGTTAATAATTTATTATAATCCAATACCAAAAAATTCGATAATTCGATCGGAAACCGCCGGTATCGTTGATGCCGATACTCATTCCGATACCCATACAACAAACCTTGAGAAAAATACATCAAAATCTGTAAGAGAATAGCATAGAGAAGCTTACACTAGCATCAGGTGATCTAGCTTTCTCTTCGCCTAAGCCAAGAACTTCCATTGCCTTCTTTCCACTATCAACAGTAATAACTGAAATGAAACACAAGAACATTTAGCTCCATCAAATTTTTGATATTGCACAAATTACTCAGAGAATGTTTCAGAGGAAAAGGCAAAACTCTAATAATACAACTACTGCTAAAGTATAAGCAATTAAATGGTCACATTTGGATCGAAATTGGCATTTCAAAGATTCAACTGCTATAATAGCGCTTGTATTACAGTATTCCCATATCCATCACCTAAGAAATTTATCAAATAATTTTGCTATTTGTTTTTGCTCATTGTTTTTGTAACTACACTGAAGAATACAACTACTGCTAAAGTATAAGCAATTAAATGGTCACATTTCGATCGAAATTGGCATTTCAAAGATTCAACTGCTATAATAGCTTGTATTACCGTCTTCCCATATCCATCACCTAAGGAATTTATCAAATAATTTTGCTATTTGTTTTTGTTCATTGTTTTTGTAACTACACTGAAGTGTTTCACATCGCAATACTCATCCAACTTCATATAATATGAAGAATGGCACTTTGCTAAATATTTCAATTGTTGGGCAATCCAAATTATGAAAACCAGCAACTCAACGTAAGGGGTTGTTTGGTTATAGGATATGGAGAGCGGAAGTGGCCAAAATCTGAATTTGTGATCACTTCACGTGTTTGGTTGGAGGATTTACAGACAAGATTTATTGTGATTTCACATGAACAGTAAATCTTGTCTGCCACAAAATTGGAGATTTTCCTATGAAATGGAGCGTGAAGTGGAAAATCCGCATTCCCACTTTGCACGTTTGGTTGAAGGACCACTTCCTCTCTACTTTAGCACCCCAAAAAAAATATTATTTATATCACTTCAACAAAAAATTACACATTTTCAATCATTTCAACAACCAACCAAACATCAAACTTTAGGATTTTTCAGTTCTAACCTCAACTTCTTCAAAGCACCCAAACAAAAAAAAAATTTAACTTCGCTCCACTTCACCTCAATGCGTACATAAAATATTAATTTCTGGATTTTTCACTTCGATGCACGTCATCGAACCAAACAGTCCCTAGTGGAAAGATACTAGAATTCAAGGAACAGTTCAGAAGTGTACAAAGGGAACTAGATTGCATGAACCACGAAGTATAAACACATCTCAGTCACTCTAATTTCTGTCTTAAGTTTAAGGCAACATTAGATTTTTATGAGAGCAGTATAAAATAGTAGTTACCTATATAAGTACCATAATTTACATTTTGATCTACCTCACATAAATTGTAATCACCTACAAAATTAACCTTCATTTTCTGATGTTGTTGATAGTCCTCTTCTCTGTAGATAATTAAACACTACACATTGGTGGAAATTACTTTTGGAAAATAATTCCATGGAAATATAAGCTATCAAACACTACATATTTGTGGAAAATTTGTAATAGAAATATTTTCTATGAAAACCAAAATCCAATCAAACACAGCTTAAGAGAAAATTTGATGCATAGGCCTAAAATCATGATAATTCACTGTCCTGTTACACAACAAGGGAAGATAACAAAAGCTCTAGAAATAAATAAGAGACATCAACTTCAAACTACTGTTATGAATCCAAAATATGACAATAATGTCGAAAATAACTAACAGAATAAATATTGGATGGTATTAATAATAACATGCTAGAGTAGCAGTGACAACAACTTTAGTTTAACTTGGTACAAGAGTAAACCATCTTTAAATTTCATTTGACGTACAATTTTCATACGAATTTTACAAAAAGGTAAGGATTACTTAGTTTAAGGATCTTGTGTAATATTCAAATTTTACGTTTAGATCTTTATATTATCCATAATATGATTTGGGTCTCATCGCCATAGGCCGACCGTCCAAGATGGAGGAGACCTAAACGCAAAATTTAAATATTATACAAGACGTACACTAAAACTAAATACAAAATTTTAATATTATGGAGACCAAAACGAAATCTAACGGTCAGCCAACGTCAACCATCACGATGAGTTCTAAATCTCTCTTCTGGACAATATGGAAATCTAAACGTAAATTTTGAATATTATACGAGACGATGGAACTAAATAATCCGAAAGATATATAATTATACCGTTGCGAGAATCCAGCTCTATAGCAAAATACCTCTTTTTTCTTGAGTGATTTACCTTCAAATGACTCCCCACTCTTCTTGAGCAACCTCTCCACTATGGCACGGTCTATAGGCGAGTCATCCACCACCAACACTCTCAACCTCTCCACTATGGCACGTAAATTTTTATTTTTATTTTATTTTTACTTTTTGCGAGGGTGTGACCTTTTACGCTATAAGCATATAATCATCATTGCATATAATCATCATTCCGGAGCATTAGTACCATTGAAGGTTTCAAGATTACACGGATCATGAGATAACTTTTTGAAAAAACTTAGCAAAGTTACGCGAGATGTAAAATGATGAAGGAAAAAGATTATGCAAAATAGTCTCGGTGGAACATTTCATGTCCGACACTTTGGTCACAACTTCATCCAATATAAGTGCCAATTATGCGGACTCCATATTAACATTAGGAATCATAAGTTATCAAAATGGATTTCAATATCAACTTACTTTTGAGAAATTTTTATCCTTCTCTTGTCACACACTACTTCCATAGCTCCCAATTTTGGGGGATTGGGTGTGTGAATCTTCTTCTTCCAATTGCCTCTGTTAAAAGCTATGTCTTCACTAAAACTAACAGAAATTATTTCCTTCTTTGAAAACTTAAAATCTTCTTTTACTACTACTTATTGTCCCTTTTTACCGGAGCATCTAAAGGTGTTGCATGTCCAAACCATCTATTAAGATGATTTGGGCCTGATCAATTTTCTACTACAAAGCATCAACACAAACACAGCAATCAAAATATACACTGGCACACCACAATCAGTGTCAGTCTCTGTAAAATTTAAAATGTAGATAAATATAGTATTCAAGTATGTTAGCAATAATTGCAAGTATTATCAGAAGACATCAATACAGTTAGCAGAACTGGAGTGCAGGAAAGTAATATTACCAAAAGAATTGCCCTGTACTATAGGCCAAACCTGGTGTCAAATTTATCAGGCAATAGTAATGGTGGTTAACTGAATCCTGCTAATTTTCTCCCATATACTTAATTACATATACCAAGTCAAATTCCCAACATAATAGCTGTAGCAAATTACAGTTGAGCATATAAAATAAATTAGAGAAGATGGGTAACAAAATATATATTATTAGTGTCACTGCTTTATATATCACCAAAAGTATCGCCAACAAATACAGGTTCAAATTATAAGTATCTGACTACCATCGGATATGTCATCCAAATTATAAGCACCACCTGACGAGTCTCGATCTCAAATACATCATATAAAAAGGACTCGAAACAAATACTCTTTCAAGTTTTCTTGCCAAATGCAGTGTGTACTCTGATCCTGCCAAATGCAGCTCATGCAATGCCACTACTCCTAGTCCTGCAAAATTGTAAAACTAAGTTACTAATATTACAAAGGGAAAATGTTGCGACAAATGAAGACTGAATGATATTTCAAGTAGACATGTATATCAAGATGACCTTCAATTTGCCCTTAAGTATATCATCAGTCAGAGATCCTTTGTCATATATATATATATATATATATATATATATATATAAGAAATAAAAAATAATGAAGATTCATGTTGGCTACTAGGAGTAAAAACAGAACAAGTGCACCCACAGCATTGAATTTCGTTTTGTAATAACACTAAGCATTGTTTCAGAGAGTGATGAAAACCAAAACATTTTTCATAAACGTAGAGACCATCCTCTTCATAGCAACTTCCAGAATCAAGCTCCCATTTGATCACTACATGAAGCCTTCCACCACCAACATTAAGTTGATATTCATCTACCATCGTTGTCATCATGCTGGCCACTTTCTTGCTGCCTCCAGTTCACAGGCTTCATCAAACAGTGCCCAATAAAATCCATCCAAGATCCGCATCGAGAAGAGGCTTGTACTTAACGGGCCTAAATCCCTCCCCAACTTGGGTCCAACGCCCATGTGGCTGTCTAGTCATACCTAATTACTTTTTGCAAGTCCCCTCTCATTTGGCTTGCTGGGTGATTCCTTTCTCATATGCTTCTTGTCCTAGTTATAAAACTGGCTAAAACTAAACCCAACTTTCATGTGAAGTCTGGAAGATAGTTTCTAGACATAATAGAACTATTATGGTTTAATTTTGTTTAACACGTCTACTTCCTAACAGGAAGCACCGACACTGAAAATATGTGTCGTGTCACATCGTGTTGGATACATATTGGACATGGCAAAGACACCAAATACGCTCGGATGTTCAAAAATCAATGTCGAGTCCATGTCACCGTGTCCGTATCATCTTGAGCACAATAACATGTACATGTGTTGAGTACTAAACAAACACCGGATAGTAACCCACGCTGCACGGACACCAACCCGACACTGACACAAACACGACGACGTTTTCGTACTGTCGACAACCAAATGATAGCAAGATTGGAGCTTTTACCGCTGTTCCGCCATCAAGCGGCGCCGCCGCCGACCTCCATGATGCTCTTCGCCTTGGTGGCGTAGAGAGAGTACACCACCGCCTGCCTCTTCGCCACCTCCAGTGGAAGAGAGAGAGAATTTCTACTCTCGACGCCATTAGAGAGAGAGAGAGAGAGAGAGAGAGAGAGTTAGGGTTTGGAAAAGGGGAGGTGGAGAGTCGGAGAGGGGAAAAGAAAAAGGAGGCGGATAGGAATGTTGCTGTGTAAGGGGAGGTGGAGAGTCGGAGAGGGGAAAAGAAAAAGGAGGCGGATAGGAATGTTGCTGTGTAAGGGGAGGTGGAGAGTCGGAGAGGGGAAAAGAAAAAGGAGGCGGATAGGAATGTTGCTGTGTAAGGGGACGTGGAGAGTTTCTTCCGGAGGTCTCTTTGACTTAGGGTTAAGTGGGGGGGGGGGGGGGGGGCAATTTAAGGAAAAAGAAAATGAATAAAAGAAAAGCAGCAAATGTTGGATTCGAATCTAAGCCAAAAAAGGAGGCGGATAGGAGTGTTGCTGTGTTCTTGTGTTCTTCCGGAGGTCTCTTTTATATTTATGCTTAGAGTTAAAGGGGGCGGCCATTTAAGGAAAAAGAAAATGAATAAAAGAAAAGCAGCAAATGTTGGATTCGAACCTAAGCCGAAAAAGGAGAAGGATAGGAGTGTTGCTGTGTTCTTCCGGAGGTCTCTTTGATATTTATGCTTAGGGTTAAGGGGGGCGGCCATTTAAGGAAAAAGAAAATGAATAAAAGAAAAGCAGCAAATGTTGGATTCGAACCTAAGCCGAAAAAGGAGAAGGATAGGAGTGTTGCTGTGTTCTTCCGGAGGTCTCTTTGATATTTATGCTTAGGGAACCTAAGCCGGATGGTAAAAAATGTTACGCCTATCAATCTGTCATCTAACCAATTGTTAACAAATTTTTTCTGTTTGCATATATATCAACTAAGATATATAGTTTATATATTATTTATTATTGTATATGTATCTTTCTTCTAAACATATTTATTTGTTTTATATATATATATATTCAATAACATAATTGCATGCATGTATTTTTTAAATTCAATTATGAAAAATGTTATATTCAAGATTTACATTGGGGCAGTAATAAAAACGTTAAAACTCCTACAGAAATCAAATTGACCAAACAAATTAATTGGGACAAGATTAATATGTTTGACTTCAATTATTGATGCATCTTTTTGCATAAATTGACCACTGAATTTATGCGATTCTTTCATGTCTTTTGCTTTACTAGAACTTGTAAGAATTCTTTTATTGAAACGAATTATTACGAGTTTTAATAGAAGTAAAAGACACGAAGAATTGCAAAAATTTAGTCATCGAATTATGCAAAAAGAGACATGAATAATTGAATTCAAATATGTAAATCTTGTTCCAATGAATTTGTTTGGTCAAGTGGATTTATGTAGGAGATATAACGTTTTATTGAGACAAGTACATTACCACTATCGATTACTATATATTATAAATGCTATTATCCTCATCTTATATCTATATTTTATATTTGTTCCTAACAGAGAGTTGTGCATATTAGGTGAGGACATGGAGATTTGCACTTACATCGGAACACTATGTTTGATAAAATATACTTCGTGTATATAACGGATGTATATTTATTTATGTGGTTATTTTATCGGATTTGTCTCCGAAAATCTGACATGTATGATGTACTTAAAACACCGATAGTGGACTAAGGTGATCGTGTGCGTGTCTGTTTTATAGTTTCTCCTAGTTCACTATTATATATATATATATATATATATATATATATAAACATATTTGCGGGAATATATGGTCCTCATATTTATTAGACTGCATCCTAATATGCACTTTGATTTTTTCCTTTCCCGGTTATTAAAAATATTATTAACATGTTTAACTGTATTAATTATTTTTTGTACTACATTTGCAGGATAACATAATGACTTTAAAAAGTCGTACGTTCGAGGAAATAGATGCTGATTCGAGCATGATAAATTTATTCATGAAGTACCACTTAATGCAAAAAAATATATATATATATTGTCGCATATTGAGGGTAAATGACAAGATAAAAGAATAGTTGGTAAAAGAAAACAGAGGGCAAAGGAGGAGTTGACACCAAAGTTTACAGTATTTATCGATGTATCCGTATATAACATTTTTTATTATTGTATGTAAAAAAAATTATTATTGTATGTAATATTTTTTATAAGTGCAATATTATTGAATGTGACATTTATTATTATTGTATGTAACATCTTTTATAAGTGTAATATTATTGTATGTAACATTTTTATAAGTGTAATATTATTGTATGTAATATTTTTTATTATTGTTTGTAATGTTTTTATAACATTTGTAGGATAATATAATGGTGCCAAAAAAATTGCTATTTACTATCCCTACTTTGGGCTCAATTTTAGTCCATATTTTTATCCATGAAAAACGTAATGCTTTATGGGCTTAAGGTTGAGCTCTAAGTTAATAAATATTATTGTATATTCATTGTATCTAATTATATATATACTATTTATTATTGTATATATATACTATCTATTATCGTATTTAACTTTATATGTTATTATAGTTTATATACTATTTATTATTGTAGATATATACTATCTATTATTGTATTTAACTTTATAATTGTATGTAATATTTTTGATAAATGTAATATATATATATATATATATATATATATATATATATATATATATATATATATATATATATATATATATATATATATATATATATTGGAATTGGTATTTTTATCCATGCATCACTCCAGAGGCGGAACAACATTCAACATTTGATGGCCTCATGACAATTTTTTTTTTCATAATACATATATCAGTCTCTACTACTCTCATAACCAAGAATTATATCGGGACGATTATGATAATTATGAATCATTTTAGTCAAATATTTGTATTTTTTGTATTTGTATTTTTTGTATTTGTATTCATTTTCGTTTTGGTATGCTTTATGTAGTTTGTACCTATTGTAAACAGATTATTATTCATGAAATTTAAATGAAGGGATAGGCCAGAGTCCCAGAAAAATTTATGGCCAAGTGATTTTTTGTCGTACTTTTAAATTTAAACATGTAAATCTTGTAGCTAATTTTATTTTGGTATATTATGAAACAAAATAATTGGTGTCATGTATCACATTGTAACAATTTAAAACTATGCATAAAACTAATTTTTTGAATATAATTAAATCTTTATTTTTTTACAGAAAAAAAAAATCTCAAGTCCTCAACAAATATAATTATGGGTCTTGTGGCTTGTCTCATGATCTCATCATGCCATTTGCATTGCTTCTAATCTCTTGTGCTTCCCTCTATGCGTCTTAATTCGTCAAAATTGAAACCTATATAACAATACAAGATTCAATTAGTACGAATATAATGACATAGTAAATTGTAACTAAAAACATGTAAAGGAGGAAAACTTATATATCGCAGGTAAACCATTCAGCAATGATGACTATTGTTTTATTCAATTGTTATAAACAAAGACATAAAACACTTAAATAATGCTTAAATATATAAAAAAAAAATCCTATTTTTTTACTAATTTATTAATAATTATTTAAATATTGTCGATACAACCGATACTAAAAAATCTGATACTCCGATCTGATACCGCCGATACTGCCGATACGGATACTCATACAAATTGTCCGATACCGATACCGATACCGATATCGATAACGAGTTTTTGAACCTTGTAAATTAGGACGTATTGTGACCCTACTTACCAACTATGTTCACGTCTAAGACTAGTAACCCGAAGTTGTTGACCACCACAAAGCCCAGCATCAGCCTCCTGCCGACCCCGCCAAGGGCTTCGCCGACGGTGTCGGCGTAGGAAAAGGAGAGGCCAACGCGAAGGACGAAGTCCATCGAGTGCTCGACGAGGACGGCCATTGCGCCGGTGGCGAGCAACCCCGGGATGAGGCCGAGGATGCGGACAACGTCGGGAAGGGCCATGATCCCCACACCGATTGCCGTGGCCAAGAGGGTAGAGACGGCGCCGAAGTAGGACCCTCCGCCGCCGGAGATGTTGTGGTGGGACTGGAAGCGGAAGCTCGCGAGCATCAACATTCTCAAATTTGAAATTAATTAAAAAAAGATGTTCATTCTTGGTTGGTTTTATTTTAGGGCTATTTATATAGGCACTACATATATTGGTTAGGGCACCCTATTTTTTTTTTTAGTTTATTTACAAGTTTGCCATTCAATTTTTTTTCTTCAGGGAAGCCCAAAATTTGGTATAAAAGCCAATGACTTTTTATTTCCATATGTTCTCTCTTCTTCCTATGCTCTCTTCTTCTTTCTTCCAAAACCTAATTTATTCCAATTCTCAAAACCCTAGACCCTAAAGTGAAGATTGGGGGTCAAAATCCTAATTCCACTACAAAAAGTTACAATATTCAACCATTATTTGGTATGTCATCGATTAACTATGATGATTAGATTTTTCAAACATTAGGTCCACATATAAATATTGAATTGTATGTGCTTAATGTAGGAGAAATGCATCTCGAAGAAATTGGGTCATCTAATACACTAAATTCTCTTTCCGCTACGTCCGAAGAACTCCTCGGTTCTTCCAAAGCACTCTTGGTAAAGAATTTGATAAATTAATTTCAAATTTTTTCGTCGTAGGACTGCGAAAAAAATGACAGTCCTATAAATAAGAAGGACTGGCAAAAAACTGACAGTCTTATTTTTACTTAGGACTGTCGGGAAATGTTACAGTCCTGACTAACCATAGGACTGTCACATGTCCTGTAGTCCTAGTTAATTTTAGGACTGTCAGAAATGCCTGCAGTCCTAATTTCCTGCAGTCATGCTTTTGTTAAATTAACTTTAGTTTTCTATTGTAGTGTTATCATCTTCCGATATTGTAGTACATCCTCTAATTGCCGTTGATGTAGTCAATTTATTCTCGACCGATATTTACTTTGAATCAGATGAACAAGCGTTATATTGGTGCAGAGAAGTTGGATGGGAAAACAATATAGTCATTGTGATATCAAGATCGACCCGACAAAGACCGGGACGCAAAACTATATAGCTTGGATGTGAAAGAGGTGGTTTGTTCAAGTATCATGGAAAGAAAGATATAGTTCCCCAAAGAAAACTTTCAAACATAAGCATTGGTACGAGGAAATGCGGTTGTCCATTCAAGATCTCTATTGTAAACATAGAAGATGTGAAGTAGATAATCTAAGTGAAGAATGAAATCCACAATCATGTTATTGCCGAAACACTTACGGGTCATCCCTATGTCGGACGGTTGAACAATGTTGTGAAAAAGATAGTTGAAGATTTGTCCAGTTCAGGAGTTACACCTAGACAATTTATTCCGTCATACGACACGAATAACAAGTCAACAATTAAGTCAATCTATAACGCAATATCGAAATCAAACTCCAATAGTAAGAAAACAATAATGACGATGCAACAAGTGTTGAAGTTTCTTGCCAAGAATCATTATGTGGAATACCATAGAAGACATCCACAGAGTAATAAAGTCCTTACAATATTTTGGGCTCATCTCGATTGCACACATTTGGATAGGTCCTTCGTTGACGTATTGGTTCTTGATTATACATATAAGATAAATACGTTCAAGATGTCTCTCTTTCAAGTTGTTGGCTTCACATCTACGGGGAAAATATTTTTAGTTGTTTTTTGCTTCATGAAGAGTGAGAAACTTGAGGACTACACATGGTCGTTGAAAAAACTAAAAGCACTTTACACCAGACAAAAAGAGCCGTCTATTTTTGTTACTGACAGAGAATATCCCTAATTAATGCTATAGCTATCGTCTTTCCTCAAATAGATACACTACTATGCACTTGGCATGTCAATCGGAATATCCAATCACAATGTAAGTTGAAGTTCGAAAATGTGGATAATAAAATTGACATAGACTGTTTCGAAAAATTCTACAGTGATTGAAATCTTGCATGGCGATCCAGTACAAAAGACGGTTACGTTGTAGCATGGTACTTGTTCAAAGAAAAGTGGGAGATGAAGGAGCCGGCATGCATTTCTTATATCAAAGATACATGGCTAGAACTGCATAAAGAATATTTTATTTTAGCATGGACGAATATGGTGATGCATTGTGGCACAGTGACCACCAACCGGGTTGAAGGATCACACGCAAAATTAAAACATCTAAGGCCATCGGTCGGTAATTTTGTCTCCGTTTGGTAAGCTATAAATTTAATGCTAGATCAGACGGTGAACGAGATTAAGGCATCATTTGAGATTATTCTGAATATTGCAAAGCATGAACATAGAAATAAAGCCCTCTTGGATGCTTTAATGCATGTAATATCTCACAATGTATTGTGCTTACTATTTGAGGAGATAGGTAGGTCAAATTTTGTGGAATTTGATTCCGAGGTTTGGGGATGTTTACATCGACATACGGAGGGCCTCCTTTGTGCACATGAGATTAACGAATAACGTTGTCATTTTAGACCTATTCCGATGTTATTGATCAACGTTGGAAGCAGTTGTCGATAATGCCCATGGTGAAGAGTGACAATGATTTTATTTCTTTGCCACAAGTGAAACTCCACGCAAGGTGGTGTGCCTCACTGGGAGCGGAGCGGGAGTCCATTGAGCTTAAAATCCAAAAAAATACTAACCCGGTAACTACTAGAATGCACGAGCCATCTGTTGTTTCTAATCCCAAGGGAAGACCTCAAACAAGATTGAGTAGTTCACAGAAAAAAAGATGGAGTCAACTAATAGAGATCCAACGTTCTTTGAGCATGTTGAACGAAGTTTTGAGCATGCTCGGTCTACTTCGGTTGTCAATATTGTGACGGTGCAAAAAGGAAGAGTAAGCTAACTTTTTGAAGGAAAAAACAGAAAACGAACATGCCAAGCGAAGATACTATGGGTGTGTATATTGAAGGCTTCCTACCTGAGATATGCAGTTACATTTGGTCCATTGTTGATGTTCCTAAGGAAGGCCATTGTGAATTTTATGTGTTTGCAAGACATCTTGGTTCTTCCGACAAAGAAGGATGGAGACAGGTTAGGTTAGAGTTGTACGAGGAGTTGGAGTCTCGTCTTTCATTCTACACCAGTATGTTAACCGAAGAATAGGTTGGAGACTTATTGACAAGCATTCCTTGCACCGATACCGTTATCGGAGAAGACCACTACATGTCCAATCCGGCCGCTACATATTTATTTGCTAATAGGTATAAGATACCAATTGTACTTATTTCGGAGAATATTAACAATGCTTTCTTTCTGATGTACGATCCATCGGCTGGGCACTGACTATCTAACCTATGTACTATAGGACATGTCGGAAATCACTTCGTCATACCAAAGTCAATCGGTCATTCTCCTATTCCTCCATCTTCAACAATTTTGTATAAACATGTACCGGACGCAGCAATCACTTGGACGACACCTTTTACGGATAAAATAAATCTCTATAAGAAGTTGTTGAAGATGGAGGAGCCCAGAGACATGCACGTTGGCCACTTCGATGTTGAAATCGACTGATATGAGTGGGGCTATAAACATGTATCATTTTGTATCACTTTGGTTATTTTGTATCATTTTGTATGATGTTGAACTACTTTTGTATACGAAATATATACAAAAGTGCATTGAGGTGTCCACACCATTGGACACAACACATCTCCCTCTCTCTCTCTATATATATATATATATATATATATATATATATATATATATATGAGTGGGGCTATAAACATGCCTGGTAGTTACGGAATAAGTCGAACACCAGATTTTAGAGAGAGTTGTTTGCAATTTGAAAAATTCCCCACTTTCAACTGAAATGTCTCCTAACGAAACGGAGTTTCTCCGAACCAAACGGAGCTTTCATCGATTGTTTCAGGATTTACTGATTTTGTACTTCTCATGGATTGTTTCGTCTTCGAAACTATCAAGATAATTTGTTGGGTTTTGAAAAAAGAGAGAAAAGTCCTGGAGTTACCAGCCACTGGAGTTACCAACCACTGCTGTGGGGATCATTGGAGAAGATACAGCAACACTACGTCATCTCATATCACCGATATTTCACATGCAAAACTAACCTTAAGTTATTACATTACAAAGATGAGCTTTTAAAATGAGTAGAACAAAAGAGTGCAACTTTAACCAAAGGGTAAAATAAATGATGGAGTACAGTTCCATTGATAAAAGACATCTAAAAGTGTACTTTTCGAAATTTAGAATTAAATGGAATTTAAATATCAAATTTCATGTATCCAAACAATTTTCTAAACCCCTTTGTTTCTGACATCAAATAAATCACCAGAAATAATCGGAAACGGATGAACAACTCCTGATTTCCGTTAAAGCAAACACTTTGAAAACAGAAGCAGAACCAAACCATATATATCCACTAATAAAAAACCAATCAATCCCAAGATGAGAGGATTAAAGAAACAAACCTACTTATAAGCAACATGTTCCTTTGTGGTGGAATAAGCCATTGAGACCATAGGATGCCTGGGCTGCCAGCAGATGGCCCCATAGCTAGATATTTAGTCAAACACCATGTAGGCATTCATACTCATGCAATTTCGACACAAAAAAAAAAAGAAAAAAAAGAAAAAAAAACTGCAGTACATCGATCATGAAGGAATAGTTTTATGCTTCATCAAAGGAAGACAATGAACATTAGTAATGAGTCAGAGTGGATATTCCAGAGTAATCACAAACGGATATATGAATATATAACAAAGAAGTTGCTACTCTTTGTTTCCTGGAACCAAATAAGAACTTGTTCTTCCCAATCAATAGCAAAAATTAGCGAAATAACATCCAACAATATGTCATGGTTAAGAGCATTACAGAACAATATTTCATGGTTAAGAGCATTACAGAACAATATTTGGAAAAAAACTACAAGTTGTCCAAAAAATAAAAGTATTTGTAGCCATCTCTCTTATAGCCAAGAAGGCAAAAAACTGGTCTAAACCACTTCATCAATCATATCCATTGTTAAACCGGGCATAGACGCCACACAATGGTAGCGAAAAATGATGTGCCAGCTAGAAATACCATTATCCATCAAATAGGCTTGTCCTTCCTAGATGCTGTTTTGTGGACATCCCTGCAAAAAGTTAAGGTTCTTTTAGTGATTGAGTGTGGTCAAATAGATAAGCATATGAGGGTTTGTTTGAGAACACCAGAAGGCCCTGCAGATTATGTTACAAATTAAGGAGGTTAACTTAAAGCAATGGCAGCCGGAAAAACAAAGCCAATAACAACAAAAGATGCAGCACCTGTGATTAACAAAGCAAACCCCATACCGATATTCATTAGAAGGGTCAGAACCTGATTCCTATACTGCGAACCTTGATCTCTTTGTGTATGGGGGGCTACTGCAGTTTTTCCTACTCTTAAATACTTATTTGTTTTATTAACTTTTTAGAAAAATTTTCATCTCCCGAATTTGTGATTTCCACCAAATAACTTGAGATCTGAGTGTCTGACTTTCATACTTATATTGAAGTTAGACCAATGGGGAATGAGTTGAGGGATCCAAGGCAACTGAAATTAATTGTTCTTTGTATTTTCTGTACGGTTTATATTGCAGTAGGCTGCTCTGGATTTTTGCTCTTTGGAATCAGGTTCTGGCCCTTCTTATGAATATCGGTATTGGTGGTTTCAGTAATTTCGACGGTTTCATATCGGAGTTCCAGATTGTTGGTTCTTTATTGGGTGTACTGCAAACAAGTTACAAATTCATATTAGTCCATGCTGTCAACCTTTTATTGAATCGTTGATTAAGGGACGTCAACAATATACCCATATGAATAATTTGAAATAAAAAACATTCTCAATATAATATCATATCTTGTAGAAACCAAAAACAGAATACCAAACACTCTCCCTAACCTACTCCCTAGTCATTTCTCCCAACAGTAGCAATTGCAACAACTAACGTTGTAGGCAGCCTCCTCCTTTACTTCACAATCCTTAACCCACCCCTTCAATAAGAGGAAACAGAGAAAAATCAAGACAAAGAAAATACTAGCGGGTGGAGGAGGAAAGTAATGGTAATGGTGGATTGAAGGATGTCATGGTGGTGCAATCGGATTACAAGGTAGTGTTTGGTTGTGGTCGGGTTTGGGTGGTAGTAATGCCGGGATGGGAGGATGTGGGTCATGACGATGATTGCACGAGGAGGACAAGGAGAAGACTACAAGGGTTGCGTAGTTGTCGGAATAGGTAGGGAGGTAGAAAGAGGTAGTTGTGATTGAAAAAAAGGAATAAGGAAAGGGAAGTGAATGTAGGATATGGATAGTCATGTCAGGTCGACCTGCGGCCAGTTGTCAGGACGCTTGTTTGGACCGCATGGATGTCCCTTTTCTGGGCCGCATGGTATCCATGCGGTCCATCATCTGTTGAGTTTTATTTAGCGCTCATGGACGTCGGGTACATGGATGCGTCTTTTCCATGCTTCTACAAGACCCCCTTCAAAGTTTTCAAACTGGTAAGTTTGAAATACTTTGAATAAGAAGCATGGATGGGATACGTCCGGGCCACATGGACGAACGCTGTCAGGCTGTCCCTTACTCATTAACTGCCAGATTTTGCCTTGACCCTTGGGTGGATTTTGTTCGGATTCTGCACCATCTCCTGACGCGGGGCTCTAGGCGGCAGTTCCCAAGGAGATAAAAGTGGCACGCGAAAATTGAGGCGTCAAGTTCATCGACATAATTACCCCGTTTGTCATCTCGATCTCTTCACGCGTCTGTTGGAGCCTATAAGTAGGCGACTTGGGGATGAGAGAATTTTGTCTTCCGTTCCTCCCCCTTCGTGAAGATGCTCGATGTTGTCTTTCTCGCCGAGGAGTCGGTCGAGAGCAGGAATGATCCGTGGCCCCCTGATGCATGGCTTCTACTCCGAGGTAAGAAGGTATGCGTATTGGGCTGCTAAGGTCATCGAGCCACCGATACACAAATTTGTTGTGTGGGTAGTAAGTCCTCCCTGACGTAAGCCACCCCTTAGCAAAGTTCTGCCGCATAGATGAAGGCACCCCTATGAAGGCGAACGAATATTGGTTCTGGCGACGCTGAAGGTACCAGAGATTCAGGCGCCTTCTCGTACGTTTTGACGATGAGGGGTGCGACCGCATCGGAAGTGCGAGCCTTGAGGCGGATTCTCATAGGCTCCTCGGGTGCTGTTGTGGCCTCGGCTTCATCGTCGGCCTCACTGCCACCTTAATCTTGGCGGACTTTCTTATAGAAGATCGAGTCGGAGTAGTAAATCTCGATTCCCTTAAACGGATCAACATCAGCGAACTCCGTTTTGACGAAACCGTATTCGTCCACATATTTTAGATACTGGTGGAGGGTGGATGGCACGATCTTGTGTTCATGTATCCACGGACGTCCCAACAAGACGTTATAGGACGTATCTACGTCTAGACGTAGCAGGTGACTTCTGTTTTTAAGTCGCCGATCTGACATTTTAGGCGAATTTTGCCCAGAGGGTAACTCCTCCCCTTGTTGAAGCTACTGATGGCGGTATTTGTGGCCGCCAGACGATGCATCGGGATCCCCAGGGTCTAAAGCAAACTTCTCTGGGTGATGCCGATCGACGATCCTGGGTCAATATGCATTCGGTCCACCTTGATATCGCCAATGTATCCTGTGTAGTACAGTTGCCGATCGTGCCTATTGTTCTTGAGCAACACGTCCTGTTGCGAGAAGGTGATATTGGGTATCGCATCCATGGCGTTGTTGCAATGTGGACAAGCAGCAGGATCTTCGGTTGGCGGCTTGACTTGCGCCAGGTAGACATCGACATTCTGCAGTGCCTCACTCAGGATAGCCCGAGTGTCTTTAGAGAGCCACAAAAGCTCAAATAGTGACAATTTTGCCAGTGTGTGGGCTAAAAGTCAAAATTATAGGGCCTTTCCAGCCCTTGCGATGCATCCTTGCGCAGCAGCTTATTGAAGCGCGTCTCTTTTTGTTTGGACTTGTCCACCGGTGGGGACTGAGATGGCCCGGGACCGGTGGTGGTGGCACGACAACCGGGGGCGTATCGTCTTGCATCGGTTGGTATATTGCCCTGACCTTGTTGCACCTACTGCCAACTCTTCAGCCGAGGAGAAAACCGTAATAACATGTCTTAAATTTTCTGCCTTTGGATTTGGCGATGGAGGATACCACAGGCTATGTCAAGTTTGGCATGAGGTCGGGATGGATCCACATGACCTCCCCACGTGGTGTGGCAGGAGGTATTAGCCCGGTCGTCTGGTCTCGAGCTGGTGGAAGGTTGACCACTTCCATAGTCGCCTTAGGGACCGGGACTACTCCGTCTTGGACTTTCGTCGGTGGAAAGTTGCCAAACTGGAGGGGCACCATATTGGTGGTGACCGTCACGTCATCGAAGTCCAGGGAAAGAGCCTTTGTGTCTATCAGACATTGGACCGTACCATATTGGTTGCCAAACTTTTCAAATTTTCAGGATGTCGAGTAACAAAGCAAATATCACAAAGTTTGAGATAAAAAAATTTTAATGGTAAATGTAACTTCTAATTGTGGCAGAGAAAGTAAGGCTTTACTCATGAAAGAGAGTATTTAAAGCCATCGCGAGGAAGAATAAAGAGTCATCAGAAATGATAGAGGATTCATGGGATGACATGGATCAGAGAGCACAAATCATAATTGAGATTTGCCTGTGGATATTGGATAAGGTCATGTATAATGTCATTGAAGAAACTTGTGGTCGGTTTATGGTTGAAACTCGAGTTTCATTATGACAAAGTCATTGTCTAACAAGTTGTATGTCAAGAAGCAACTTTAGAGTTTTCGCACGAAGGAAGGGACCTTGATTCTTAGTCATTTAAACAGCTCCAACAAGATAGTAAGTAATCTTATTAGACTCAAAATCGAACTAGAGGATGAGGACAATGCATTTTTACTTCTTTCTTTACTTCTAGGGTCGTTTGACCATCTAGTTACAACAATTCTCTATGGAAAATACTCTCGAGATGGAGGAGGTAACTACTATTCTTTAAAATAAAATTATGAAGATGTCAAATTATATCAAGGAGTCATCCGGATTGATCGCTAATAAAAGGGGAAAGTCAAAGAGTAAGGATGAAGAAAAGAGTAGATGAGGAAAGTCTAAATTATCAGGACAGGAGAACGATGTATGTTGGACATATGAAGAAACAGTGTCCGGAGTATAAGTAGTAGCTAGAAAAGAAGGATAGAGATACCAGTTCAAGCGTGAGGGTCAAGCCAGTTTTGCATAGTTAGCCGAGGAGCTAACGTGTGATATACTTACCTTGCATAGCAGGAAGGAGAATTTCTTTGAGGCATGGATTCTTGATTCTGGATGCTACATGGGTCCGAATAGGACATAGTTCAACACATATTAGGGGTTCAACGGTAGTGTTGTTCTTATGGGGAATAATAGGTCTTGCCAGACCATTGCCATTGGGAACATCAAGATAAAGATGTTCAATGGAGTAGTGTGAACACTCTTGAATGTGATACGTTCATGATTTGAAGTACCTAATTCTCTAGGCATGTTGGACACAGTAGGTTGCAAGTTCGTTGGCCAAACCAATTCATTGAAGATTGTAAAGGGCAACCTTGTGGTTATGATATAAAGATTGTCACTGAACTTGTATTAGTTGTACGGTAGCACGGTCATTGATTGTACGATCGTCAGTACAGAGACAAGGGTAGAGGATACTACAAAGCTATGGCATTTACATATAGGCTACATGAGTAAGAGATGTTTATGTGAAAAAAAAGAGTTGCTAAAGGGTCTAAAGGAGCGTAAATTAGAATTTTGTAAGTTCTGCATGATGGGCAAGCAACAAAAGGTTGGCTTCAACCAAGAAGTTTACAAGACCGAAAGAGTCCTCGACTATATCCACTCAGATACATGGGGGCCATTACCAGTTCGTTCTAAAGGAGGTGCTCAGTTCTACGTCGCCTTCCTAGACGACTTCTCACGGAAGGTATTGATTTATTTCATCGAACATCAATCTGAAGTGTTGACCCGATTCTGAAAGTGAAAAACAGCCCTGGAGAAGCAAAAATAGAACATCGAAGTATTTACGGACAAATAATGGAAAAAAGTGCACCTCCACGGAATTTCATGATTACTACAAGAAGCAGGACATACAGCAACAATGGACAGGTCCAGTACATCCAGGGCAGAATAGGGTAGCAGAGTACATGGACAAGACACTACTATAGAGAACTAGAAGCATTCAGTTGCAGTCCGGTCTTTTGAGCAACTTTTGAACAGAAGCAGTTACTATGCATGCTCTTTGGTCTAGGTCACCATCTACGACCATCGATCTTCAAGTTCATGAAGAGGTATGGAGGGGAGAGCCAGTCAACTATGATTTATTATGGATGTTTGAGTGCGCAGTCTATTCGCTCGTGAATCAAAAGGGCAAGACCAAATTGGAGTCAAAGTTGAAGTAAAAAAAGTGACACATTAGGCTACCAGTTATGGGACCCAAAGAGGAAAAAGGTGTTAATGAGCGAGAAGTGATCTTCAATGAAGCTTCCATGTTGAGAGGTGTGTGGGGAGGGGGGATTCTAAGAGGGCTAGTGACACATTAGGCGACCATAACTCGGTGGAGGTGAAGATTTCTAGCACTCATACATATATGGATTTTGAAGCACCTATATAACCTATTGGTGTAGATGAGGACCAACCCCATGAGGACCTACAATCAATACATTAAGGAGATCATGATATACAAACAGAACACTAGTGTGATACGGTTTTGAGGGTATGGTTATATTTTCTTTAGTCATGGAAACGTGTAGAGTGATTATAAAGAGGTTATTGGTAAGAGGATAGAGATTACTGGATCTTTGTCATGACAGAGGAGATGGAGTCACTTCAGAAGAATAATACGTAAAACTTGGTTCAGCTCCAAAGGGCAAAAGTGTCATTGGATGCAAATATGTATTCAGGAAGGACAATGACACGTACAAGGAACGTGTACTTGCGAAAGGGTACGTTCAGAAGGAAGGGATGACTATAAAGAGATATTTTTGCCAGTAGTCGAACATACTTCCATTCAGGTGTTGTTAGTGTTGGTACTTCCATTCAGGTGTTGTTAGTGTTGGTAGCTACTCATGATATTGTCACGCCCCAGTCCCAAAATATCGAGGGACTAGACACGTGGCAATGGCCAGCAGCACGCACCGATGGACAAACCCAATTTAATGGATCCATCGGGGCATACTTAAGCTGTATATAAGGTCTATAACAACAAGTCAGAACTAATCTCATCCACAGAAAAGATAATAAGATCAACAGCAATAAGGAAAGTAAAACAAACATCCAGTCTCAGCAAAGTAATTCGGGGAACAACCCGATATAAAGTCTGTTACAATGGTTCACATAAACAGGAAAAGAGTTTAATTGATATTTAATCTGAGCATAGGGAAGCAGATGTTCAGGAGAAATCCTCAGCGATCACCTCGTCCTCAGGTACTGGTACTGTTCCGAGAAGTGCTCCTGTTCCGTACACCTCAGGGTAGATCTCGTCTGCTAACCCTGGGGACATAATCCGGATCCAGGTCCTCAGGGGACATAGCAAGGTACAGATAATACAAGCCAAAATAAATGCAGTGAAATAGTAAATGAAATAAACAGGGTGAATATGTAACCATCTATGTGAAATGCAAGTTGAGAGCATCACTAAAACTAAGGCTGATACCACTACAAGCTCTGTGTCGGGGAGCCGGTAGTAGTTATACTATGTGTGTTACTATGTGTTTACTATAGATTTTATATATATATATAATCAGCCTGTAGCCTGTGTGTCTCTTTCCACCCAATGTAACCACACGTCTCATGTCCATGTCACGTGAGATCATATCTAATGCAGTGAGTCATACTATGTTTATGAATATAATATCTAAGAATATAATGTCTAAGTCATAAATCCTGCAACCTACACAGAATCACCTTGAATATTTTAGGAAGATTCTGTCTTATGATTGTGTCAGGTGTCCTGGGTATAACGTACTTGATAATGCAAGTACAAGAATATAAAGGGTCACGAATGTCCATCTCTAGATGACGTACACAACTCCGCGTACGGGGTTGGCACCCGAATATTAATCGGACGATAAGTAAGTCACACGGTCCTAGGTTTAAGCATGTACAACAGTTATAATTAAGTCAAAGTAATATGTATCAAAGACTGCAAGTTGGCAAGGTACACTTGCCTAAGGTTCCGGCTCCAATTGTAGCTCTGGCTTCAGCGGGGTTTGCAGGAAGTACTCCGGTTGCTGAAACAAACATCACCATCAGATCCAAAAAATATTAATCAGCTAAAAATGCCTGTCCTTGAGTCCAGTTTGGACACAGGGACGAAAATGACATTTCGGGGCAAAACGGGGTCCAAATGTGGGCCGCTTTGCACCGAAAAACGCATCAGGGTCAAAGGTCTCCAAAATAGTCCAACTTAGTGTCAACAGGTCAGGAACGATAATACGAACCCAACAGAACTTCCAGAATTGGATTTCGATGAGCCGTTCTCAAAATCACCCGTCGAGTGGAGCCTGTGGGGTCCACGACACGCGATTTTGTCAACGTTCTCAGAATTGAACCAAACTTGGCTCACAGGACCAGCGTATTGCTACGAGTCCGATGGCGCAAGTTTCGTCTCGACCTGACGTGTGTACACTAAGTTATAGCAAGATTCAGAAAAGTCGGATACGGGGCGATGTCCGCGGATACGCACTGATTCCGGTGTGCACGCACATCCGAATCAGCTTCTGCGAAATCCCGCACGTCCGTATCAACGACGCGCACGTATCGGTGAAGACCGCACGTGATCAAGTCGTCCCGTTTGGCGGGGCGCACTCAGTTCCGGGGTGAAACAGGGCGTTGATTTTTCTGTTTTTGGATCGCGGTTTGCGATCACCACAGGACGCGATGCGCCGAGCAGGTTGCACGCGCACCGAGAGGGTCACGCAGGGTTCGCAACGCAACAGACGAAATCAAAATCGGATAAACGAGCAGGGAGATACACGTACCTGAACAGGGCTCAAAAAAATTGGCTATCACCGTGTCCGACACGTGTCCGACACGTGCAAGACCTAGGGTTAGGGTTTCTGGGCTGGACGGCCAGTTGAGGCGCTGCGGTCGGCGTCGCAGGAGGCGGGCAGTTCGTGGCCGGAGGGAGGCGCTGGCTAGGGCGGGGCACGACGAGGCTGCTGTTGGGGAAGAAGGAGGAGGGGAGGAAGGGAGGCCGGCGTCGGTCCTGGCCGGAGGAGGGAGGAGTAGGTGGTCGTCGGGTGCGGGCTGGAGGGAGCCGCGGGCTGAGGGCGGTGCGTCGGCGCTGCGAGATCGGGGGTCGAGCAGGGACTCGGGTCGGCCGGAGTTTCTGGAGGGGAAGCTCGGGGACGGCGGCTGGGCGGGTTCTGGGCAGCGGCGAGAGCTGAGGCGGAAGGCGGCAGGGCTGGAGGGTTCAGGCGGGGGTTCGTCGGTGTCGGGCGGAGGAAGGAGGGCTCGAGGACGCGACTGGGCGGGTTTAAATAGCGGGAAAAAGGAGGTGGAGCGGTCGGGGGTTACCGGAATAGGAAGGGGAGGCGCTCCGGCCGTTCGGGGGAGACGAAGCGGGAGGGTCGCCGGCGGCCGGTGGGGTTGTGAACGGAAGGGGCGGCGGGTTCTGGACAGAGTAAGGAGAAGGGTTGTTGGGCCGGGTCGGGTCCTAAGCGGGTCGGGTCGAACCCGGATCTGACCCGCTAAGGTTGGGTTGGGTTCACAGTTTGGTTCGGTTTGGTTTTATTTGAGTTGGTTTATTTCAAATAAACCCGGTTTAATTAGGGTTCAATTCGATTTAATTAATTAATAGTTTTTAAGGCTTTAAAAATCTATCCGGGATCCAATAAATTCCCGGAAAATTATCCTATGTCTAGTTTTTCATTTTACACCATAAAATATTATTCTCATAATATTTTATTATTATTTATTATTATTTTAAAAATTATTTAATAATAAAACACCTGAATTTAATTACAGAAAATTCCCAGAAAATTCCAGAAAATTATGATAAATCCAAATTTTAAATTTATGAAAATCAGAGGGATTACAATCTACCCCCTTAAGAGGATTGCGTCCTCGCAATCAAAGAATAACCGGTCAACAGAGATGACACGGTTGCAAAATTTATTCGAATCAGAAAATCAAGGTTAAGAGTAACACCTAGGAAAAATTATTTCCCTAAGCATTAAAAGTTATGCAATTTCCCAAATGTGGGAAATCTTGAAGATTACAGTTTTTAGAAAACCAGGTTATCTTTCAAAAATATATCAGGTTAACATTTATAAAACATTCTAAGTTATTTGCAAGTTCAAAATTACTAGGTTAACACTAGGTTATCAATTATTAGCAAGTTAAACTATCAGGTTAAGTCTGGGGTCACGAACCAACAGGCACGAATTAAAGCAATACTAGAAACAGAACTATAAAAACTTACGCGCATTAGCTACTCCATGATTCTGCGCGTCTCCCACAGTCATCGCGAAAGCTTGTCCGCATCCTTGAGGTGGATTCCTCTGCTGCTGCTGGGCCTGTTGGAAGAGTGCTGCCTGTGGTGCCAAGGGTGGCCTTGGTTGATACCCTCCTGGTGCTGGTAGAGCTTGTTGGTTTGCCCTTGGTGCTCCTCCTCGATGATAAGGACAATCCTTGGCTAAGTGTTGATTGGTTCCGCAAATCAAGCATAATCCCAACTTGCGTCTGCAGTCCTTCTCAATATGGCCTACCTTGCCACAGTATTGACATATAGATAATATCTGTGGAGTGGCTCTGGGTGGCTGGTGTATGTGAGGTCTCTTTGCAGCTTCTTCTTGTGGTGCTTTGGCTGATATGGAAGACCATTTCAGACTGGTCTCTCTCCTGGTGACGCGTTCCATGCGTCGGGCTGCAGCAAGAACGTCCGAGTAAGAGGTAGGTGTGACGGATCCGATGAGTCTCTGCAGTTCGAAGTTTAGTCCATCGAAGAATTTCTCAGCCTTCTCTTCTTCCGTTGGGATCAAAGTAGGGGCGAAGCGACTTAGACGAATAAACTCGGCGTTGTATTCTTCCACCGTCATAGCATCCCGAGTGAGGCGATTGAACTTGTCCCGAAGTTCTGATCGTGCGATAGCCGGAATGTACATCTCCTGAAAGAGTCTGGAAAACTCTTCCCAAGTGACTCGGTCTGGTCCAAGCCTGGTCTCTTCAGATAGCCACCAATGATGAGCATTGTCCGTCAACTGCATTCTAACAGCGGTCATCCAACGTTCTCTTGGAAGTTCAGCTGCTTCCAACTGGTGTTGTATGTTGGTGAGCCACTCATGAACTTCGGTTGGTCCTTCTTTGCCCGAAAAGGTACGGGGCTTGAGTTGACGAAAATCAGTGATAGACCCTGTTGCTGGTCGCCTAGCTTGTGGGTTCACTTGCTCCAAGGCGGTTACTAGGCTGGTTCTCAAATACTCTGCCTCATGACGATGCGCCTCCTGATGAATTTGTTGTTGGGCTTGCATCATTGCGTAGATTATTTGAAATATCTGCTGCCCGTCTATAGGTTGCCCTTGTGGGAATACGGGCATCGGTGGAACGAACTGCGGAGGCGGCGGGATGTCATCACGCCGGAACCTGGAAGTATGCTGGCCCGCTTGATTGCTTTGGGAAGATTGTCCTCGGTCTTCGGGTGTCACTCCGTCATCATAAGTAATCACATCGTCGTGTGGTGTATCCAAGGGATTCTCGTCTCTGCTTCTTGGATCCATTACTCTGCATCAAAATAAAATATATGAAGCGCACTGGATTCAAGGCAAGATGCAAGTCAAAAGTTAATTTGAATACGATACGGATATCAAGAACGTTTCAAGCAAGTGGATGAGATCCTAAAAACTTATCCTATTCTTATTGCAGGCCTGTTCGGTCCCTAAGTTGAAACCGAGCAATTTAGTCGGAGACCTGCATGGGCCACCACAAAAACAATGTCACGCCCCAGTCCCAAAAAATCGAGAGACTAGACACGTGGCAATGGCCAGCAGCACGCACCGATGGACAAACCCAATTTAATGGATCCATCGGGGCATACTTAAGCTGTATATAAGGTCTATAACAACAAGTCAGAACTAATCTCATCCACAGAAAAGATAATAAGATCAACAGTAATAAGGAAAGTAAAACAAACATCCAGTCTCAGCAAAGTAATTCGGGGAACAACCCGATATAAAGTCTGTTACAATGGTTCACATAAACAGGAAAAGAGTTTAATTGATATTTAAACTAAGCATAGGGAAGCAGATGTTCAGGAAAAATCCTCAGTGATCACCTCGTCCTCAGGTACTGGTACTGTTCCGAGAAGTGCTCATGTTCCGTACACCTCAGGGTAGATCTCGTCTGCTAACCCTGGGGACATAATCCGGATCCAGGTCCTCAGGGTACATAGCAAGGTACAGATAATACAAGCCAAAATAAATGCAGTGAAATAGTAAATGAAATAAACAGGGTGAATATGTAACCATCTATGTGAAATGCAAGTTGAGAGCATCACTAAAACTAAGGCTGATACCACTACAAGCTCTGTGTCGGGGAGCCGGTAGTAGTTATACTATGTGTTTTACTATGTGTTTACTATGGATTATATATATATATATATAATCAGCCTGTAGCCTGTGTGTCTCTCCCCACCCAATGTAACCACACGTCTCATGTCCATGTCACGTGAGATCATATCTAATGCAGTGAGTCATACTATGTCTATGAATATAATATCTAAGAATATAATGTCTAAGTCATAAATCCTGCAACCTACACAGAATCACCTTGAATATTTCAGGAAGATTCTGTCTTATGATTGTGTCAGGTGTCCTGGGTATAACGTACTTGATAATGCAAGTACAAGAATATAAAGGGTCACGAATGTCCATCTCTAGATGACGTACACAACTCCGCGTACGGGGTTGGCACCCGACTATTAATCGGACGCTAAGTAAGTCACACGGTCCTAGGTTTAAGCATGTACAACAGTTATAATTAAGTCAAAGTAATATGTATCAAAGACTGCAAGTTGGCAAGGTACACTTGCCTGAGGTTCCGGCTCCAATTGTAGCTCTGGCTTCAGCGGGGTTTGTAGGCAGTACTCCGGTTGCTGAAACAAACATCACCATCAGATCCAGAAAATATTAATCAGCTAGAAACGCCTGTCCTTGAGTCCAGTTTGGACACAGGGACGAAAATGACATTTCGGGGCAAAACGGGGTCCAAATGTGGGCCGCTTTGCACCGAAAAATGCGTCAGGGTCAAAGGTCTCCAAAATAGTCCAACTTAGTGTCAACAGGTCAGGAACGATAATACGAACCCAACAGAACTTCCAGAATTGGATTCCGATGAGCCGTTCTCAAAATCGCCCGTCGAGTGGAGCCTGTGGGGTCCACGACACGCGATTTTGTCAACGTTCTCAGAATCGAACCAAACTTGGCTCACAGGACCAGCGTATTGCTACGAGTCCGATGGCGCAAGTTTCGTCTCGATCTGACGTGTGTACACTAAGTTACAGCAAGATTCAGAAAAGTCGGATACGGGGCGATGTCCGCGGATACGCACTGATTCCTGTGTGCACGCACATCCGAATCAGCTTCGGCGAAATCCCGCACGTCCGTATCAACGACGCGCACGTATCGGTGAAGACCGCACGTGATCAAGTCGTCCCGTTTGGCGGGGCGCACTCAGTTCCGGGGTGAAACAGGGCGTTGATTTTTCTGTTTTTGGATCGCGGTTTGCGATCACCACAGGACGCGATGCGCCGAGCAGGTTGCACGGGCACCGAGAGGGTCACGCAGGGTTCGCAACGCAACAGACGAAATCAAAATCGGATAAACGAGCAGGGAGATACACGTACCTGAACAGGGCTCAAAAAAATCGGCTATCACCGTGTCCGACACGTGCAAGACCTAGGGTTAGGGTTTCTGGGCTGGACGGCCAGTTGAGGCGCTGCGTTCGGTGTCGCCGGAGGCGGGCAGTTCGTGGCCGGAGGGAGGCGCTGGCTAGGGCAGGGCACGACGAGGCTGCTGCTGGGGAAGAAGGAGGAGGGGAGGAAGGGAGGCCGGCGTCGGTCCTGGCCGGAGGAGGGAGGAGTAGGTGGTCGTCGGGTGCGGGCTGGAGGGAGCCGCGGGCTGAGGGCGGTGCGTCGGCGCTGCGAGATCGGGGGTCGAGCAGGGACTCGGGTCTTCTGGAGGGGAAGCTCGGGGACGGCGGCTGGGCGGGTTCTGGGCAGCGGCGAGAGCTGAGGCGGAAGGCGGCAGGGCTGGAGGGTTCAGGCGGGGGTTCGTCGGTGTCGGGCGGAGGAAGGAGGGCTCGAGGACGCGACTGGGCGGGTTTAAATAGCGGGAAAAAGGAGGTGGAGCGGTCGGGGGTTACCGGAATAGGAACGGGAGGCGCTCCGGCCGTTCGGGGGAGACGAAGCGGGAGGGTCGCCGGCGGCCGGTGGGGTTGTGAACGGAAGGGGCGGCGGGTTCTGGACAGAGTAAGGAGAAGGGTTGTTGGGCCGGGTCGGGTCCTAAGCGGGTCGGGTCGAACCCGGATCCGACCCGCTAAGGTTGGGTTGGGTTCACAGTTTGGTTCGGTTTGGTTTTATTTGAGTTGGTTTATTTCAAATAAACCCGGTTTAATTAGGGTTCAATTCGGTTTAATTAATTAATAATTTTTAAGGCTTTAAAAATCTATCTGGGATCCATTAAATTCCCGAAAAATTACCCTATGTCTAGTTTTTCATTTTACACCATAAAATATTATTCTCATAATATTTTATTATTATTTATTATCATTTTAAAAATCATTTAATAATAAAACACCTGAATTTAATTACAGAAAATTCCCAGAAAATTCCAGAAAATTGTGATAAATCCAAATTTTAAATTTATGAAAATCAGAGGGATTACAGATATGGAGTTGGATTAAATGGATACTAAGATGATATTTCTGTAAGGAGAGTTGGTAGAGAGGATCCTCATAAGGTAGCCTGAAGGATTTATGGAGCCCAATAAGGAGGATCATGTGTGTGAGCTCAAGCTGTCTTATGTGGGTAGAAGCAATATCCCCCGAAGTGGTACAAGCATTTCAACTCTTTCATGATGAAGACCAACTTCACTAGATATGAGTATGACAGTCGAGTCTAAAGGAGGCTCAAGGCTCAAGTATGTCAATAACATGTTGATTGCTTCCAAGAGTATAGGAGTTTGACACGATAGACTTAGGTGGAGGAGAGAAGTTCATGGGATGAAAATTCATCGAGAAAAGAGCTTGAAAGCTATAGTTGCCCCAAAAGAAATACGTAGAAAATGTGTTGGAGAGATTCTAGGTAGGTGAGTACCCCGATCGTCGGTCATTTCAGGTTATCCTCATTCAAAGGAGGATAAGGAAAAGATCTCTCGATTTTTGTATGCGAGCGCAATAGGTTCATTGATATATGACATAGTGTACACTCGTCCCGATCTTTTGTATACAGTCACTTTGGTGAGCCGCTTTATGTAAAATCCCGAGAGTCTTCATTTGGAAGCTGTGAAATGGATATTTCGATATCTTAAGAGGTCAAAGAACCTCGGTTTGTTGTTTCACAATTCAAAACACTATCCCAAATGTAGGATTATGTGGGTATTGATTAAGCTGGTGATTTGGATAAGAGAAGATCTACTACAAGCTATGTATATACACTTGCAAATTCTCGGGTCAGTTGAAAGTCCACACTTTAGAATATCGTGACACTTTCACTACGGAGTCAAGAGTACATAGCAGACGTCGATTCATCTCGCCAAGAATTCAGTACACATAGTCGGATGCGATACCTCAAGATACAGGAATGATGCAATAAGGAGATCGATCTCTTGAAGATCGACACTAAGGTAAACCCAGTTAACAAGCTAACCAAGGCAATTTTAGTAGAGAAGTCCAAGTTCGCTTTGACATCCACTCAAGTACTTAGAGTGGAGGAAGGTTCGCGGCCTCAGTAGAAGGCCGTGATAATTTCACAGTTCTAGAGTAAAGATTGTGGCAGTTACAATTTCTCAGTTATGGTACAAGACTGTGCCAGTGAACCGTATGTCAGTCTTGGGAAGGATTAAAACAGTGTGGAGTTTGTTTGTTCTAGTTAAAAACCATGCTAGTGCAGAGAAATATCTAAGTTGGAACTAAAGTTTAAAGGAGCACGAAGTATCACACGTCTCATAAGGTGGCTAGAGGAACATCTCGTCAAGATAGAGATTATTGGATATAGCTTGTGTTCTTACGGAGAGCTACGAGCGCCATACGAAGAGTCGAAGAAGCTTGAAAGGAGCCAAAAATAACAATAAAACAAGAAGTATCAGTATGGCGGCATATCGTCAGTATGCTGGAGGCATACTTCAAAGTGCAAGAATCGTCCAACATGTTTTTGGGAAAATTGTCCAAAATTTGTGATTATTATGCTTATTGGATGTATTTCGTAGGCATACTGTCAGGCCAGGACGGAGTATACTTATACTCGGTTCAAATTTAAAGTTGTCGTTTCGATAGTCAGATTACTCCAGAACTTAGGTCAAGTGTAAGGGAGATTTAATATCCCTAGTCAGACTCTTTTCTCTTTTGTTGGTTACTTGAGGCTATAAAGTTTTGTAGGGACTGCTAGAGAACTAGAAGAAATTAGAAGGGGAGATCGGTGCAAATTTGATGGGTGAAATTGTAATCTTCTATAAGGCTCTTTTTTTATTAAATAAGGTGTTCTCTCCTTTGTCTTCTGGAGTAGGTCTCTCTTGTGGATAACATTTGGGATTTTCTGCAATTTCCTCTTAAAACTATTGTTTATATACATAATATAAATTGGATAAGATTTGGGGTTTGTGCTTTGGGGTTCTAAACTAATGACAAACCAAAGACAAAAACCTTCCAATTATACAATCTATAATATAAGACATAAATAATTTCATTATCCAGCTAAAACTTTTCCAACAATTTTAAGAAAATTAAGGAAAAATTCATACTTTAAGAATATTAATGGAAAAATGTTACCAAAAGCAAATGACAACTTAAAAACATTTTTATGTTGTCATGTTTCCTTAATATGCAATTTTATTGTATTGCATTCATAGTGAATCCCCCTCATTCGACATTCGAATTACCATACCAACAAGGACAAAAATGTTTACCCCATAATAACATGATAATAATGAAGCCTCTTATTAGGAGAATGTTCTATAGTACAAATGCAGTGGATATACGCTCCCAGAAGGACTTATGGTTAACAATAGCAGGTAGAAGCCAAGGCATGTTAACAATAGCAGGTAGAAGCCAAGGCATGCTAATGGGGTCAATTATAGCTTTAACAATGCCGATTCGAAGTTATTTTCCAACGCAAGTTGATAGTGTTAACCACCTAGGTTTCCATGTACGAGTACGTCATGTCCTCAAATACCGTGCACATCAAACAGTGAGTTACCAAATACGTACAACTCCAATACGTATAACACTAAACATATGACCTAGCTAATAGGTTAGTGCACACAACAAGACAGTGAGTCAAAACGCCTAGGGTCTACACAAACATATAGAAATATGTGATACCCACAACTAACAACTTAATTTTCCATAAAGTTATTACTAACACCAAATACTATTCATACATGCATATATATACACTAGTTATTAGGGTTCATGAATCCACAGTGTCATGCAACAACACAACATAAAGGAAAAGAGGGCAAGTACAAACCTCGGTGTGCTCGTAACCGAGGAGGGGGTGACGCTCGTCCGCGGTCCATGGAGGTCGGTCTCCGGCGGTGGTGCTCCGGCCAACAGTGGCAGCAGTAGCAACAGTGTCAGCAGTAGCACGGGTCGTGGTGGTGACTGGTGGGGGTGGTCGAGGCTGTGGTGGTGATCGATGATGGGAGGAGGAGAATGGTGGTTGTTGCTGTCGAGAAGTCGAGGGTGGCTGTGGTCGGGAAAGAAGTAAAGTCGGGGAAGTCGGCTGTGGTGGTCGAGGTGTGGTAGCTATGGGGGTCGAGGTGATCGGAGATGGGAGGAGGAGAATGGTGGTTGTGGTGGTGATTGAGATAATGGTACTTGTAGCTTGAATCATACACCTGATGATACTCGAGTATACCAACTGTCTGATGCTTTTCCTGGGATTAGACTTCTTCATCTTCATGTTACACTTAAGGAGTATCGACCCTGATACCCAAAGCGTGTAACCAATCTTTTCATGCAGAGATCTTATGATTGAGCAAGCCCACCTGGCATCCGGATTAACTTATATCCTTAGGATGACATTTGTAATCCCATGTCCTGAGTTTGGCCAAAAGGATATCTTTGTTCTAGTGATACTTCTATATCCGCAGCTGGAATTAGCAAGTCGTCCACATAGATACAAAAGATGACTCCTTTATTATCAGCAAACTTCGTGTACACACTCTTGTCTGTCTCGCTGATCATGCGATAACTTTGACTAGATGACTTGTCAAACTTCTGATGACATATCCTGAGATTTGATTTAGGTCGTATTGAGATATCACCAATCCGCAGACTATCTTCAAACCTGAATGACAATAATTTTGACTGTTGTCCGTGAATCTCTTATGTTTGTCTTCCTCCAAGACTTGTTTTCTTTTCTTCGTCTGATAAACAATCATCTTATGAATAGTAGTCACGGCAATCATCATCCTGATATATGATACCTTCAACGAGGTGCCAAAGAACTCAATCTCCTGTATCTAAGAAAACCCCTAGGCTTCAAGCCTAGTCTTGAACTCAACTGTTTTGAATATTTCCATTTTCTTCTACTGAAGATATACAAGCATTTGATAGGTTTAGCTCCTTTAGACAGATTGACAAATTGATCAACATCTAAGTGTTGTTATGGGGTAAATCTCTTCATGGACTGCCTCCTCTTAGCAGACTAATTCTCTGGTCTTTATCGCCTCAACATTGGTAAGTAACATGACCTCCATATGATAGGTGATAAGATTATCATTGGTCCTTCGACCTCCTGACTCTTCTTGTTGACTGCTCTTCGAGTTCTGGTTTAAATATGTCTCATTTATGATAACTCCTTCCTGAACTACATCTTCTTCTACATAAGTGCCAGCTTCTCAGGCTGAAAAGGTCCTCCGAAAATAACACATACACCTAAAACCCCCACATTCAAATAATATTCATGTGGATCTAATTTTGAACCAGAGTTACATCAGAAGTGACGAACGGTACTTAGGACATGACCGTAAGTGCAACCTTCTTCCATAGACAATCTGGAAGGCCCTTTGTACAAAAATATAGAAATCATCATTACTGTCAACTGCTCGTCCTTCCTATCTGTACCTTTAATGGACTGGGAGAGTATGAAGATATCGTTCCATAGTCAATTTCATGTTTTAGGCTGAATGATATAAATCCAAATAATGATGCATGTTCCATAGTCAATTCCATGTTCTAAGCTGAATGATGTGAATCCAAAGAACGATGCATGTTCCATAGTTAATTCTATGTTTTAAGCTGAACGATGTCCTTCGTCTTAATAACTTCTGAGTCTATTGAGTTATAGACCAGTATGACACTCAGCTCCAAACTTGAAGTCTCTGAGGTTCTCGAATGCTTAATCCTTCGATTTTAAGAAGATACGCGAACGCGTTTTTCGAGAAATCGTCAAGGAAAGAAGTGATAAACTTTATTCCAGCCCTTTGTAGAAAATAGAATTCACAGATATCTGAGCGCACCAGCTCCATAGGATTTGTACTTGTAGTCATCCGTCTAAACGGCTTCCTGACTACCTGTGTCTGAACATAGTCATCACCTCTCTCCACCTCCTTACCCCAACATCTTGAAGATATTCCTGAACTAGATATCTTTGTTGGAAAAGATATGCCTTAGTCAGATGCGTCATAACTCAATAAGAGCAATATATTTCTCAAGCCGGAAGTCCAGAACCATAATCCTGATACCTAGATCTTCTACTTGACACTTGTTCACCATATAGACCGTCTTCTAAGATAGTGCTCTTCCTTGGTGAACTACTCTTTTCCAGAGCATGCATGGCCAGATGCACCAGTGTCTAACCACCAGTCAATAACCATGCTTGATGACTCAACCTGCACAATAATAGTAACCAAGTTAAGTAATCAAATGAGCCAAGTTTAGTTATACCTTGCTATATTGGTTTGAATTGGTTTTTCTTTCAAGCTCCAATTTCAGCCATGCGCCAAGTCATGTCTAGTGCAGTGACCTTTATGCACCTAGGCCACCATGTGCCAATCTTGCCATGCGCAGAGATGACCATTCGTATAAGATACTATACTGCCATCTCTGCTATGCGCCAAGACCTTCAATGCTCTTTCATGCGGCAAGAGCCTGCCATGCGATAAGAGTCTGTCATGCGGCAGGTGCCTGCCAAGCGCCAAAGTACTCTCCTTATGCGCATACTCTGCAATCCTTAGTCATCTTGTAATCTTTCTTCCAACTGGAATGCGCGTCCTTCAAATGTTAACTCCTCCATCCTAGAAAATGGTAGGTTCCGACAACTCACGTTCAACATTTGACAAATTACTCCTTTCCTCATCCAAATATTCGAAGTGTATCCCGTCAATCTTCTCAAGTTTGTAAAAACTTGTTGCCGAGCAGATTTGATTGGATGTTCTTTCATCTTGCTTCGGATCTTGCTTTGAGATTGTTAGTCCCGAGGTAGATCAAAGATGGAATAATGCGGGTCATAGCAGAGCTACTAGCGAGACCCAAAGGTCTGTTCTCTACTGGAACCCAAGTTGTCATCGAGATCAGAGATTCACACAAGAGTTCCTCATCTGATATTTTTCGATTCCAACGAAGCACAAACCAAGAACAGGTTATAAACTGACTTCGAAGAAAATAAAAATTATAGCAAGCAACAAGAAAAACGTTCTTCTCTTTACATTCGCAGACTTTACAATGAGAAAGAACGAAGCAAAGAAAAAAGCTGAAGAAAAGCTCCTTGCTGGGGTGGTCAAAATTACCGTTGCTCAAAGCAAGATTCGTCGTATAAACGATCTTCTCCCAGGAACCAGCAAGTTAACAAATAAACTTCTGGAACTCTCAATGTCACATTCGAAAATACTCAAAAACATCATGTGGGAGGGGAACACTCAGGACCGCCTGTCTTCTGGTGTTCTCGATTTTTTATCTGTTTTCTCTCTCTCCTCAAATGAAAGAGTGGGTCCTCTATAAAATAGAGAAAAATAACACCTATGTGGCCTAGGAAACTCCAGGCCGCATATGCGCTGACCGACCAGATCCCCAAAATTTGGTTGTCAGAGCGGCAGGCGCGTCCGCGCCGCCTCCGCCGCCGGTCATGCTGTACTGCACGAGGCAGACAATGCCGCCAAACGTCGAAAGTAGCCGCATGCGCCGCATAATCCGGAAGGCACAAAAAATCATGCGCCGCATGCCGCCTAAAGCAGATCATGTCCCCTCCACATGCAACTCGCTCATCCAAACCTGGCCGCATAGTGTCTTGGTCGCATAGTTCCAGGCCGCATGCGCCCGAGCTAGCAACCGTGCATGCAACTCGCGCATAAAAGGAGCGCACGAGCCTTATGCGACGATGCTGACATGCTAAGTGCGCCAACAAAGCGCCACTTTGTGCCCTTGAGCCCGAGTCCGAGTCGCTAAATCCCTGCTGGGCTTAGCTCCTAAGAAAAACTTTTCAAATGTGGTGACAAAATAAAGATTGTCATAAAAGAGTTCACACTTAATCCCTCTAGAAAATTCAACCCACATGGGCCACCACAACATGTGCATATATCAATATTAAGCATAACTATATATTGAGATATACACATTGGTGGTTTTCCAATGTGGAACTAAAACTCCTAAAGCTAAGTGGAAAACACCAACAGTTATTTTGCACTCGAGGTGTGCCGGGTGACATGCTGATGCACTGCGTCCGGTCCATACAATAATTTATCGCACTCTGGATGGTAGCATACATGATCGTAGCATGTCTAGAGTCCCGCCCATTGTATAGTGCGGCTATTGACATGCTTAGTTCACGATCACTACGTGTTTTGATCGATGCTTTCTTTCTCGTGTATCCGTATTTATCTGTTTTTATCACTACACGTTTGATTTTGTTTCCATTTTCACTTTCCATTGTTATAACATGAAAGATGGCTTATATTTACTACCCCTCACTTACTTGCATGCTTAGTTTATAGTTTTGATATGTTTCGTAGCATATTGTGACTGTTATGATCACGAGTATCGTATTTTCTTACAACATATTTATCCGATTTCTCGTATTGTTTTTGTTCTTGCTCCTGTATTGACTACATATTAGATCTTGTGGTGGCTAGATGTAATATTTTACTGGTCTCTAAACCAGGGAGGAAGCTTCCTTAGGACCAAAGGGCCCTAGCCCTCCCTTGAAATTTATAAAAATCCAAAAAAAAAAAAAATTCTTTGTGTTTTTGAACTTCTCTTGACATGTACATAAATTTAGAACAATGGATCTAGAAGTATGAAGGCTTTCGTTGTTTAATTCAATTTAGAGCTTTTGAACTTCTTTTGGCATTACACAAATAATAAGATTTGGCTAAGGCAGTTATGACCATCCCTATACCATTGGAGAATAGCAGAGACCAATTCCTTTAGAGAGGTAAGCATTCAAGTCTTGGATTCATGTCGAGATAGATGGGTTAAGGATGTGTATCTGATAAAATATCCAATTAATATAATTAGAGCATAATCAAATTTATAGGTGAAGTTGGACATTTTATGTGTGCAGGCAAAATTTTATTATGATCTGTTGCACTTGTATTAAAAACAAACGATGATCTTTCTTGTTTTGTAATGTTGCTCGTCTGAAAACTGTATTTCAGCACAGCATTCTTTACTAAGGAATGTGCTGACATTTACCCACTTCACTTATACGATACTGGTTCTGAATTATTGCTCCTGCATTGATTTCATGGTCATATAATTTCTAATATGCTAAGAAATTACAATATTTCAATATTACCATACATTTTAAATTAGAGTTCTTTTGTAAACATTTCATGGTTTATGATATCACTTTTTGGATTGATTTGAAAATGGAGTGTCAACAAATTGGATTACAGACTCTCTTCAATCAATTTCCACAAACGAGTTATTTTTTAATTTTCTTGGACGCTCAGCCCCTGTAAACACGAGTCTCGGCTCCGTCCTTGCTCTAAACATCATGCTTCTAGCTAGGGTAGTGGTCCTAAGTCTTGAATTATGTGACTTAAATCAATTTCATTGGGCACTAAGCAACCCCTATTCTGTAACCAACAAGTATACCACCGTATACCATTCCCAAATGAAAATTCCAGAATCATGCGCCATGGTTAGTGTATCTCGTGTTGTTTTATGTGTAGTTTACTTTATGTTGGTATACTTGTCCTGCATTAGTAATTAGATTGATCATCTTGGTAGCTAATTCTAGCAACCCATAGAACTTGATTGTCTTGATTTTGTATTTACTACATATAGTATAGTTAGCTTTTCCTATCGTTATATATGTATTATCACGTTGGTGTCATGCTATCTTACTCAGTTAGCGCTTTTATTAGATATCTATGCATGTTTTTTGTGCTTGTGTTTTCAGTCTGATTTTACCATTCCTTATTTGCATTCCAGATGTAGTAGCAGAGCCTGAAGATCTACCGCTTCTTTCGATGAAGACTAAGTAGGTTTCTAGGTACGACTTGATCCACATATCCGAGTTTGGTGCTAGGAGGGATGCCAGAGCTTATTGGAGCGAGCGACAACAGCTTCAACAGTTTGAAGTTAGGAAAGAGATTAAGGGGTGCATCCACTTAAAATCGGACCTCTCATAACCGCTACTCTAAAAATATCTCGTAACTGCTACTCTCACAATTGTCAAACAGACCCTTAGGGAAGACAACTGCTTTGCATTTACATTCTTTGTTATAATGGAGGCTATCACATATATGTGTTTGATTTGTCTTGGTTCTATGTAATAGGTTCATGTTTGTTATCTTTGTGTGGGTTTCGGTGTTCGATGTTCTCAACATCCGTTGTGCTCGTCTATGAATCTCAACAAGTAATGATATGTATCAATGTCAGTTTCCCCTATGATCTTACTTTAGTATGGCAGGTCAAAATCTAGACTGGTTTTGAAGATTGCCAAAGTCATTTTATGTATCACCGCATTTAAACCTCATAGGAAATTCATCCCCTTGTGGAGAAATTATTCAGTTGATCGGCATCACCATGTGACAGTGGTGAAACCTTATTTTCCTCAAATGACAGTGTGACACACCGCGGGAGAGCAAGCAGCCGAAAAATAATATACTTGGTAATGTCGGCCCACTGAATAATTTCTTCCCGTTGTGAAGGAGTAAACTTAACTTTTTCGGCATGCCATCTTTTGAATTTCATGCATTGTAAAATTTGTGAAGTGCAAGGGTTATTACACACACAAAAACGCACCATATTCTTAATTGACCATTGTATTATTTTTCGAAATTCATCACTCACCCTATATAGCATACTGCACATGAGAAGTCAACATTCTATGATCATCCAAGCTCGACATGAAATATAATCAGTAGAGGCCTAAGCACAAGCTGAATATTCAAGTTCATCTATGCAACTGCGACTCCAGCAATGCGTGGCCTCCTCCTCTCGGAACCACTGCTGGTCTCGGCAGTCAGGTCCAGTGGCAGTTTCCTCTTGGAGCCTGCTCTCGTTGTTGGCACGGACGTGGGTCTAGCATAGTCTTTCAGTCTCTTCACATCTTTCGTCTGAAGAGGCTTTAGAATGAAATCTTGGGCTCCGATGGCTCGACATCTGCATGTTATAGTGACCCATTTTAGTGTTCTTTTCAAGAATACTAATTACAGTAACTACAAATTCAACAACAGTATGAAAGGAGGGAAAGCGTATGACTAGCTGATTAATATTTGCTTAGTTTGAGATTAATTTTGTCAAATAAATTGATTTAAAGCCTACATAAGTTATTCTCTCCTTTTTTTAGGCACAGAAGTACCAAAAAGTTTATGAAAGCAAATTTTCTTAGACAAATTAAGCAAATTATGATGCACGGAAACGGGAATATGGTGTCTGTATCCATATCGTGTCCGTAACAATATTTGTGTCCATATTCTGCAACATGGATGATCACTTATTGTACCTATCTGAAAATTTCTATCTACCCATATCCGTATCATGTCCCTATCCATATCCTTGTATGTATCCGTATAGTGTCCATAACCGTATCCGTGTTCCTATCCTGCAACATAGACGATCACTTATTGTACCAATCTGAAAATTGTTGGAATTTCTGAACCTGTCATTCATAGTTCTAGAGATTTGTTTGTTGTGCAAGGATGTGTCTGTTAGCATACCAACATGTGTCCATATCGTGTCTGTAACAATATCGTGTCCGTATCCTGCAACATGGATGATCACTTATTGTACCTATCTGAAAATTTCTATTACCCATATCCGTATCATGTCCCTATCCATATCCTTGTATGTATTCATATAGCGTCCGTAATCGTATCCGTGTTCATATCCTGCAACATAGACGATCACTTATTGTACCTATCTGACAATGGTTGGAATTTCTGAACCTGTTATCCATAGTTCTAGATATTTGTTTTTTTGTACAAGGATGTGTCTGTTAGTATACCAATACGTGTCCATATCGTGTCTGCAACAATATCGTGTCCGTATCTTGCAACATGGATGATCACTTATTGTACCTATCTGTATATTTCTATTACACATATCTGTATCATGTCCCTATCCATATCCTTGTATGTATCCGTACAGTGTCCGTAACCGAATCACCGTATCATTGTTCATATCCTACAACATAGATGATCACTTATTGTACGTCTATCTGAAATTGGTTGGAATTTCTGAACCTGTCATTCATAGCTCTAGAGATTTGTTTGTTGTGCAAGGATGTCTGTTAGTATACCAATACATGTCCATATCGAGTTTTGTGTCTGTATCCTGCAACATGGATGGTCATTTATTGTACCTATTTGAAATTTTCTATAACCCATATCTGTATCATGTTCCTATCCATATCCTTGTATGTATCCGTATAGTGTCCATAACCATATCCATGTTCATATCCTGCGACATAGGCGATCACTTATTGTACCAATCTGAAAATTGTTGGAATTTCTGAACCTGTCATCCATAGTTCTAGATATTTGTTTGTTGTGCAAGGATGTCTCTGTTAGTGTATACCGATATGTGTCTATTGGTAAATAGTTGTCTAAATGAGTTGAAAGGGTCATGTGTCTTTTAAAAAATTATAAATAGAGGATTCTTGGTGTAAAGTGTGTTGTGAGGCACTCAAGTATGTCAAGAATAGAATTGTTATCAATAATAAATAAAAGTGTTTTCTGATTTTATCTTTCAAGACTTCTATTTCTGTCAAAAATAACTACAACCCACAATCATATCTGTATGACCGTATCGTATCCCTATCCATATCCTTGCCCGTATCCGTGCAACATAGGGAGAGCCATGATGTGTCAAGAATATAATTGTTATCAGTAATAAATAAGTGTTTTCTGATTTTATCTTTCAAGACTTATATTTCTGTCAAAAATAACTACAACCCATAATCATATCCGTATCCATATCCTTGTCCGTTTCCGTGCAACATAGGTGAGTCATGATGTGATTATCAGTGGCCTTACTGATATATCAAATTCAAGTCAGATAGATTCGATTCTGAAAGCGCTTTACTTCATATTATACTCTGGGAGTACGTATATAGTCATTATCAGTGATTAAAGTGTTTTCTGATTTTATATTTCAAGACTTCTATTTCTGTCAAAAATAACTACAACCCATAATCATATCCGTAAAGTATCATTATCCATATCCTTGTCCGTATACGTGCAACATAGGAGAGCCATGATGTGATTGTCAGATTGATGCAACCATGTATCTGGCCTTACTGATACATCAAATTCAAGTCAGATAGACTGGATCTTGAAAGCGATTTACTTCGTATTATACTCTGGGGGTACGCATATAGTCATTATCAATTGGTCTGGAAGGTTTCTGTCACGCCCCAGTCCCAAAAATATACGGAACTAGGCCACGTGGCATTGGCCAGCTGACACGTCACTAAGGGAATACCCAATTTAATGGACCCAAAGTGATGTGCTACGCTGTCCTAAAATACTACAAGTCTAAATTCAGGTAAATCTATCTCATCCACAAGAATAACAGGAAAAGTGCTGAATATATAGATGCTAAAACTGAAATGTCATATACAACCCAGATATAGTCAGGTGGAAACAATCCCACTACAAAAAGTAAGCAGAAGTGAAATAAGATAATCTAGCGCAACATCCTCAAAGTATGTAGCTCCAACTCCAGTGTACTCAGGTAGACTCTGACGGCATCTCCTCTATCTCCATCTCAAGGAAATGTCCAGACTCCTGTCCAGGTCCAGATACTGTGGGGTGGAGTGTCTCAGCTAAACCTGGCAGGGAACCAGGTCCTCAGAGGGACGTAACAAGATACAGGAAAATGACATGCCATGTAATGTAAATACTGAATAAATAAAATACTGAGTAAAATAAATACAGGGTGCTAACCATCTAAGTGAAATGCATTTTGAGACAACCTAATACGTATGGGAAATGTGTGGCTAGACATATGCTGACGTAATTTACCAATCTGTAGTGACAGGCTAGTATATGCCACATATGCCCCCGTTCAAGGGCACTATACAATTTTCCATCTACGATGAGAATGGTCACATGAATACATATCTATATTATCCGTATCACTCCGTCGAGTGCGGCACATGGTAAAGAGGTGGGTGTCCCATACGTATTTTAGTTGTTCTCCCCTCCCAATGTAACTAAATGTCAAGTCGCATATTTCCTAAATTATTCTAATCCGTGATGTGGTCACACGTACTGGTAGCTAGTCAAATACGCAGCTCACATCCAAAAATGCATTGCAACCATGTTGCGTGTTCCCGTGATAGGGTCTAGGAGAATATTAGAATATCCTCTCAATTGTTGGTACGTCTGTAACTACTAAGTTGATTACACTAAGTCAACGTATCTGTTGACGGTACCCAAGACAATCTCAGATACATACTGTTCATTTATAAATTTACAAGAATAACATTTAACAGTTCATTTGAATTTCAGCAATAATAACAATAAACACTACTTGAATTTAACAGTAAATTTGGCAAGGTATACTTGCCTACTCCCTGATAGTGTTTTTGATAACCTGATCTCGCAGTCAGGTTTGAAGGTGCTGGTGACAGGAGGTCACTGGCTGTGTTGGAACTATTTCCTGTTAAAGATACAGGGTTCGTGAATATCGTGGTATAAAAAGTATACACATCTATATATATATATAGTATATATATATACACATAGATATAGCATATAATATATATAATATAGATATATATATATATATAGTATGTATATATATAGATATAATATATGTATAGTAGTATAGCATATAAAGAACAGAAAAAAAAATGCAGGTATATAGTAGCAGGGTATATCCACTGATATAGATATATAATACTATAATATTTAGCAGGGTTTATCCACTGCTAATATAATAATAATAAAATGAAATGACAGAACAGAATTTAAATATATATATAAATGCTGTACTATTCAGCAATATAAATAATATCAGGGTCTATATGTGACCACTGTGATATACAGTATTTATAATATAATTATTGTCAGGGTCTATATGTGACCACTGTTATATATAGTAGTATATATACCAGTGTATATATAACACTGATATTTATATACATATAAAATAAAAGGAATACACTGCATATAAATAATGAAAAATAAAATGCACATTATGTATATATATATACTGTGTATATTCACAGTAATATAATAATTATAATAAAGTGTATACTATATACATATATATGATATATATATACATAGTATAAATACATAGATATAATAATTATTACATAACATATATATAGTTATATATATTATATACCTATATATATACATAGTTGTACATATATGAGTATATATGTAGATATATATATACATATACATATTAAATACATATATTAAAATGAACAAAATATATATATATATAAGTAAATATATATACTGTTTTTAGTAAATACAGTAATAATAATAATAATAATAATAATATATATATATATGATAACATATTGATATATATATATACATATATATATATTTAGAGATATATATTAATATACATATATATATAATTATACATATTTACATATAAATATACATATATATATATATATAGAAAAATAGATATATATACATATATTTGGTAAATATATATAATACTATAATATACAGTATAATACACTGTATAAATAACAGTATATATGTAATATATATTAATAGTATAATACCTATATATATAATTATACATAATAATATACATATATATATACATATATATATATATATACATATATATATATATATACATATAGGGTTATATATGTAAATACATAATTATTAGGGTTTAGGATTTTACCTACTGACAGGTGGGGTCCACTGGTCGTCGACGGCGGGTGGACGGCGGCGGAGTCGACGGCGGCCGGCCGGAGGAGCAACGGCAGTAGCAGTAGCTGCTGGCAGCAGTAGCAGCAGCAGCGGCTTGTGGCAGCTGCCGGCGGCGAAGCAGCGGCGGAGACGGTCGGCCAGGCGGAGGGATCGAAGGAGGAGAGGGTGACGGAGAGATTGGTGGTGGTGGCGGAGGTCGGGGGTGGCCGGAGTGGCGGTGGGAAGCGTCGGGAAGTGGTTCGGGGAGGATGACAGGGAGAGGCGGTGGTGGCTTGCGGGGGAGTTGCCGACGGCGGAGGCTGTCGTGGAGGGACGGGGCGGTGATGGTTGGAGAGGGGAAGTCAAGGCGGAGCGGATGGAGGTGGTGGCGGTGGTCGGCGAGGGCTAGGGAGGCGGTGGTGGGCGGTCGGAGGTCGGGGAGACTGCTGTGGTGCAGTGAAGGGGAGGTACTGCGGGGGCTTGCCACGGCGGAGGCGGTGGCCGGAGAGGGTGGCGATGGACGGGGAGGTGGTCGGGGGAGGGGCGAAGGGGTTGGCGGTGGTCCGGCGGTGGGCGGTCGCCGGAGCTGGCCGAGGGGAGTCGGGGAATGAGAGAGAGGGGTGTGTTTTAGGGTTTATATAGATTTTAGGTTAATGGCAATTTTGTAAATAAATGGAACTTTGGGGGTATTTTGGTAATTTGGATTTTTGGGATATTTTTAGCAGATTTTTCTGTGGGTCCCATGCCACCTATTGTCTAGCCAATAGGGTGTTGCCACCTAGCATGCATTTTTGCATAAAAACCCTAATCTTTTCACAATTTGCATAAAAGTCCAGAAATTGGGAAATTGCGCAATTATGCAATTTGTCTGAAAAATTACCTGGTTCTAAAAATTACCAAAATTTACAGAATTGAGGGGAAAAGCTGGGGAGAATGTTTTGAACCGTGTGGGGTGAGTCTGGGCAGATGCAGGGTCTGATTTCTTAGGTGATACGGGTCACCGTATTTATTATTTAATAAATACTGCTCACGATGTTCACTAATTATTTAGGGACAGTTAGGGTCATAATTTTTCTACGGTGTCAATACGATAATTGTAATACAATTAGTGTAGAATATTATCGTATTTTTGGTTGGGCAAAACAGGTGACTACTGGTCCTCAAATCTCTAGGGTACAGAGGTGGGTAAAGAGCAGAAAATTAAATAGGGATTAAATACGTACGTTTGTAACGATATTTGTGCGACTAAAACGAAGCACAAAACGAGGTTTCTGGGAGTTGCTAAAAATACAGAAAATGTAGTCTAGCAAGTCTAGGACAAGAATGTAAAATTAGTTTAGGGTTAACAACTAGTGTGAGGCCCTAATTAATTGTGTAATGAACAGGTGCACAATCAATAGAATATACAATAAATAAATTTTTAAAAATTGCACTAATTCTAATTAACCAAAAATAATATTAAAATACTGAAATTTGGTCGAGGGAGTTTACAATCTACCCTCCTTAGAATATTTCGTCCTCTGAATAAAAACACACATATAATGAGAACGAAAGATTGATATAAAGATTAAGAAAGATTAAGTTTGAAATATTGGACATACCCTGATCTGGAAATAGATGGGGGAAACATTATCGAATATCCTCTTCCCGTTCCTGGTGCATGATGTTTTCATGCAATATGAACTAGAGGAACGTAATACAACGTTTGGTAGGTAGCGAAAGTCATTCTAAAAGAACAGTTTTAAACTGCAATCTAATCTAATAATAGGGTTTAGTAATTTCCTAAGAAACAATTAGAAATAACTACAGAAACAATACACTTTGTATTTATACTAAGTACGAGGTTTCTTCCTTCCGAAATAAGAAAAGACGGAAAACAGTAATCAAGAGTTCAAGGGGGAGGTAATAGATTTAAAAGTATGGAGATTCAAGGTGTTAAAAGAATTCAATGGGAATTGTCAAGGCAGTTGTGGATGGAAATGCTATTCTGGTACTCCCTATTCACATATTCGTATTAGCACAGTTATGTAGCTGATACGATATGCGCAGAGGTACGTACATCTGTCTACTAATCACTATATATCTCAATCCACGTAAAGTAGTTATGCGAAGGCGAATCAAGTGCATTATGGTTGATCAGACCGTCATACACTGATTCTGAATGTATTAGTGTAGTACTCCAATAATACATAATTTTAATGAACAAGCTTGATAAAGAATAAGCTTGCAAAACTAGGCTATAATAGCAGAGCATAAATTTAAGGTAGTATATAAGTACGCTAGATTATGATGTGAAAAGTACAAAACAATTCAATTTCACAAAATACAAGATTCTATAATCTCTATAGTTATTATTCTAACTTCTTGTCTAGGTCACTAGTTGATCCAATGTCTGAGGTAATGTTATTTTGTAAACAACTTCTTTGATGCGTTCCAACACACGAAGGGTCTGATGTACCTCGAGCTTAGTTTTCCTTTTCTTCCAAGTCTGATGGTTTCTCCGGTAGGTGAAAACACATGTCCTCCTATTTTACTTTATATGTTTGCTTAGTCCTGATCATTCTCTAAGGTGGAAAATTACTTAGGTCAGATACTACAAGTCATCAGGTGTTTAGGGTTAACCACTATGATTTGTTATCCTAGGTACTATCTATGTCTGAATGGTAACCTGGTGGTCTAAGGATGATGCTTCTCTTCCCGTAGTTTAGGATAGTATTTGTACTTGGCTTAGCCAGTCCATGTCTAAGACAACGTTGAAGTTTGGTATTGAAAGTACCGAGAATCGCGTTCTCATTACTCTTACTATACCTGACTACTAGCAGGCTTTAGTAATGTTGGTAACTGGAACAATGCCTTTTCCGGTAAACCTGGCTATTTACATGGGTACGAACTACTAGATGTGAATAAAGTGCAGCTCTAGGATTAAATAATGCGGTTTGCTGGTAATAATGCAACTATAAAGGTACCTGAAATGGGTTCACTTTTCGGTGCTTCTGCAATTGCAGCTGGTGCAAAGGCCTGCTCGTGCCTTAGTCTATCGGCTTGTTGTCTGGCTAGGTAATACTGCGTGTCTTGGGTGGCCAAGGGTGGTCCCCTCTGAAATCGTCCAGATACTGGGTAATGCTGGCCTCTAGTAGGAAATTGCATTCTCTGGGCTGGTGCTGCTGGTCCTTGCCTATTCTGAAGTGTTGCTTCTCTGTGTTGTGGGCAGTCTCTGGCCCTATGTTGATTATCTCCATATATCAGACATAGTCTATACTTCCTTCGGCAGTTTTTGGCATAATGTCCTTTCCTGCCACAATAGTGACAAGTTGGAAGTTCCTTGTATTGGTATGGCCCTGTCTTGTGTTGTGCCTGATTTCCCAGGTGACAGATTTGCCCTCCTGCTCCTGTCTGGTCTATGGCTGATATGGTTGGATTTGAGCATCTTGCTTCTCGGCCAATGGCTTCTTGTATCCTGGCTTCTGAAAGAACTTCTTCGTAGGAGATTTTTGACTGTGCCGTAGTATACCCTTGGAGTTCGGGGGTAAGGCCGTGATGGAACTTTATAGCCTTCTTCAACTCGGTTGGTATTAGGATGGCACCGAATTGACTTAGTCGACTGAATTCTGCATCATAAGCGTCGACGGTCATATTCCCTTGTTCCAAATGCAGGAACTGGGAGTACAGATCATCTCTGACTGTGGCTGGGAAATATTTTGCATTAAAATATTCCAGAAATTGCTCCCAAGTATGGTTCTTGCCCGTGCTGCGCTCTATAGATTTCCACCAGTGATGGGCGTTGCCGAGGAGTAGGGTCTTTACTGCGGTTATCCATAAATCAGGGGAAAGTTGGGAACCTTCTAGCAGTATTTCCGTGTTGGAGATCCAGTCTGAGATCTCTTCCGGAGTTTCATTGCCCTTAAAAGTTCTCGGGCTCATCCGGCTAAAGCCTCGAACAGTGCTAGCTGGTTGGACAGGGGCTGGTACTGGGGCAGCTGTCCTCTCCAAAACCGTCATTAGGCATTGTCTCAGGACTTCAGTCTGTTGCCACTGAGCCTGCAATATGGCTTGGATCATCTGAGATTGTTCCTCAAGTTGTGGCATCAGGGCTGCGAGAACTGGAGGTGGAGGCAAAGGTATCTCCGCCTGCAGTGTTGGTGCCTGAGAAGGTTGCCCTTCTTGCTGGACTGGTGTTGCTTCCTGGGTAGGATCCTGGTGAAGGTACGAGGTTGTTGGATTGACCAGCATCCTTCTCGAAGATTGGTCTCTCGGGATTGGTGTCCCTTGGACATCTGGCGAGAGGTCTGTTGCTTGGTCAGTTCCATCAATCGCAGTTTTCCCGGGTATGTCCATATTTCTGAAAAGAATAGAAAAATTTAGAAAAGTACGAAGGAGTTAATAGATGATAATCAAGCAGGATACAATATTTATGGATGAAGTCAGTGTGGATGAGACCTAGTATTCCTATCTTATTGCAGGTTTGCTGAACATGATATCATGTTATTAGCAATGAACTCGACCTGCATGGGCCACCACTAAAACCGTGTCACGCCCCAGTCCCAAAAATATACGGAACTAGGCCACGTGGCATTGGCCAGCTGACACGTCACTAAGGGAATACCCAATTTAATGGACCCAAAGTGATGTGCTACGCTGTCCTAAAATACTACAAGTCTAAATTCAGGTAAATCTATCTCATCCACAAGAATAACAGGGAAAGTGCTGAATATATAGATGCTAAAACTGAAATGTCATATACAACCCAGATATAGTCAGGTGGAAACAATCCCACTACAAAAAGTAAGCAGAAGTGAAATAAGATAATCTAGCGCAACATCCTCAAAGTATGTAGCTCCAACTCCAGTGTACTCAGGTAGACTCTGACGGCATCTCCTCTATCTCCATCTCAAGGGAATGTCCAGACTCCTGTCCAGGTCCAGATACTGTGGGGTGGAGTATCTCAGCTAAACCTGGCAGGGAACCAGGTCCTCAGAGGGACGTAACAAGATACAGGAAAATGACATGCCATGTAATGTAAATACTGAATAAATAAAATACTGAGTAAAATAAATACAGGGTGCTAACCATCTAAGTGAAATGCATTTTGAGACAACCTAATACGTATGGGAAATGTGTGGCTAAACATATGCTGACGTAATTCACCAATCTGTAGTGACAGGCTAGTATATGCCACATATGCCCCCGTTCAAGGGCACTATACAATTTTCCATCTACGATGAGAATGGTCACATGAATACATATCTATATTATCCGTATCACTCCGTCGAGTGCGGCACATGGTAAAGAGGTGGGTGTCCCATACGTATTTTAGTTGTTCTCCCCTCCCAATGTAACTAAATGTCAAGTCGCATATTTCCTAAATTATTCTAATCCGTGATGCGGTCACACGTACTGGTAGCTAGTCAAATACGCAGCTCACATCCAAAAATGCATTGCAACCATGTTGCGTGTTCCCGTGATAGGGTCTAGGAGAATATTAGAATATCCTCTCAATTGTTGGTACGTCTGTAACTACTAAGTTGATTACACTAAGTCAACGTATCTGTTGACGGTACCCAAGACAATCTCAGATACATACTGTTCATTTATAAATTTATAAGAATAACATTTAACAGTTCATTTGAATTTCAGCAATAATAACAATAAACACTACTTGAATTTAACAGTAAATTTGGCAAGGTATACTTGCCTACTCCCTGATAGTGTTTTTGATAACCTGATCTCGCAGTCAGGTTTGAAGGTGCTGGTGACAGGAGGTCACTGGCTGTGTTGGAACTATTTCCTGTTAAAGATACAGGGTTCGTGAATATCGTGGTATAAAAAGTATACACATCTATATATATATATATAGTATATATATATACACATAGATATAGCATATAATATATATAATATAGATATATATATATAGTATGTATATATATAGATATAATATATGTATAGTAGTATAGCATATAAAGAACAGAAAAAAAAATGCAGGTATATAGTAGCAGGGTATATCCACTGATATAGATATATAATACTATAATATTTAGCAGGGTTTATCCACTGCTAATATAATAATAATAAAATGAAATGACAGAACAGAATTTAAATATATATATAAATGCTGTACTATTCAGCAATATAAATAATATCAGGGTCTATATGTGACCACTGTGATATACAGTATTTATAATATAATTATTGTCAGGGTCTATATGTGACCACTGTTATATATAGTAGTATATATACCAGTGTATATATAACACTGATATTTATATACATATAAAATAAAAGGAATACACTGCATATAAATAATGAAAAATAAAATGCACATTATGTATATATATATACTGTGTATATTCACAGTAATATAATAATTATAATAAAGTGTATACTATATACATATATATGATATATATATACATAGTATAAATACATAGATATAATAATTATTACATAACATATATATAGTTATATATATTATATACCTATATATATACATAGTTGTACATATATGAGTATATATGTAGATATATATATACATATACATATTAAATACATATATTAAAATGAACAAAATATATATATATATAAGTAAATATATATACTGTTTTTAGTAAATACAGTAATAATAATAATAATAATAATATATATATATATATGATAACATATTGATATATATATATATACATATATATATATTTAGAGATATATATTAATATACATATATATATAATTATACATATTTACATATAAATATACATATATATATATATAGAAAAATAGATATATATACATATATTTGGTAAATATATATAATACTATAATATACAGTATAATACACTGTATAAATAACAGTATATATGTAATATATATTAATAGTATAATACCTATATATATAATTATACATAATAATATACATATATATATACATATATATATACATATATATATATACATATAGGGTTATATATGTAAATACATAATTATTAGGGTTTAGGATTTTACCTACTGACAGGTGGGGTCCACTGGTCGTCGACGGCGGGTGGACGGCGGCGGAGTCGACGGCGGCCGGCCGGAGGAGCAACGGCAGTAGCAGTAGCTGCTGGCAGCAGTAGCAGCAGCAGCGGCTTGTGGCAGCTGCCGGCGGCGAAGCAGCGGCGGAGACGGTCGGCCAGGCGGAGGGATCGAAGGAGGAGAGGGTGACGGAGAGATTGGTGGTGGTGGCGGAGGTCGGGGGTGGCCGGAGTGGCGGTGGGAAGCGTCGGGAAGTGGTTCGGGGAGGATGACAGGGAGAGGCGGTGGTGGCTTGCGGGGGAGTTGCCGACGGCGGAGGCTGTCGTGGAGGGACGGGGCGGTGATGGTTGGAGAGGGGAAGTCAAGGCGGAGCGGATGGAGGTGGTGGCGGTGGTCGGCGAGGGCTAGGGAGGCGGTGGTGGGCGGTCGGAGGTCGGGGAGACTGCTGTGGTGCAGTGAAGGGGAGGTACTGCGGGGGCTTGCCACGGCGGAGGCGGTGGCCGGAGAGGGTGGCGATGGACGGGGAGGTGGCCGGGGGAGGGGCGAAGGGGTTGGCGGTGGTCCGGCGGTGGGCGGTCGCCGGAGCTGGCCGAGGGGAGTCGGGGAATGAGAGAGAGGGGTGTGTTTTAGGGTTTATATAGATTTTAGGTTAATGGCAATTTTGTAAATAAATGGAACTTTGGGGGTATTTTGGTAATTTGGATTTTTGGGATATTTTCAGCAGATTTTTCTGTGGGTCCCATGCCACCTATTGTCTAGCCAATAGGGTGTTGCCACCTAGCATGCATTTTTGCATAAAAACCCTAATCTTTTCACAATTTGCATAAAAGTCCAGAAATTGAGAAATTGCGCAATTATGCAATTTGTCTGAAAAATCACCTGGTTCTAAAAATTACCAAAATTTACAGAATTGAGGGGAAAAGCTGGGGAGAATGTTTTGAACCGTGTGGGGTGAGTCTGGGCAGATGCAGGGTCTGATTTCTTAGGTGATACGGGTCACCGTATTTATTATTTAATAAATACTGCGCACGATGTTCACTAATTATTTAGGGACAGTTAGGGTCATAATTTTTCTACGGTGTCAATACGATAATTGTAATACAATTAGTGTAGAATATTATCGTATTTTTGGTTGGGCAAAACAGGTGACTACTGGTCCTCAAATCTCTAGGGTACAGAGGTGGGTAAAGAGCAGAAAATTAAATAGGGATTAAATACGTACGTTTGTAACGATATTTGTGCGACTAAAACGAAGCACAAAACGAGGTTTCTGGGAGTTGCTAAAAATACAGAAAATGTAGTCTAGCAAGTCTAGGACAGGAATGTAAAATTAGTTTAGGGTTAACAACTAGTGTGAGGCCCTAATTAATTGTGTAATGAACAGGTGCACAATCAATAGAATATACAATAAATAAATTTTTAAAAATTGCACTAATTCTAATTAACCAAAAATAATATTAAAATACTGAAATTTGGTCGAGGGAGTTTACAGTTTCTGTTCCAGTAATTAGTTAGGAATCATTGTAAATATGATGATCATAATTTAATTGTTTATTCAATAAAATTGATGTTATTATTTTAGCAAGTACCAGTGTTCTACTTAACAGTCAACAATATTCACAACCATAAGAAGTAAACAAGAGAGGTACATTCATAAAATTTCGTACAGAGCATTAAAATTACGTTTAAATTAGGGTGAGAGAACAAAATTTGTCAAATTTACAAAGAAATAACAAAAATGCCCATCGTAAGGATGTATTCAATGAGAATGTTAATTAAAAATCTGAATCAATAAAAGTTTAATGTTTTGTACGAAATTTTCTGTTATATATATGTGTCGAAGAAGCAAAATACCTGGTTATTCTCTGCGGCTCATATTCAGATGACATCATCACTACAGGAATATATTTGGGGCAGCTGTGCTCCTGAAAGTTTATTTCGAAAAAGGGAAATGAGGACTGTAGTGACCAGTCTAGATATAATGCATAACACAATTATTTTGTTTACTTCCTTTTATTAAAATTCAGACCTTTACAGCCTTTAAGAGATCATAGCCACTCATTCCTGGCATGCAATAGTCAGTAAGAACTATGTCAATTTTTAGGTCCTGCATTATCAAGTGAAAGGAAAAAAGATAGGTGAATTAATACTGAAACCAAGACAAACCAAGTACAATTTCATATTTGATTGCAACATCAAAATTTATGTCTTTAGATCAAGGTTTGCAGTATTGGTATCGAAATCAGTATCGGCCCTTCTTATGAGTATCAAGATCGGCGGTATCGACAGTATCGATGGTTTCGGATCGGAGTATCAGAATTTTTGGTATCGGAAAACAAAAAATTATTAACATTTTAGAAAGAAATAAAATATTTTATACAGTTATGCATAATTTTAAGTATTTCATTCATTATTTCTTAGTAGTTTTAAAATTGAATAAAATAGTATTCACCCTTACCGATAGATAAGTTTTCTTCTTTTACATGCTTTTACAACCTTAATATGCTTTTACACCCTTATTGATTGGCCTTTTTCGTTCAATTTTCTTTACCGAAATGACTGAAAAAAGACCTCTAATGTTTGTATTGGTTAGTATCGGCCAGTATCGATTACTATCGGGTAACGGTCGGTATCGAATCGGTATATGACAAACTGTATCGATATCGGACCGGTATCGATTGATACTGCAAACTATGCTTCAGATTTGAATCAAGAACTAGTTATGGTAATGTTACATATACGGGTAATGGAGCATTAAACTAACTTTCATCAAAGGCGATCGTCGAATGTTGAATAACTAATTCATACACCAATGGAGGAGTCTAAAATTTTCACCACGGTTGATTGTCACGTACCCAAATTAATAACTAACTCCATTAGTTGTACCACACTCGAGTAAATGAAAATCATCCAAAACTTCAGACAAGATTCTTTATTTTGTATTTATCATAATATTCTACCAGAGATGAGCTTCATGGACATACCTTGAAGAGAAAAACCATAGTTTGCACTTTGCAGTATCATTCGATACCGATCCGATATGGTCGATACCGTTACAGTTTAGCATGTCCAGATTCGATATCGACCGATACTCGATACTAACCAATACCGACATTGGGGGTCTCTTTTTCGGTCAATTCGGCAAAAAAAATTGAACGAAAATGATCAATAGCAAGGATGTAAAAGCATGTAAAAGAAAAAAAAAATTATCTATCGCATGTAAACCAATCGGCAAGGGTGAGTATTGTTTTATTCAATTTCAAAACTACTAAGAAACAACACTGAAAATACTTAAAATTATACATAAATATATAAAATATATTTTCTATAATGTTAATAATTTATTATAATCCAATACCAAAAAATTCGATAATCCGATCGGAAACCGCCGGTATCGTTGATGCCGATACTCATTCCGATACCCATACAACAAACCTTGAGAAAAATACATCAAAATCTGTAAGAGAATAGCATAGAGAAGCTTACACTAGCATCAGGTGATCTAGCTTTCTCTTCGCCTAAGCCAAGAACTTCCATTGCCTTCTTTCCACTATCAACAGTAATAACTGAAATGAAACACAAGAACATTTAGCTCCATCAAATTTTTGATATTGCACAAATTACTCAGAGAATGTTTCAGAGGAAAAGGCAAAACTCTAATAATACAACTACTGCTAAAGTATAAGCAATTAAATGGTCACATTTGGATCGAAATTGGCATTTCAAAGATTCAACTGCTATAATAGCGCTTGTATTACAGTATTCCCATATCCATCACCTAAGAAATTTATCAAATAATTTTGCTATTTGTTTTTGCTCATTGTTTTTGTAACTACACTGAAGAATACAACTACTGCTAAAGTATAAGCAATTAAATGGTCACATTTCGATCGAAATTGGCATTTCAAAGATTCAACTGCTATAATAGCTTGTATTACCGTCTTCCCATATCCATCACCTAAGGAATTTATCAAATAATTTTGCTATTTGTTTTTGTTCATTGTTTTTGTAACTACACTGAAGTGTTTCACATCGCAATACTCATCCAACTTCATATAATATGAAGAATGGCACTTTGCTAAATATTTCAATTGTTGGGCAATCCAAATTATGAAAACCAGCAACTCAACGTAAGGGGTTGTTTGGTTATAGGATATGGAGAGCGGAAGTGGCCAAAATCTGAATTTGTGATCACTTCACGTGTTTGGTTGGAGGATTTACAGACAAGATTTATTGTGATTTCACATGAACAGTAAATCTTGTCTGCCACAAAATTGGAGATTTTCCTATGAAATGGAGCGTGAAGTGGAAAATCCGCATTCCCACTTTGCACGTTTGGTTGAAGGACCACTTCCTCTCTACTTTAGCACCCCAAAAAAAATATTATTTATATCACTTCAACAAAAAATTACACATTTTCAATCATTTCAACAACCAACCAAACATCAAACTTTAGGATTTTTCAGTTCTAACCTCAACTTCTTCAAAGCACCCAAACAAAAAAAAAAATTTAACTTCGCTCCACTTCACCTCAATGCGTACATAAAATATTAATTTCTGGATTTTTCACTTCGATGCACGTCATCGAACCAAACAGTCCCTAGTGGAAAGATACTAGAATTCAAGGAACAGTTCAGAAGTGTACAAAGGGAACTAGATTGCATGAACCACGAAGTATAAACACATCTCAGTCACTCTAATTTCTGTCTTAAGTTTAAGGCAACATTAGATTTTTATGAGAGCAGTATAAAATAGTAGTTACCTATATAAGTACCATAATTTACATTTTGATCTACCTCACATAAATTGTAATCACCTACAAAATTAACCTTCATTTTCTGATGTTGTTGATAGTCCTCTTCTCTGTAGATAATTAAACACTACACATTGGTGGAAATTACTTTTGGAAAATAATTCCATGGAAATATAAGCTATCAAACACTACATATTTGTGGAAAATTTGTAATAGAAATATTTTCTATGAAAACCAAAATCCAATCAAACACAGCTTAAGAGAAATTTTGATGCATAGGCCTAAAATCATGATAATTCACTGTCCTGTTACACAACAAGGGAAGATAACAAAAGCTCTAGAAATAAATAAGAGACATCAACTTCAAACTACTGTTATGAATCCAAAATATGACAATAATGTCGAAAATAACTAACAGAATAAATATTGGATGGTATTAATAATAACATGCTAGAGTAGCAGTGACAACAACTTTAGTTTAACTTGGTACAAGAGTAAACCATCTTTAAATTTCATTTGACGTACAATTTTCATACGAATTTTACAAAAAGGTAAGGATTACTTAGTTTAAGGATCTTGTGTAATATTCAAATTTTACGTTTAGATCTTTATATTATCCATAATATGATTTGGGTCTCATCGCCATAGGCCGACCGTCCAAGATGGAGGAGACCTAAACGCAAAATTTAAATATTATACAAGACGTACACTAAAACTAAATACAAAATTTTAATATTATGGAGACCAAAACGAAATCTAACGGTCAGCCAACGTCAACCATCACGATGAGTTCTAAATCTCTCTTCTGGACAATATGGAAATCTAAACGTAAATTTTGAATATTATACGAGACGATGGAACTAAATAATCCGAAAGATATATAATTATACCGTTGCGAGAATCCAGCTCTATAGCAAAATACCTCTTTTTTCTTGAGTGATTTACCTTCAAATGACTCCCCACTCTTCTTGAGCAACCTCTCCACTATGGCACGGTCTATAGGCGAGTCATCCACCACCAACACTCTCAACCTCTCCACTATGGCACGTAAATTTTTATTTTTATTTTATTTTTACTTTTTGCGAGGGTGTGACCTTTTACGCTATAAGCATATAATCATCATTGCATATAATCATCATTCCGGAGCATTAGTACCATTGAAGGTTTCAAGATTACACGGATCATGAGATAACTTTTTGAAAAAACTTAGCAAAGTTACGCGAGATGTAAAATGATGAAGGAAAAAGATTATGCAAAATAGTCTCGGTGGAACATTTCATGTCCGACACTTTGGTCACAACTTCATCCAATATAAGTGCCAATTATGCGGACTCCATATTAACATTAGGAATCATAAGTTATCAAAATGGATTTCAATATCAACTTACTTTTGAGAAATTTTTATCCTTCTCTTGTCACACACTACTTCCATAGCTCCCAATTTTGGGGGATTGGGTGTGTGAATCTTCTTCTTCCAATTGCCTCTGTTAAAAGCTATGTCTTCACTAAAACTAACAGAAATTATTTCCTTCTTTGAAAACTTAAAATCTTCTTTTACTACTACTTATTGTCCCTTTTTACCGGAGCATCTAAAGGTGTTGCATGTCCAAACCATCTATTAAGATGATTTGGGCCTGATCAATTTTCTACTACAAAGCATCAACACAAACACAGCAATCAAAATATACACTGGCACACCACAATCAGTGTCAGTCTCTGTAAAATTTAAAATGTAGATAAATATAGTATTCAAGTATGTTAGCAATAATTGCAAGTATTATCAGAAGACATCAATACAGTTAGCAGAACTGGAGTGCAGGAAAGTAATATTACCAAAAGAATTGCCCTGTACTATAGGCCAAACCTGGTGTCAAATTTATCAGGCAATAGTAATGGTGGTTAACTGAATCCTGCTAATTTTCTCCCATATACTTAATTACATATACCAAGTCAAATTCCCAACATAATAGCTGTAGCAAATTACAGTTGAGCATATAAAATAAATTAGAGAAGATGGGTAACAAAATATATATTATTAGTGTCACTGCTTTATATATCACCAAAAGTATCGCCAACAAATACAGGTTCAAATTATAAGTATCTGACTACCATCGGATATGTCATCCAAATTATAAGCACCACCTGACGAGTCTCGATCTCAAATACATCATATAAAAAGGACTCGAAACAAATACTCTTTCAAGTTTTCTTGCCAAATGCAGTGTGTACTCTGATCCTGCCAAATGCAGCTCATGCAATGCCACTACTCCTAGTCCTGCAAAATTGTAAAACTAAGTTACTAATATTACAAAGGGAAAATGTTGCGACAAATGAAGACTGAATGATATTTCAAGTAGACATGTATATCAAGATGACCTTCAATTTGCCCTTAAGTATATCATCAGTCAGAGATCCTTTGTCATATATATATATATATATATATATATATATAAGAAATAAAAAATAATGAAGATTCATGTTGGCTACTAGGAGTAAAAACAGAACAAGTGCACCCACAGCATTGAATTTCGTTTTGTAATAACACTAAGCATTGTTTCAGAGAGTGATGAAAACCAAAACATTTTTCATAAACGTAGAGACCATCCTCTTCATAGCAACTTCCAGAATCAAGCTCCCATTTGATCACTACATGAAGCCTTCCACCACCAACATTAAGTTGATATTCATCTACCATCGTTGTCATCATGCTGGCCACTTTCTTGCTGCCTCCAGTTCACAGGCTTCATCAAACAGTGCCCAATAAAATCCATCCAAGATCCGCATCGAGAAGAGGCTTGTACTTAACGGGCCTAAATCCCTCCCCAACTTGGGTCCAACGCCCATGTGGCTGTCTAGTCATACCTAATTACTTTTTGCAAGTCCCCTCTCATTTGGCTTGCTGGGTGATTCCTTTCTCATATGCTTCTTGTCCTAGTTATAAAACTGGCTAAAACTAAACCCAACTTTCATGTGAAGTCTGGAAGATAGTTTCTAGACATAATAGAACTATTATGGTTTAATTTTGTTTAACACGTCTACTTCCTAACAGGAAGCACCGACACTGAAAATATGTGTCGTGTCACATCGTGTTGGATACATATTGGACATGGCAAAGACACCAAATACGCTCGGATGTTCAAAAATCAATGTCGAGTCCATGTCACCGTGTCCGTATCATCTTGAGCACAATAACATGTACATGTGTTGAGTACTAAACAAACACCGGATAGTAACCCACGCTGCACGGACACCAACCCGACACTGACACAAACACGACGACGTTTTCGTACTGTCGACAACCAAATGATAGCAAGATTGGAGCTTTTACCGCTGTTCCGCCATCAAGCGGCGCCGCCGCCGACCTCCATGATGCTCTTCGCCTTGGTGGCGTAGAGAGAGTACACCACCGCCTGCCTCTTCGCCACCTCCAGTTGAGCCTTTCCTTCCGCCAAAGCCGAAGCCGCCGAGCACGGGTCCGATAGGAGCCGGTTCTCGCGGAATCCGTCGACAGCCCTCCTCCTGACGTACTTCCTCACGTTGTAGTCGGAAAATTTGGCCGATGTTCGCAGAAACGAGCGGAAGAGAGAGAGAATTTCTACTCTCGACGCCATTAGAGAGAGAGAGAGAGAGAGAGAGAGAGAGAGAGAGAGTTAGGGTTTGGAAAAGGGGAGGTGGAGAGTCGGAGAGGGGAAAAGAAAAAGGAGGCGGATAGGAATGTTGCTGTGTAAGGGGAGGTGGAGAGTCGGAGAGGGGAAAAGAAAAAGGAGGCGGATAGGAATGTTGCTGTGTAAGGGGACGTGGAGAGTTTCTTCCGGAGGTCTCTTTGACTTAGGGTTAAGTGGGGGGGGGGGGGGGGGGCAATTTAAGGAAAAAGAAAATGAATAAAAGAAAAGCAGCAAATGTTGGATTCGAATCTAAGCCAAAAAAGGAGGCGGATAGGAGTGTTGCTGTGTTCTTGTGTTCTTCCGGAGGTCTCTTTTATATTTATGCTTAGAGTTAAAGGGGGCGGCCATTTAAGGAAAAAGAAAATGAATAAAAGAAAAGCAGCAAATGTTGGATTCGAACCTAAGCCGAAAAAGGAGAAGGATAGGAGTGTTGCTGTGTTCTTCCGGAGGTCTCTTTGATATTTATGCTTAGGGTTAAGGGGGGCGGCCATTTAAGGAAAAAGAAAATGAATAAAAGAAAAGCAGCAAATGTTGGATTCGAACCTAAGCCGAAAAAGGAGAAGGATAGGAGTGTTGCTGTGTTCTTCCGGAGGTCTCTTTGATATTTATGCTTAGGGAACCTAAGCCGGATGGTAAAAAATGTTACGCCTATCAATCTGTCATCTAACCAATTGTTAACAAATTTTTTCTGTTTGCATATATATCAACTAAGATATATAGTTTATATATTATTTATTATTGTATATGTATCTTTCTTCTAAACATATTTATTTGTTTTATATATATATATATTCAATAACATAATTGCATGCATGTATTTTTTAAATTCAATTATGAAAAATGTTATATTCAAGATTTACATTGGGGCAGTAATAAAAACGTTAAAACTCCTACAGAAATCAAATTGACCAAACAAATTAATTGGGACAAGATTAATATGTTTGACTTCAATTATTGATGCATCTTTTTGCATAAATTGACCACTGAATTTATGCGATTCTTTCATGTCTTTTGCTTTACTAGAACTTGTAAGAATTCTTTTATTGAAACGAATTATTACGAGTTTTAATAGAAGTAAAAGACACGAAGAATTGCAAAAATTTAGTCATCGAATTATGCAAAAAGAGACATGAATAATTGAATTCAAATATGTAAATCTTGTTCCAATGAATTTGTTTGGTCAAGTGGATTTATGTAGGAGATATAACGTTTTATTGAGACAAGTACATTACCACTATCGATTACTATATATTATAAATGCTATTATCCTCATCTTATATCTATATTTTATATTTGTTCCTAACAGAGAGTTGTGCATATTAGGTGAGGACATGGAGATTTGCACTTACATCGGAACACTATGTTTGATAAAATATACTTCGTGTATATAACGGATGTATATTTATTTATGTGGTTATTTTATCGGATTTGTCTCCGAAAATCTGACATGTATGATGTACTTAAAACACCGATAGTGGACTAAGGTGATCGTGTGCGTGTCTGTTTTATAGTTTCTCCTAGTTCACTATTATATATATATATATATATATATATATATATATAAACATATTTGCGGGAATATATGGTCCTCATATTTATTAGACTGCATCCTAATATGCACTTTGATTTTTTCCTTTCCCGGTTATTAAAAATATTATTAACATGTTTAACTGTATTAATTATTTTTTGTACTACATTTGCAGGATAACATAATGACTTTAAAAAGTCGTACGTTCGAGGAAATAGATGCTGATTCGAGCATGATAAATTTATTCATGAAGTACCACTTAATGCAAAAAAATAAAAATATATATTGTCGCATATTGAGGGTAAATGACAAGATAAAAGAATAGTTGGTAAAAGAAAACAGAGGGCAAAGGAGGAGTTGACACCAAAGTTTACAGTATTTATCGATGTATCCGTATATAACATTTTTTATTATTGTATGTAAAAAAAATTATTATTGTATGTAATATTTTTTATAAGTGCAATATTATTGAATGTGACATTTATTATTATTGTATGTAACATCTTTTATAAGTGTAATATTATTGTATGTAACATTTTTATAAGTGTAATATTATTGTATGTAATATTTTTTATTATTGTTTGTAATGTTTTTATAACATTTGTAGGATAATATAATGGTGCCAAAAAAATTGCTATTTACTATCCCTACTTTGGGCTTAATTTTAGTCCATATTTTTATCCATGAAAAATGTAATGCTTTATGGGCTTAAGGTTGAGCTCTAAGTTAATAAATATTATTGTATATTCATTGTATCTAATTATATATATACTATTTATTATTGTATATATATACTATCTATTATCGTATTTAACTTTATATGTTATTATAGTTTATATACTATTTATTATTGTAGATATATACTATCTATTATTGTATTTAACTTTATTATTGTATGTAATATTTTTGATAAATGTAATATATATATATATATATATATATATATATATATATATATATATATATATATATATATATATATATATATATATATATATATATATATATATTAGAATTGGTATTTTTATCCATGCATCATTCCAGAGGCGGAACAACATTCAACATTTGATGGCCTCATGACAATTTTTTTTTCATAATACAGATATCAGTCTCTACTACTCTCATAACCAAGAATTATATCGGGACGATTATGATAATTATGAATCATTTTAGTCAAATATTTGTATTTTTTGTATTTGTATTCATTTTCGTTTTTGTATGCTTTATGTAGTTTGTACCTATTGTAAACAGATTATTATTCATGAAATTTAAATGAAGGGATAGGCCAGAGTCCCAGAAAAATTTATGGTCAAGTGATTTTTTGTCGTACTTTTAAATTTAAACATGTAAATCTTGTAGCTAATTTTATTTTGGTATATTATGAAACAAAATAATTGGTGTCATGTATCACATTGTAACAATTTATAACTATGCATAAAACTAATTTTTTGAATATAATTAAATCTTTATTTTTTTACAGAAAAAAAAATCTCAAGTCCTCAACAAATATAATTATGGGTCTTGTGACTTGTCTCATGATCTCATCATGCCATTTGCATTGCTTCTAATCTCTTGTGCTTCCCTCTATGCGTCTTAATTCGTCAAAATTGAAACCTATATAACAATACAAGATTCAATTAGTACGAATATAATGACATAGTAAATTGTAACTAAAAACATGTAAAGGAGGAAAACTTATATATCGCAGGTAAACCATTCAGCAATGATGACTATTGTTTTATTCAATTGTAATAAACAAAGACATAAAACACTTAAATAATGCTTAAATATATTTAAAAAATACTATTTTTTTACTAATTTATTAATAATTATTTAAATATTGTCGATACAACCGATACTAAAAAATCTGATACTCCGATCTGATACCGCCGATACTGCCGATACGAATACTCATACAAACTATCTGATACCGATATCGATAACGAGTTTTTGAACCTTGTAAATTAGGACGTATTGTGACCCTACTTACCAACTATGTTCACGTCTAAGACTAGTAACCCGAAGTTGTTGACCACCACAAAGCCCAGCATCAGCCTCTTGTCGACCCCGCCAAGGGCTTCGCCGACGGTGTCGACGTAGGAAAAGGAGAGGCCAACGAGAAGGACGAAGTCCATCGAGTGCTCGACGAGGACGACCATGGCGCCGGTGGCGAGCAACCCCGGGATGAGGCCGAGGATGCGGATAACGTCGGGAAGGGCCATGATCCCCACGCCGATTACCGTGGCCAAGAGGGTAGAGACGGCGCCGAAGTAGGACCCTCCGCCGCCGGAGATGTTGTGGTGGGACTGGAAGCGGAAGCTCGCGAGCATCAACATTCTCAAATTTGAAATTAATTAAAAAAAGATGTTCATTCTTGGTTGGTTTTATTTTAGGGCTATTTATATAGGCACTACATATATTGGTTAGGGCACCCTAATTTTTTTTTTAAGTTTATTTACAAGTTTGCCATTCAATTTTTTTTCTTCAGGGAAGCCCAAAATTTGGTATAAAAGCCAATGACTTTTTATTTCCATATGTTCTCTCTTCTTCCTATGCTCTCTTCTTCTTTCTTCTAAAACCTAATTTATTCCAATTCTCAAAACCCTAGACCCTAAAGTGAAGATTGGGGGTCAAAATCCTAATTCCACTACAAAAAGTTACAACATTCAACCATTATTTGGTATGTCATCGATTAACTATAATGACTAGATTTTTCAAACATTAGGTCCACATATAAATATTGAATTGTATGTGCTTAATGTAGGAGAAATGCATGTCGAAGAAATCGGGTCATCTAATACACTAAATTCTCTTTCCGCTACGTCCGAAGAACTCCTCGGTTCTTCCAAAGCACTCTTGGTAAAGAATTTGATAAATTAATTTCAAATTTTTTCGTCGTAGGACTGCGAAAAAAATGACAGTCCTATAAATAAGAAGGACTGACAAAAAACTGACAGTCTTATTTTTACTTAGGACTGTCGGGAAATGTTACAGTCCTGACTAACCATAGGACTGTCACATGTCCTGTAGTCCTAGTTAATTTTAGGACTGTCAGAAATGCCTGCAGTCCTAATTTCCTGCAGTCATGCTTTTGTTAAATTAACTTTAGTTTTCTATTGTAGTGTTATCATCTTCCGATATTGTAGTACATCCTCTAATTGCCGTTGATGTAGTCAATTTATTCTCGACCGATATTTACTTTGAATCAGATGAACAAGCATTATATTAGTGCAGAGAAGTTGGATGGAAAAACAATATAGTCATTGTGATATCAAGATCGACCCGACAAAGACCGGGACGCAAAACTATATAGCTTGGATGTGAAAGAGGTGGTTTGTTCAAGTATCATGGAAAGAAAGATATAGTTCCCCAAAGAAAACTTTCAAACATATGCATTGGTACGAGAAAATGCGGTTGTCCATTCAAGATCTCTATTGTAAACATAGAAGATATGAAGTGGATAATCTAAGTGAAGAATGAAATCCACAATCATGTTATTGCCGAAACACTTACGGGTCATCCCTATGTCGGACGGTTGAACAATGTTGTGAAAAAGATAGTTGAAGATTTGTCCAGTTCAGGAGTTGCACCTAGACAATTTATTCCGTCATACGACACGAATAACAAGTCAACAATTAAGTCAATCTATAACACAATATCGAAATCAAACTCCAATAGTAAGAAAACAAGAATGACGATGCAACAAGTGTTGAAGTTTCTTGCCAAGAATCATTATGTGGAATACCATAGAAGACATCCACAGAGTAATAAAGTCCTTTCAATATTTTGGGCTCATCTCGATTGCACACATTTGGATAGGTCCTTCGTTGACATATTGGTTCTTGATTATACATATAAGACAAATACGTTCAAGATGTCTCTCTTTCAAGTTGTTGGCTTCACATCTACGGGAAAAATATTTTTAGTTGCTTTTTGCTTCATGAAGAGTGATAAACTTGAGGACTACACATGGTCGTTGAAAAAACTAAAAGCACTTTACACCAGACAAAAAGAGCCGTCTATTTTTGTTACTGACAGAGAATATCCCTAATTAATGCTATAGCTATCGTCTTTCCTCAAATAGATACACTACTATGCACTTGGCATGTCAATCGGAATATCCAATCACAATGTAAGTTGAAGTTCGAAAATGTGGATGGTAAAATTGACATAGACTGTTTCGAAAAATTCTACAGTGATTGAAATCTTGCATGGCGATCCAGTACAAAAGACGGTTACGTTGCACCATGATACTTGTTCAAAGAAAAGTGGGAGATGAAGGAGCCGACATGCATTTCTTATATCAAAGATACATGGCTAGAACTCCATAAAGAATATTTTATTTTAGCATGGACGAATATGGTGATGCATTGTGGCACAGTGACCACCAACCGGGTTGAAGGATCACACGCAAAATTAAAACATCTAAGGTCATCGGTCGGTAATTTTGTCTCCGTTTGGTAAGCTATAAATTTAATGCTAGATCAGACGGTGAACGAGATAAGGCATCATTTGAGATTATTCTGAATATTGCAAAGCATGAACATAGAAATAAAGCCCTCTTGGATGCTTTAATGCATGTAATATCTCAAAATGTATTGTGCTTACTATTTGAGGAGATAGGTAGGTCAAATTTTGTGGAATTTGATTCCGAGGTTTGGGGATGTTTACATCGACATACGGAGGGCCTCCTTTGTGCACATGAGATTAACGAATAACGTTGTCATTTTAGACCTATTCCGATGTTATTGATCAACGTTGGAAGCAGTTGTCGATAATGCCCATGGTGAAGAGTGACAATGATTTTATTTCTTTGCCATAAGTGAAACTTCACGCAAGGTGGTGTGCCTCATTGGGAGCGGAGCGGGAGTCCATTGAGCTTAAAATCCAAAAAAATACTAACCCGGTAACTACTAGAATGCACGAGCCATCTGTTGTTTCTAATCCCAAGGGAAGACCTCAAACAAGCTTGAGTAGTTCGCAGAAAAAAAGATGGAGTCAACTAATAGAGATCCATCGTTCTTTGAGCATGTTGAACGAAGTTTTGAGCATGCTCGGTCTACTTCGGTTGTCAATATTGTGACGGTGCGAAAAGGAAGAGTAAGCTAACTTTTTGAAGGAAAAAACAGAAAACGAACATGCCAAGCGAAGATACTATGGGTGTGTATATTGAAGGCTTCCTACCTGAGATATGTAGTTACATTTGGTCCATTGTTGATTTCCTAAGGAAGGCCATTGTGAATTTTATGTGCTTGCAAGACATCTTGGTTCTTCCGACAAAGAAGGATGGAGACAGGTTAGGTTAGAGTTGTACGAGGAGTTGGAGTCTCGTCTTTCATTCTACACCAGTATGTTAACCGAAGAATAGGTTGGAGACTTATTGACAAGCATTTCTTGCACCGATACCGGAGAAGACCACTACATGTCCAATCCGGCCGCTACATATTTATTTGCTAATAGGTATAAGATACCAATTGTACTTATTTCGGAGAATATTAACAATGCTTTCTTTCTGATGTACAATCCATCAGCTGGGCACTGACTATCTAACCTATGTACTATAGGACATGTCGGGAATCACTTCGTCATACCAAAGTCAATCGGTCATTCTCCTATTCCTCCATCTTCAACAATTTTGTATAAACATGTACCGGACGCAGCAATCGCCTGGACGACACCTTTTACAGATAAAATAAATCTCTATAAGAAGTTGTTGAAGATGGAGGAGCCCAGAGACATGCACGTTGGCCACTTCGATGTTGAAATCGACTGATATGAGTGGGGCTATAAACATGTATCATTTTGTATCACTTTGGTTCAAGTATAATTTTGTATCATTTTGTATGATGTTGAACTACTTTTGTATACGAAATATATACAAAAGTGCATTGAGGTGTCCACACCATTGGACACAACACATCTCCCTCTCTATATATATATGAGTGGGGCTATAAACATGCCTGGTAGTTACGGAATAAGTCGAACACCAAATTTTAGAGAGAGTTGTTTGCAATTTGAAAAATTCCCCACTTTCAACTGAAATGTCTCCTAACGAAACAGAGTTTCTCCGAACCAAACGGAGCTTTCATCGACTGTTTCAGGATTTACTGATTTTGTACTTCTCATGGATTGTTTCGTCTTCGAAACTATCAAGATAATTTGTTGGGTTTTGAAAAAAGAGAGACAAGTCTATATTAAAATTATAAAGGATAATGTATACCGGAGTTACCAACCACTGCTGTGGGGATCATTGGAGAAGATACAGCAACACTACGTCATCTCATATCACCGATATTTCACATGCAAAACTAACCTTAAGTTATTACATTACAAAGATGAGCTTTTAAAATGAGTAGAACAAAAGAGTGCAACTTTAACCAAAGGGTAAAATAAATGATGGAGTACAGTTCCATTGATAAAAGACATCTAAAAGTGTACTTTTCGAAATTTAGAATTAAATGGAATTTAAATATCAGATTTCATGTATCCAAACAATTTTCTAAACCCCTTTGTTTCTGACATCAAATAAATCACCAGAAATAATCGGTAACGGATGAACGACTCCTGATTTCCGTTAAAGCAAACACTTTGAAAACAGAAGCAGAACCAAACCATATATATCCACTAATCAAAAACCAATCAATCCCAAGATGAGAGGATTAAAGAAACAAACATACATAAAGGGCACTACAATGTACATTTATATTACAACTTATACGTATTCGAGTCAGACCAGAGTCTGGTCGAATGCGTAGCTGGCGTGTCACGTATTCCTGGTATTTTAGGATTGTCAAAATTTTGACAATCTTGTTTTATATGAACTAGCAAAATGTTAGCAGTTTTTATTTCATATGGGCTGCCAAAAATTTGGCGGTCCTAGATATGCACATGACTACATACTTTTGGAGCATATTCAAAACAATCAAAAAAAATTACAGTATTTGCTATTTTAGGACTACCAAAGTTTTGATAGTTTGATTTTATATGGACTGCCAAAATTTTGACAGTCATATTTTTCAGAATTGTCAAAATTGCAGTCATGGATATGCATTAGACTCTGACAAAATTTTGATATTCCTAGAATTATCAAAATGTGCTCCCTTAGTAATTTTTGTATTACGTTTAACATTTTTCTTAGGAAAGGAGGAGGGATAGATAGAACGGTAGAAGAAGAAGAGAAGAAGAAGAAAAATGTTAAAGGGTTAGTAAATGGTGTGTATTGGATTCTTTTTTAATTCAATGGATGCAGGGGTGGATCCAGAAACTGCAGTTGGGGCGGGATACCATAATTTTGGCTGGGCTAGAAGTGGGTTAACCTATATAAAAAAAAATCAAATTTTTTTTATATGTAGAAAAAAAAGTTTTAATTTTTTTTGGGTGAGCTCCAACCCACCCCACCCACCCCCTCGATTCGCCCCTGAATGGATGACTAGAAAACCTATTGTCTTGGTTAGATTATTCTACAACAATTCTTGTTTCTCCAGTTCATATTATAACTCAAGATTGAACAATATCTTTGTGTATTTGTCTGTGAATTCTTATATGTTATGTTTGATGAGTTCAAACAAACAATTGATCGAGTAGTGGAGTTCATCAAAATTAGGCATAATATATGAGTTGCTGGCTTATTTACTTGTGATATCAGCATGGTGTTGGCCGGTCAAATAAAAGGAAGTGTGTTCTCGAAAGACTACAATTACTAGTTCAATGTTTAACTTTTAACAAAACTTACATGGCTTCTTTATTAACTTACGCTAGTATAAATGCACGCATATACGATTGCACATATTTCATACTACTTAGAAAAAGCAATCAATAGATCCTTAACTTCTACTACTTCAGAAAAGCAAATAATAGTCTCTTAACTTTTTACTATTTGGAAAGAGTAAACAACATTTTATTTAAAAAAAATGTATATACATAATTACCTAGCTACCCATGCTAAATTGAATGAACAATTTTAATTAATAAACATAGGTGCATTTTTGGAATAAAAACTTTCACGGAAAAATCTCCCAAATTTTCCTATTATATAGTAGTTTTTAAATCCAATTCATTGTTCCTCAGCATGTCTCTATTAGTGGTATCAATATATTGATCTTTAATGTACCCCAAAATCTTATATGTACCATTAAAAAGATCTTTTTGGAGTTTAAAAAGGAGTACCAGAATGAATTTCAGGTAAGACTAGTTTGGGTTTTTTGTAACTCTAAAGGCCATTTTCTTAAATTTAAAGCGATATGATCTTTTAATAAATGAAAAAATAGACTTCAGATTTCAAAAGCAATGATCTGGTTACATGATATTAGCAGTTCGGGGGTGGAGTATACCAAGAATATTTGCTCTATATACCCACCTCCGCCTCTTCTTCCACATAAAAACTTCCACCTCCATCATAAAAACTCCACTTCCATTGGAGATCCACATACCCACCTCCGCCAAAGGGGTCAAGCTGCATCCCTAGGATGAAGTCAAAGACAATCCTGCCAAAACTGCTATAACATTTCCAGAGGAGTTTCTGGAGGATTTGTAAACCAAATATATCCCGTCCAACATGTAAAATTTGTGGAAGTGGATCCACACGTCCTCTGGAACAAGCAAACTGACAATTGACAAGTTTCCAGACGAGGCCCCAAATTGTTCTCACATAAATTATATATTGCAAGAAAATGACTGAATGATTGATCATCACTCATGCAAGGATACACAAAAAATTTCAACCCTTGGAATTTGAGACTGACTGAGCAGTTCAAAAATAACATTTATCAAGTGGAGATACACTGAAACTCTTAAATGGCTGAGCAAAGAATTGAGGCATCTAACTAGAAGGTGATGATATATACACCCGTATTGCACCACTTTTGCAGAGAATATACAATTAATCCCAGTTGAATTATGATTGGGTAGAAAGAATTATGTCCGTATACAAATCTGTAAAAAAGGAAAACAAAATTGCCGTCATATAAGTGTAGCGCAGATTTCCTAAGCTGGAAACTTTAGGTGGGAGAGAACGTCACCTTAGTGTTACCATATCGATACAGCTTTGGAGGCATCGAGATACTTTAGGTGGGAGAGAGCGTCACCTTAGTGTTACCATATCGATACAGCTTTGGAGGCATCGAGATGGTTCAAGCGACAGGTCCCAAGGAGGATCTCCGGGAGCTCTTCTTCAGTATTAGCCTGCATTGGCTAGTTCGGGTAAGGTAGTTGCAAACAAGTGAGAAAATTATAATGAAATATTGGAACATGCCATAAAACATTCAATAGTATTTTGAAAGTAAATAAGCCATCCAGTTGCCTGTTCTCTTTAATTATCATCATCTAAAAGATAAAACTAGAGAGAAAAAAAAGAGAGGCAAGACTAAATTAATGAGTTGTGGATTACGGAAAAACTATCGGCTTCATTACCTGTATAAGAAATGCCATTTATATCACCAGATTATTCAAGTATCCAAGAACAAGACTCACGACTCCTCTGGCGACAGCTGATGAACCGATATCTACACCAAGATGAAAATCAAGTTCGTAAAAGTTAGTCCTCCATTTATTAGATTACTTACGGTTGTTCTAGAAATATGGTAGCATGTATAGAATGTGTTCTCTTTGAGAGTTTTGCAATAATTGATTGAATCGAGATACACGAACATATCATGTCTCAACTCCCTTGAATACTATATCGTGTATCACGAGATACAATATTCGATAAAAAACATGATTGGCGGTTAATATTGAAACCATACGGTTAAACCTCTATAAATTAATAGCCTTGGACCAAAGAAAATCTATTTAAGTTAGTAAATATTAAATAATCGATAAATTTATTTATTTATTAATTTATCGAATAATTAATAACTTACTAATTTATCAAAGTATTCCTTGTTTTCTTAAATATTGTACATAGTATTTAGTTTCTCGTTTTACGGACTAATAATTCTATGTATTTGTTTAACAAACTAAAATTCATAAATCGACTTATTTTTCCCAAAAATAGACTGTGCATTGTTCAATGTACTACATTATTCCATTTTTAGGAACATTTAACCAAGCAAAACTCTACATAGTTTCTCGTTTTACGAACAAAACTTCTTATCATGTTAAAAAAAGTTAGAGATGGAATCTAATGTGACATCAATTTCAAGACGAAACAAACAATTATTGAGTCGTGTTTTAGGAAGGCTTCATGTAGTCGAATCATAAGCACTATGTATATCAAAAAATATATTAATTTATATATTATATAGGACCTAAATGATTTTTTTTTATAATGTAGCATCTTGTAAATTTAGTGAATATTAATTTAGCACATTATCTCCAAGACAGAAACCAGCCAAAATATCTATTTAAGCGAGGTTATTAATTTATCGGGTATTAAATTATCGAGGTTCTATTGTATATGGATAAATTGAACATGTTGAGCATTGGGCAACAATAATGAAGCATCATCGAGCATTGTGACAATTTTATCGATAATTAAGAAGAAGAAAATAAGGTATAGCATTAGTATCTTATGTTGGTATTATTCATGAATATAGCATCATTGCATCAATAATTACATAATTTCTGCTCAATATTAATCCAGGCTAATCCTATAATTTCTGTATTGGTTGATAAACAGTATCAAGGTGGTAAGTATATTATCATTTGATATAAGCTCTCTTCATATTTGTGAAGAAATGATAAATATGGAAAAATGTTACTCTTCTTATTTTGATGCGTGAGCCTTTATATAGCAGAGTTTACATCAAGAGATAATTACAAAGAGGTTACAACTGAATCCTACAATCATGGTTAGAGATAATTACTAACTCATGAGATTACAACTGAATCCTACAATCATGGTTAGAGATAATTACTAACTCATGAGGTTACAACTGAATCCTACAATCATGGTTAGAGATAATTACAAAGACAAAATCAGAGAAAGACTAAGTCAATAACTTAATACCCTCCCGCAAGCTCACGATCGAGTACGAACGAGAAGCTTGGACCGTAAGTTTTGAAACCGTGAGAAGCCAACAACTTTGGTAAAAATGTCCGCTATATGATCAGCAGATTTGACATGCCTAACAATCAGAGCACCTGCCTGAACTTGTTCCCGGACAAAGTGATAGTCGATTTTGATGTGCTTGGACCGTTGGTGAAAGACCGGGTTTGCAGTAAGAAAAGTGGCACTGAGATTATCACAAAGAAGAATGGGAGGACCAGGAGATGGTGCCGCCATTTCCTTGAGAAGCTGTTGAAGCCAAATAAGTTCAGCCGAGGCAAAGGCAATAGCCCTGTACTTAGCCTCAGTGCTAGAGCGAGCAACCACATTCTGTTTGCGAGAAGACCAGCTCACAAGGCTGCCTCCAAAGTAAACCGAGACCCATGTTGAGAGCGGCAGTCCTCGGGATCAGAAGCCCAGCCAGCATCAGTAAAGCAAACAAGCCGAGTGTCACGAGCAGGACGGAAGAAGAGGCCGGAATCGAGTGAACCCTTGAGGTAGCGGAGGATTCGTTTGACCGCAGCCCAATGATGTTCCGACGGCTGTGCATGAACTGGCAGACCCGATTGACTGAGTAGGAAATCTCAGGCCGGGTGATGGTGGCATATTGGAGAGCTCCTACGATGCTGCGGTAGAGATGGACGTCGGAGAACGGATCACCGCCCGAAACGAGCCGAGCACCTGGAACAGCCGGCGAGGCTATGGGTTTAGCGCCCATCATTTTGCTGCGATCAAGGAGGTCCAAAATGTACTTTCTTTGGGAGAGTAGAAGACCAGCTGAATTACGATGGACTTCAATTCCCAAGAAAAAGTTGAGATCACCCAAATCCTTCAGAGAGAAAACCGAGTTGAGATACTTGACAAACTCATCAATGAAGGAAGAGTTGGAACCGGTGATAATGAGGTCATCCACATAAACAAGCACATAGACAACATCGGAGCCATGACGTTTGATGAAAAGAGAGGTATCGGAGATGCATTGCCGGAACCCGTGAAGAAGCAAAGCCTGGTTGAGCTTCTGAAACCATGCTCGCGGAGCTTGCTTGAGGCCATAAAGTGCCTTTTTGAGACGACAGACATAGGACGGCCGATCAGGGAAAGTGAAACCCGGTGCTTGCTCCATATAGACAGTTTCTGCTAGATCACCATTGAGGAAGGCATTATTAATGTCAACCTGACGGAGAGGCCAATGACGAGTGACAACAATGCTCAATACCACCCGAATCGTGGTAGGCTTGATGACCGGGCTGAATGTGTCGAAGTAGTCAACTCCCTCTTCTTGATTGTATCCCTTGGCAACCAAACGGGCCTTGTACCGGTCAATAGAGCCATCTGGTTTCTTCTTGATCCTGAAAACCCACTTACAACCAACAATATTAGAAGAGGAGGGCCTAGGAACCAAGTCCCAAGTCCCATTAGCAATTAAGGCATCAAACTCTAGTTGCATAGCATGTTGCCAATTTGGGTTCTTTTTGGCTTGTAAGAAAGTTTTGGGTTCAAAATCAGAGGAATCACAGGGAATATGGTGTTTGGTAGCAGTGTGGACTTTAGGTTTAAGGGAATTAGTGGAGGCTCGAGTGACCATACCGTGGGTCGAAGTATTGGAGGGGCGGAAATACGAGGGAGCATGTTGATATGGCATAACCGGCGAAGGGATCAGTGGTGGGGAAGGGGGCACCACCGTGGGGGAATGTGGCGTGAGGTCGGAAGGAGACAAAGACGACGGCTGAATGGGAGTCGGTCGAGAAGAATCCGAAGGAGAAGATGCAACCGAGAGTAGTGTTAATGCAACTTCTTGAAGCGAAAAAAGAGAGATCAAGACGAGGCGAATCTAGCTGTCCGGACTGAGAATTATGCTCCGGAAAAGGAAAAGAAGACTCATCAAAGACAACATGACGAGCAATGTACGTTCGAGAGGAAGAAACGTGATAGCACATATATCCTTTATGTTTAGCACTATACCCTAAGAAGATGCACGCCACAGAACGAAATTCCAACTTGCTACTGTTGTAAGGGCGAAGATAAGGAAAACACAAGCAACCAAAGGATTTCAGAAAATGATAATCAGGTTGACGCTGATATAGGCATGCATACGGGGACTTGTTCTGAAGAATAGGAGTTATAGTTCTATTATTCAAGTAAATGGCGGTATGAAAGGCATGTTCCCAAAATTCCATAGGAAGATGGGAATGTGCCAAAAGAGCCAACCCTTTTTCAATGATAATCCTATTCCTTCTTTTAGAAGCACCATTTTGTTCAGGAGTGTGAGGGCAAGAAACACGATGAAGTATGCCATTAGTTTCAAGAAACGTTGATACAGTTCGGTACTCGCCACCCCAATCAGATTGAAAAGCTTTGAGTTTAGTGGAAAACTGTGTCTCAACCATAGTTTTGAAAGATGTAAAGGCAGACAAAACCTGAGACTTAGCCTCCAAGAAATAAACCCAAATAAATTTGGTGCAATCGTCAATAAAAATGACAAAATAGCGATTACCATTTAAAGAAGACACAGGGGCAGGGCCCCAAACATCCGAATAAATTAAATCAAAAGGATTTTTAGAGGGAACATGACAAGAGGGTAGATGATGTCTTTGACTCTTGCCTAATTGACAAGCACTACACAAAGGCAATGATTTATTTGCAGAAACAGGCAAATTAAAAGTAACTAATTGACGACGCAAGATGGACTCATGGGGATGAGCAAGGCGATGATGCCAACAAGAGACAGAGGCGCGTTCACCAACAAAAACTCTGGGAGCGGGTGAGTGAACAGGAAGCCGGTACAAGCCATTCTCAACGATTCCTTTGAGTATTCTCGTGCCCTGAAGGTCCTTAACAAAACAATGATTAGCATAAAGTTCCACAAAAATATTGTTATCGAGGCATAATTGACGAGCACTAAGAAGGTTTTTAGATACTTTAGGCACAACAAGAATATCTTTAAGGGTAAGGGATTTAGCAACATGTTTAGCAGAGAGAGAAATATTGCCTGTATGCGTAATGGGAAGGGACTGACCGTTTGCGACGACAAGACTGTCACTGCCAGTGTACTCGGACTGGAGGGTGAGGCCGGACAGGTCAGCAGAGACGTGATTCGTCGCTCCAGAGTCGACCACCCATGGGTCGGTGATGGCGGACGGGCTGGCGGTGTACGCCACATGAGCCTGCTTGCTGGCGGACTGGTGGAGGCGATCAGCGGTGCGGCGATTGGTGGCAGGGAAGGCAGGCAGGTTAAGTCGTTGATGGCAATTCTGTGCTTCATGACCCTGCTTGTCGCAGAGTTGACATACCGGGCGGGAGCGGTCGCCATATGTGGCAGAGTCTAACGGGGAATGTCGACTTGCAACCGCGCCTCTACGATGAGCAACATGGGCCACCGGAAAACTGGATTCGGCGCAAGAGTCAAGTATGCGCTGTTCTTCCTGAAGAAGGAGGCCGAGCAGCTCATTCGACGAAATCGGTTCCAGCCGCATACTCAGTGTTGTTTTGAATGCACTATATTCAGCCCCTAAGCCAAATAGCACAAAAGAGACAAAATCCTCATCCGATACAGAGGTGAGACATTCAGCGAGGGAATCAGAAATTGCCCTTTTCTTCTCAACATATTCCAAGATAGACATGTTTTTCTTGGAGAGCAATTGAAGTTGTTTCAAATGCATCTGCCTGGCACGAGTTTGGGAGTGAAACATCTGCTCTAACATGGACCAAAGTTCCGCGGTTGTGGTAGCCCGAACAACGTGACCAAGCATAGGAGTGGAGAGAGTGGATCGCAGCCATAAAAGAACCAGTCGGTCCTTGCGCTTCCAAGCAACAAAGTCAGGATTCGGGCTGGTGGTGGTTGATGGATCTGCGGCCGATGAAACAGTCGGCGGAGGAGCACCACCAGCGACAAGAAATCCCTCAAGCTCATAAGCCTCAAGAGCCGAGCGAATAGTGCCGCGCCATAGAGAGTAATTGGAGCGATCGAGACGGACTGCTAGCACCGGGAATTGAAGGTTGGCCGCGGCGCCAACAGAAGTAGTAAACAAGATTTGAGTAGCGGAAGGAGTAATCTGGTTGTTTTCGGAAGACATAGCGTAGGATCGGTTTAGGCTATTCTGATACCATGTGAAAAAATGATAAACATGGAAAAAGGTTACTCTTCTTATTTTGATGCGTGAGCCTTTATATAGCAGAGTTTACATCAAGAGATAATTACAAAGAGGTTACAACTGAATCCTACAATCATGGTTAGAGATAATTAATCATGGTTAGAGATAATTACTAACTCATGAGGTTACAACTGAATCCTACAATCATGGTTAGAGATAATTACAAAGACAAAATCAGAGAAAGACTAAGTCAATAACTTAATACTATTGTATATAAGTTGTGTTGTATCATATCGTAAGATACTGATTACAAAATGCAAGTATACCTCTAATTATCTAAGTTGCATGCCTATTTGTATATCATACGATACTGACAAAAGTCCGTATTGTTAGTAAGTTGTATACGTATTTATATATCATAAGATACTGACAGTAGAGGTTTTGTGATCAATGTTATGCTAGGAACCTGACTATCCATGTTCTATCTATTTAACTATTATCTAAAGGCTCTCCTTTTCCCAGACTGGAGACTCAATTTCAAGATTGCAGCTGGTCATCAGTGTCAATATTTTTTGTAATTATGATGATGAACATATGGAAGTGACTTACCGATGTATATGTTCAAAATGAAGTAGGCAGGTTAGATGGTAAGAATTGAGTCCGTTGGACGAAGGTCTGGAGTTGAACTCACAGAGTATGAAATAATAGTGAACAATAACGAAGATCATAGATAACCAGGGTAATAACTGGAACTACAAATCAAAATGAATCTAAGACACCAAAAACAGAAAAATAAACGGGGAGGTAACTAGTGATGGAATAGACATTTTTATTCAGATCTTTGAGAGGAACAAATACGCATGCAGAAAGAATGACACTAGATATGAATCCATCCATCAATAAATTGAAAACCAGATCACGTAAAATCACTTGCCTAGCCTTTTTAGAATAAAAAGAAGTAATCATTGCTCTAGCAGTGTATCCCGTTCCATTTGATAATATTATGTAGAAATCTTAAGATAAATATAGTTTTATGGTTTACCTCTTCTAAGAATTGCGATCTGAATCAATATAAACGGCCAAGTGATTCTGCCGGAAATCTATGATCTATTAAGAGGACAAAAAGAGTGGGAAAGACAGGAAACACTATAGACAGTATGCATAAGAAAGGATTGGGGTACAATGTGCCACCATATGCATGTGCAACAAATAGCTGAGCGGGAAACGTAATTAGAGGTGCACTTGCATTTGTGGTGGGGACTAAAACGAGATGGGTAGGACTGGGGATGACATAGAAGGAATGCACAAGGACTTGTACCGGCTTTTATAATCTGATATTGCTCTTAGGACAAATTATACTAGACAGTTTGTCAAAGTCTTAATTCACAAAGCTTTGTAATAAGGGAACATTCTCCACTGGGGTATTCATCATATAATATAAAGCAAGACTGTATGTGGTTGAAACAGGGACCTGAGATCAAAATTAGGATGAAATATTAGGGATACCACTTGCATATTGGGGCTTGACATATCTGCACAGTAGCGGGAGATGAAGAACATCAAATTCACCTGTATGTTCACAATAAAGAAGAATTCACTCCCTCCTTGTGCGGCATACTTCTGCAATACCCAAAATGCAGCTTGTTAGATTGTGAAAATATAGACAAAATGTAACAATCCTCAAATTCCACCATAAGTATATACCTGAACAATACCCCCAGGTCTACCCCCAAGATCATCCTGCCGCTTATCGAATTTAAGCCAATCAGCAGCTACCATTTGCATCAAGGTACCATTCGATTTGATCTGTTTGAAGAAAATATCATTGAGGCAAATCCTAATAATAAGTGATGTATCATTGGCAACCAGGCCCAGGTGTACAAACTTTATGGTGTGCTCTCAGAATTTTGCACATGTTATATTGAGAGTATCATATTTATTTTCCATGTGATATTACTAAATGATGTACATTAAAACTTATTTCTCTAGGAGGAACGGGACAACAAAGCTAAATACTATCTTAAGGAGACAACAGTACCTTATGATGACCCCGTAAATAAGTTTCACTACCAATCAAGAACGTTGAAGGATTTGCTCTTGCCCAACTACAAGTTGTAGTGCAACTTTGATCCTTTTGAAGAGTAACTCCATAGATGCATGGTACTGAATCTTCTATGAAGCCCTCCTGTAAATCAATGTAACCCCACTTTTGAACTGAAATCACAAAGAAGCAGTCAGTAATGAAGAAAATGGGGTAAGCAGTCATAAAACCACCAATTAAATCATTGTGTTGGACAAACAGAAACGAAAGAAAGGGTAAGACCTAGCTGCAAGATCATGCAATCTTCTAACAAATCCAGCAGCATTTGAAAGTTTAGGCTGCCGTTGGTCCTGCTAATTTATAATAAAGAATACATAAACTCAATTTACTTCGGTTGACAGTGCAAACAAGCACAAATAAGAGAGGCACATAAGTTTAATGAGGGATTACACTAGATTCACGCAATAAGTCCTTCATGTAAGAGAGCATGTGAAAATATTACAGCAATAGCTACGCGGTTAATTCTGAGCAACAAATTCCTGAAAAATAATTGAGCCGTTCAAATTTGAGGTTCTGGTCTTCTCAGTTGCACTGTATAATCTTTGCATGTGCACCAAAAGTCCCAGCATATAATCATGCTATTGGTAATTGCAAATGTATTATGTAACCTATTTTGTTCAAGTCCTCATTTAATAGTGGAACACTGGCAATGTACAACTAAAGTGACAACGTCATTGCGTAATAAGAAAACATTTAATAATTGAAACACTATATTGACATTAGAACAAAATAACAATAAATTTATGGTAGGTTCATTGAAAGCTGGAAGTGATTGATCTAAAAAGCCAATGTCACAAGATGAGATGATGATTTGCATGGTAGTGAATCTATGCACTGTCAAGAATAATGTCATCGTACAGTTTCTATCAGTTAGAGCATCTAGCCTACCATGCAAACGTTCCTACAACATATAGTTGGCCTTGAGCATAATGGAAATTATTCCAATAGTATCCCAACACTATCACATCTTCAAGCATACTATCAATGCTAGGGTGATTCTAACCTAACTCTCCACCCTTCACCAAAAGTGAAACTTCATCACTCTCTCTAAAAACTTCATCACCACCTTCCATCTCTCAAACCCCCTAACGCTATCAATCTTCACCATCTCTAGACTTCATCACCACCTATCTCCTACTCTTCTCTCCACTAACTTCATCACCAAAATACCCAAATCCATAACCTCCTTCACCATCAAAACCAAAGTAAAACACATAGCTCACTACAAAACCATAAGCTCTAAACTCACCTTCTCTTTCCTATGTTCCTCTTATATAAATCGCTCTCCTTCTATACCCAACCATTCTTGCATCCATTTTTAGGATTTGGTCCTCTATGAAACCCATATTTCATTTTTCTCTATAATTCTCATTTCGACCTACTTCCCCTTCTTCTTTCCACTTCAGACCCCAACCAACTTCCCCCAACCTCCTTTACCTCATTTCAACCTACTTCCCATTCTTCTTTCCAATCCAGACCCCAACCAACTTCCCCCCAACCCACCATTATTTGCCTCACTACCGACATTGCCGCCTAGGGCTAAGGTTCATGGACTACCTCAACGAGGAGCAGAGACGGGCCATAACATAGAATAGTTACAACCACCACTTTATCAATCTCATTGAATCCCTCAGACTTCTCCAGCAAGGTCTCCACGACCTTCACCCTCTACAATGACCCCTGTTATAAGCGTCGCCCGCCTTCCAACTGTTAGGTATATACTAAAAGCACCACTTTGTATTAACTACATTTCTTTATTTTTGAATGAGAATCATATAGACAAATATTTGCATATTGTATTTGTTATAATGTTACTGTAAGTGTCTGATATTCTATATTGTAGATAATATGGTGTGTGGTATCACACAGAAGATCATATTATCAGTTTCCTATGAAATATATAAATAGTTCATAACCTAGATAGATTTGGACAAACCACCGGTAAGGTTGTAGTGTAATATGGTAATAGTCTATCTTAACTATAGGTTTACACTAGTACACTTTGTGTGTATTGAACAGAACCACTTGAGGTTGTTCTTTTTGTACTGACTACATAAGAGAACAAATACCTCCGTTATTATGGATGCTTGTGCTTTTAATCCGGATATAATAATAGACGTGTATATGCAGTGTGCATTACTTTGACTCATAAAAGAGTGAGATTCATTATGGGTCAACAACCTCTATGAATTGGGTAATAACATTGTGTGTATGATGGGATGTTGATTATAAAAAGAATCCACGTCCCGATACATCGGGTTGGTGATGTTCCCTTAAGGAGCTCATAAGGATTGTCATGTAAACCCTGCAGGTGGATTATATCCGACATGACAAATAAAGTTGAGTGGTACTACTTAAGGATAAAAGAAGTCGATCAATGTAGTTGTCAATAACTTAATTTGATCGACAGACATTCGATATCTTAACATGGGAAGACGAACATGCATATAATAAAAAGGAGGCCATAAACATAATTTGGGATTAGGAAGGTAGTCAAAAAAATAGTCTTCAGGGGACCGAGCTATTGTTAATTGGCCTGGATTGTATGTTCGAGCTGAACATGGGATATCCAGATCTGTTAGGAGACCGAACCCTAATTTCTCCTCATGGTCCCTGTCGTAGTCTATATATATCCTCTATTCTCTGGCCATCAGAGGTATCCAAACGAGCAGCTTTCTCAAAGTTTATTTTTTTACGTAAAGAGAGAAAAAGGACCAGCCAAGGGAAAGAAAAGGTTGGAAGATCGTCGTCCATATGACGTCCAATCCGAGGAAGGAATAAGACAGAAGATCTTGAGGTCACTAGTTGATCGAGTTTTCTGGAAATCGTCTTATACTTCTCATCACTTCAGGTATTTTTCGTGAACCCTAGCTTCCGCCATTGAAGGGTTAGATCACGTCTTAAACCTGTTAATATTTATCGATCAATATGCACACCAATCCTTGCAGTCATGTGGATCCTCAGTTCCATCAATTGGTATCAGAGCAGGTTTTGGATCTGCATATTGATTGATAAATCAATGTTGTCCAATAAAACTCGCATCGAAAAAAAAAATAGTTTGTAGATGTAGATATGTTCTAACTTGGTTTTGAGGCATCTTAGATCCAACTATTTTGGTCAGATTGCATATTTTGTTTATTATTTAAATCCCCAGCATGTCGTGGCTTTTGTTGTTCATGGATGTAATTAAAATCACGAGAGTTGATCGTGCTTATTTATTTAATCTTTTTCAATCTAGATTATGTGTAAACTCCTTCGGGAGTCATAAGATTGATGTAATTTTAAGTTTTTTTGATCTATCGTAATGGCGGTGGTAGCCTTTTCTGATGCAGGATAAGATATTGTTTTCAAGCAGTCCAAAGGCAGACAAATAATTTTCGATAAAGGAAAAAACGGCCAAACCTATAAAAAAATGGGGCGCTGCCCCAAACCCCGTGACCTGACCGGACAGGTCGAACCCCGAATAACTCTGCGCAGAGCAAGATTATGGATTCGACACAGTCGAGAAAGAAACAAGACATATGGCCATAATAGCAAGGTTCAAAGTATCGGAATAGGTATCGAATCATTCCTATGAGTATTGGGATCGGCAATATTGGTAGTATCGGCGGTTTCGGATCAGAGTATCATATTTTTTGGTATCGAAAAGCAAACAACTATTAGTAAATTATTAACATTTTAAAAAATATATTTTATATATTTATGCATTATTTAAAGTATTTCCAGTGTTGTTTCTTAGTATTTTTGAAATTGAATGAACTAGTAATCACCTTTGTCAATTGATTTATATGCAATAGATAAGTTTTCCTCTTTTATATATTTTTACACCCTTGCTAGTTAGTCTTTTTAATTTAATTTTATTTGCTGAATTGATCGAAAAAGAGGCCTCTAATGTCGGTATCGGTTAGTATTGGGTATTGGTCGGTATCGGATAGGGATATGCCAAAATGTATCGGTATCGGCTGTATCGGATCTGTATCGGCCGATACTTCAAACTATGCATAATAGTTGGATTTTTTTCCATTTATTGCTATATTTGCTTTATTTTTTATACATGTTTATTATTTTGTGGATGTTCTTTTATAAACTAAGCTCACATTAATAATGGACAACATGGACATATGTCAACTAGTAGAAAAATTCTCATCGTTAAATAACTAAGTGGGAGAGAGAATTTATTTAGTATAAATTCCATGGTCTTCATTACTGGTTTGTAGGTGATATAATTATACTTGCATGTTGGTTTTAGTGCCTCCCTCCATATCGGATGAGTCTAATTGTGGATCACAATACATACTTTCTTAGAGTTAATTATAGGAAGTTACCTAGTGTGTGTTCACTTCTCCATCTGAAGGAACTCATTACGAAATAATAGATTTAGTATTAAGTAATGGTGTACACTTAGATACAAATAATGGTATCCACTCCATCGGAGTCACTACTATTATTTGTAAGACCAAAACAAAGACCAACAAATTACTTTTATTTGTCATAAATTTAGGGTGACATGATAGTAAAATTAATAGAAAAAATCTCCTTGGACAAATGTTGAATTGGTATATGTCCACACTATCGTGTCATACTAAATTCGTGGCGTTTAAGATGTTGGTGAACTTATTATTATTATTTTGACGGAATCAATATTTATTTAGTTTAAAAAGTTTTTGCAATACATAATTATTTTTTATATGATTCTCAGGATTTCAAAAATGGGTTCATTCTGTCCACTTATGGTGATTCTTAAAGAAAACTATTTACTGGCCCTAATTATATTGACTGGAAAAGTAACTTGGATATTGTCTTAACTACTAAAGAGTACATATATGTACTCCATGAGGAATGTTCTCCTAAGCCTGATGCTAATTTTTATGAAGAGTTCGTCGTTGGATTGTGGTATAGGCGCCATGAGGTCGCGAGGATTAAACTACTCTGATACCAACTTGTTACGTGCTTCTTCTTGCTTAGCGAAGGCACGCGTAACTGGACGATGGGACGAAGACAATAAAGAAGCCATCTGGTCTTGTGACCGGCCGGCCTTGGTGTTGCGCCTTGTCGCATGCACGGACACTTCTCAGATCGAGAGAAGTACCGCCTATGTTTTTGATTAATTTTTTTTTGTTAATCTTCTCAAGAGAATTTTCACCCCTATATATAGATAGAGGATGGCTACAATTACGTTGGAAAGAAAACTAAATCATACTAATTATTGCTAATAATATTACTAGTAATTTTTTTTCTTGAAAGAAAAGTTATTAACAATATTTCTAATAATATCTTCCTTGAAAGGAAACTAATTATTGCTAATAATATTGCCAAGTAATATCTTTTCTTTCAAGGAAAGACATTATTAGCAATATTGCTAATAATATCTTCCTTGAAAGAAAACTAACTATTGCTAATATTACTAATAATATTGCCAAGTAATGACGCCGGCTAGGTATGGGCAACCCTAGCCGGGTCTTGTGTGTCTTTCCCTTTGGCCGGTCCATGTGAGTAACGGGTATAGGTTCGCCCGAACCGACCCATAACAATGCACTTATTTGGCTTGGTCTTGAATAATTTTTCAGTAAGCTAGTGTCCATGGATAAATCTTTGGCATATGCCAAGCTTTTCCGCATTCAATTTTAGTTCATTTCTATACAATTCCTCTAACGGCTTGTAGAACAGGAAAGAAAAAGTGCATGCCACAAATATTGCTCATTTTTTAGATTTAGAATCTAGGAAAGGTTAAAAAGGCCTTTTCTAGATTCTAAATCTAAAAAATGAGCAATATTTGTTGCACCTCAATATTTTTTGAGTCTTTCGCTCCTACCTGATGAAAAGAAAGAAAGAAAGAAAGAAAAATGGGAAAAAAAATCTAGAAAAGGTTAGGCACCTCAACTTTTTTAACCACATTAATATTATCAATAAATATTAGTATACACCATTTGTGGGCCATTTAGCATGGACGTGAAATTTGATGAAAAAGTAGAATACTTTAGGAAGCAATAATATGGCGAATATTCCACAATATCATTCCTAGTTTCTTTACAATCACTTATTCATGCCTTTTTTCTCAACTAAAAATGTTCTCTCTCTCTCTCTCTCACACACACACACACACACAACCATCACTATCTATCTACCAAGCTATGTTGCACATATACTCCATGCAACAATATGTGTGCCAGTAACTATATGCGCACATATCAGACGCAATTTCCTCGACAATCGTTTTGATACAACCCATCCATGACTAGACTCTAGAGGGACCAAAATATGGTTGAAAGTGATTTTATATGGTTGTAATCGAGGTAAATGTTATTGAGATAAGAGAAAGTAACATTATTTGTATCAAATCTGTTGGTATATTAGAATATTCTTGGTTTATTTGTTGGTATATTAGAATATTCTTGGTATATTTGTTGGGATATTAGAATATTCTACAAGGGATTTTAATGGGGTATTAATGTAAGATGAAGGGTTGTAAGGCTATAAATAGCCAAGAGATTATCAATAAAAAATATAATAATTACTCCAAAATATTAGACATGGTATCAGAGCCCAAACCCTAGCCACCACCTCCCAAACCCTAGCCGCCACCACCGCCACCGTTGCCACACCGCTGTCGTACCGCCACAACCGTTGCTGCGCCGTCCGCCACCACCGCTGCCGCACCGCTCGCCTGCCACCCCCATTGCCGCTCGTCCGCCACCACCACCGCGAAGTCGCAACTCCCGCGAAGCCTTCTGCCGCGGTTCCTGGCATCTCCCGCGGGTCGTTCCAGACATTGACATCGAAGGCCTAGATCTGATGTGGGAAAAATATGATCGAGTCTAGAAGAGTACGAAAAGGACGAACGTGAATCGTGGGATGGGTGTGAGATGATCGGAGAAAGAAGAGGATCGATGAAGGAGATCATCAAGAAGTTGGACTCTGGGGAGGTCGGAACGTTGATGAAGCTGATAAAACTGTTGGCTGGTGAGAGCGCGACACGAACATTGGTGAAGTTGGATCTTCCATCCATCGATCTGAAGCTTGATAGACCGGCTACCTACCTGAGTTGGTTACGACGGGTGAGGAGAACCCTCGCAGGAAAGAACCTGGAGGATTTCTTGTCAGGAGAGAAGATAGAGCCGGATGAGGGCTTGGCAGGACACAACAAGTGAAAGTCCACCCATATGGTGGTATACATTTGGCTCCTTAATTCTTTAGTCCAGTCGATCGCCGCCAAAGTGGATGGCCTTGAGATGGTGAAAGACATGTGGGAGAAGTTGATGAGAACCTATGATGGTGTGGAAAATAACTTGAGGATTTTCCAGATCAAGGGGGAGATCGACGACACCGTATAGGGAGAGAAGATGGTACAGGAGTATGCCACAGAGTTGAAGCGTCTGTGGTTGGATTATGATCATTTCTCATATCGGACGAGCTGCGAGGACCCGAAGTGTAAGGAGAGACAAATATGTCTGCAGGAGAGGACGATGAAGTTTCTTAAGGGGCTGGCCGCAGTGTTTGCTCAGAGGACAGCACTACTTCAAGCCCAATCGAAGATTCATACACTTGAGGAGGCTATCTCGGCCATGATCCAGGAGGAGACTCGTATCAAGCTACAGGCATGGACATGTGGTCTTTCTGAAGTGAAGACAGCACTGGCGGTTGCCAATTCAGGTGGCACAGGACCTAAGGGAGATCCTCGACAGTGTTACAACTGCTGGGAGGAAGCCCATCTGAGGTATGCTTGCACCAAACCACCCAAGGAGGGAGATTCAGGTGGCAAACATGGACAGTTTGGAGGATGTGGCCGTGGTAGTGGGGGTCGACTGGGTGGTCGAGGAGGTTATCGGGCGAACCTACTGGTAGCAGAAGGCGAGAAGAGAGCTAATGGTGCCTATACTAGTGAGGATCAGGCACTACTGGGTATGCTGAAAATACTCAGGAGAAAGTAGAGAGCGCCAAGTGATGGATACAGGAGTGGGACTGAGGAGGGGTCCACCTCAGTCTTCGCCAGAGACAACGCTGTCATGTATGTCCATCCATCGGAAGGTACTGATGACTCACTCGCCCTTGCATCTATGTCTTCCCTTAAATCGTCGGACTGGATTGTCGATTCGGGTGCGTCTCGACACGTGACAAGGAATGCTAGTGAGTTTTCTTTCTACACTCACCTAGCATCTGCAAATATCATTCAAACAGTCGATGGTACTTTCCAGCCAGTGGTCGGTAAGGGTACTGTCGATTGTACAGGTTCAGTAAGATTATCCAATGTTTTACATGCTCCTTCTTTTTCAGTCAGTCTTTTATCCATTAGTTTTATAATCCTCCAACTCAAATGCATTCTCTCTTTTGATATTCCTAAGGTGATCTTCCAGGAGAGGAGACGGGACAAAGACTTGGGATTGGCACTTGGCATGATGGACTGTGGTACCTGGATCGGGAAGGACTGGATTCAATATTGGTGTCTGTGGCAGAAAGGGCAAGAATGAGAGGACCAAAGATGAGTGTCGAGGATACACTGATACTCCATCACAAGCGGTTAGGCACTCCTCTTTTGGTATTTTGAGTAGGTTGTATCCATCTATTTATGAGAAGGCAAATAAGGAGAAACTAGTATGTGATGCATGTGATTTAGGCAAACTTACTAGGAGCTCATATGTTGGTGCGGGTCATAGGAGCTCTTCTATTTTTGATATTATACATTCTGATGTCTGGTGGTCGTGCACCACAACTACTATGAATGGTTATAAGTATTTCGTCTCTTTTATTAATTGTTCCTCTTGTGTCACCTAGCTGTATTTGATGAAGAATATGAGTGGGGTCTTTGCCTATTTCCGTGACTCTGACTGGACTAGCTGTACTGATGACAAGAGGTCTACCTCGGGCTATTGCATATTTGTAGTAGGCAACTTGGTCTCTTGGAGGAGTAAGAAACAGTCGGTGGTGGCCAGATCGACAGCTGATGCGGAGTACAGACTATGGCCTTGGGAGTTGCAGAGCTGCTATGGCTGAAGAGTATGCTGGTGTCACGCCCCGGTCCCGCAGGGCCGTTCGTCCTTGCTTTGGTCCCTACGGAACCGATCGTCCTCGCTCGGGCGTGATGCCGTGCAAGCCTAAGATGCGCTTGCACAAGGCCAAAGCTTTGATACAAGGGCAAGTAAGCTATTCGATACTGAAGCAGCGGCACATAACATTGCAGAAAAGTAAAGAACACAATGGCATAAGAAAACAGGCTCTTTTATTGATAATCAAAATTGTTACAAGCGGCGCATGGCCGAGGTTACAGATCGCTCAAGCACTCTTCTCTCGATTACAATAACACCGTTCCATACATTATGTCCCTCTATACAAAAGCAACTCAAAATAGGCACAACTCGATGCGGCTCCAGGCATCGACTCCAGATTTCCAGTTCCTTGGGATGAGGCACGGCTATCGCTTCCTCGGACGAACGAGCACCTGAGAACAAGCAGACTGTTGGTGGGTCAGCACTTTATGCAAGTACTGGTGAGATAAAACAACTGAACAGAAGCTACACCCCCTGAAACCCACACTAAGTAATCATATGGCAAAACATTGCATTACTAGTGATCTTGCTAGTTTTACTTAGGCTCATTTCATGCAGTTCAGAACTATAGTCAGATTACATCTTTGAAAACATAACTTTAAAACAGTTTTGCATAATCAAACTTATAAGCATACGAATTTGGGACAGTGCTCTATCGTGCAGTGCGCAGCATGTATTGTGCACATAATCTAACTCTTTGGGGTAAAGTTCTTATAGCATACTGAACATATCGAATTTAAAGCAAACTTATCAAGTGGACTATCATTTATTCATTAGCACACAAGCAGACACATCTATATGATTTTGGTCCCCGAGAAACTCAGGATTGGCAGCGGTAATCCAGCTATCCAATGACTCACATTCTGATTCTATTAGCAGCTGTGACCGAGGTTCAGCTCTGCACTAATAGTTATTGCCTGACCGATGCAATGCATGAAGCACTAACATATAATCTCTACGATGCAGACAAAATGAACGAGCAGACTTAAGCACAAACTTATATTTCTTACCCCATAGCCGAACGGTTATCCCTGCAGCAGACACACAAGTTAGCCACATTTGCATATTCATAACTTATGTATCAAAACACTTGGTGTCATAAATCAATAGGTATGCAAGAAGGTAAACCTAGCATGCGCCCTATCTATATGACGGTCCATGGGTTGCCCCATGATTAGCAGCAGTTGCCCAAGGTTCAGCTCTTCACTAGCACGCGCGGGTGTCGGCAGCTGTGACTCAAGGTTCAGCTCTTCACCAACACACCCGAGTGCAAGCAGCTGTGACATCATGGGTTCTGCACAACACTAATAGACATATCGCCCCACTAGACCCCCTTACGAGCCGTATACCTCAGGGCGATCCAAAAATCTCTTCCGGACCGAGCGGTTCCCAGTGCCCCAGGAACCGTTCGAGAGACAAGACCTTGTGCACAAGTTGTCCGAGACCAATGCAATGACATAAACACATAGTGCAAGCAAAACAATGATCAAGCAAAACATATGCAGTCTTAGCGAAACACATCTTATCAAAACGAAGCACATCTTATCACATTACTAATAGCACACCCCACTAGACCCTTGCGAGCCGTATCCTCAGGGCGTACTATTAGTCACAGCACTCACACATTTTCTTAGCAGATCGATATAGCAGACAGACAAACGAAACATATAAAGGCAAGCACGATTGATTCATATCTTAGTATGCAAAAACTATCTCATTCTTAGCATATTCAAGGGACATATTCGAATAATTCATTTACTTAACTTCTTAGCATAGCGAAGGTTCGTTCAATAGCTGTGTCGGTGTTTCTAAGCATGCATCATTACTTATTCTCTTTAGCATAGCAATGGTTCTATCTTATTCTGACAAGTATTCATATTCTCTAAGTTAGGCAGCAGATTCGTTTCGATGACAAGCTATGTGAGTTCTCTTATTAGCATACTGAGTCGGTTCTATCATTCTCTTACGAAAACATTCTTCTTAAGCAAACAAGCATTCAAAAACTCAAATTTATTATTAAGTCGTGCAAGAATCAGAGAATGCAGTTCTGCCCACTCACATTGATTAATCGGTCGGGAACTCTCCGAGAAGACTTCCGTTCGAGCAAGCAAGGCGATCCCACTTGTACATAGTGCCTACGCGGAGCGGGGCACTACAGCTGGTGAAGCTGAAGCTGGATCAAGGAGCCAAGATGAAGCTGTGGTGTGACAACCAGTCAGCCATCAGTGTTGCCAACAATCCAGTGCAGCATGACAGAACCAAACACATCGAGATTGATAGGTTCTTCATCAAGGAGAAGTTGGACCGTGGAGTACTGGAGCTAGGTCATGTTCCAACCAAGGAGCAGGTAGCAGACTGTATGACCAAAGGACTTAACTCTGCAGATATGATTAGAGGATGTGACAAGATGGGCTTAGTGAATATCTTTCGCCCCATCTTGAGGAGGAGTGTTGGTATATTAGAATATTCTTGGTACATTTGTTGGTATATTTGTTGGGATATTAGAATATTCTACAAGGGATTTTAATGGGGTATTAATGTAAGATGAAGGGTTGTAAGGCTATAAATAGCCAAGAGATTATCAATAAAAAATATAACAATTACTCCAAAATATTCGACATCTTTCTACACCTTTTTGGAACCTAATTACAACCAAAACATACATAAATATAGATATTAACTAATGTATAAAATATGTAAAGATATACAATTTCATGTATATATGACTAATGACTGTATCCACATGTACTAATATCCTTTCCATGTTCGTGTTTATGCAACCTAGCTATCAACTAAGAAGTACCTCTTTGTCAACCCTCTCTCTTTTTTCTACTATCTTCTCATCAATTCTCTCATGTCTATCTTTTATGGGTGTTGTCTCTTATCCTCGTTTTAATTGGATCTCAATTAGATTTCTGTTCTATTAATAATATTAGATAAAGTTTAGAAGATATTTTCTATTTTTTTCTTTTTATTCTAACATAATCTGAAATAATTTTATCCATAAACATAACTTTGGGAAAAGAGTGAATTAAATAACTAAATTCTATAATAAGATCCTACTAAAAAAGTCTATTGAGCACCAATATTCTTGTTGATGTGCATTGCACATGCTCCACTTGCTAATACTTTCCAGAAACACTTTTTTTAATCATTTTTACTAAGGGTCTACTTAGTAATGGTGTTTTCACCGGTTTTGAGGTGTTTTTGATTCGACCGTTTATGAAGTGTTTTAAAAATCTTTGGTTATTAATTTTTTTAGTCACGGGTTTTGGTCGCTCAAAAATCTCCCAAAAACGGTGTAATATAATTTTGAATGTCTTTATAAACACCCCAAATCGGTGGGTTTTGAGAAATTTTATTATTATTTTATATTTATATCCTCACCAAAAATATATAATTATAACTACTAATACCTTACCCTATTTTTTCTTTCTCATCTGTATTTCTCTTGTACTTCTTCCAAACTACTGCTACTTTTTTCGGTAATTTCATAAAAAAATTCTCTCCTAGTTCAACCAGACGTTTCTATTATTGGATTTTGTTAACATGTGCCCTAAGTGCACATGTTAAGGATAATTAATACATTACTTTTGACTTTGAAAATTATTATCAACATTCAATAAACAATAAAAAATAATTTCTTGCATTGGAAAATGTTATCAAGACTTAATACAAAAAACTTTTTCCATTGAAAAATTATTTTATTGGGTTTTGATGTCTATTTTTGTTCACCACCAAAACCAGGGTGGACCACTAAAAAATTAACATGTGTCGTTTTCATCCAATATAAAACCACTTTGGAAGTGGGTTTGTGAACATCCAAAGTGGTTTTGACCTTTAATTTGACACATGTTAATTTTTTAGCGGTGACAAAAATGGACTCCATTTTTCAATACAAAAAAAATACTTTTTAAATGTTTATTGGGTATTGATAATAATTTTTAAAGTCAAAAAGTTATGTATTAATTATCCTTAACATGTGCCATTTATGGCACATGTTAACAAAATCCTCTATTATTTCATGTGTTTATATTATTTTGATCAAATATAGATTTCTACTTCTTTCCTATTTTCATCCAGACATTTCTATTGTTTCATGTGTTTCTATTATTTATTTGTTTCTATTATTTAGTTTATATATGGGCATATAGGTAATTTTATTCATGTAAAAAACTTTCAGAACCGCTCGTTAATGAATTGTCAAGCATAGATTGGACTTGGTTTAAAAGCCGCTACTTAAAACCATCCAAAACCGGAGCGTTCATAACCGCTCATAACCGGTTCTCTAAAAATACCTCATAACCGCTACCCCTACAATTGCCAAGCAGACCCTAAATGGTCTTACATAGCATTAGGTTCCCACCTACGAGAAAAATTCTGGCTCTGCCCCTGTTGTAAAACCTTGGTTCTGTGTTTGAAGCTATTTGAACCATCCTGCTTGAAATAGAAAAGGATGATGGTGAAGTAAAGAATTATCAAAAATGTTCCAAGTATCTTCTTTTGTGCAGTAACTTGATTTGTTTGTTATGATTTTGTTACAATGGGGATACTTTGCTCATAAATTGTGATACTAATTTGTTGTCAGGAGAGCCCAGGATGTAAATATTTGTATTTTATGCAGTTATAATGCCTTGACATCTGTTACAATCTCCAGCTGGCAAATTTGAAACTTTTCCTTTGAATTTTACAGGAGTTTGAGTCTATATGTCAGGAAACACAGGTGTTAGTACTATGCCTTTTCATGTTTGAGCATGCTGCATGCAAATATAATTTGGCAAAACTATATGCAGATGCTATTTATTATTCATATATGTGATATTTGCATCAGTTACATGTAATCATTAATGAAGTCATTTAGTTGATAACAACACTATCCATGGTTCTACCTATGATATTTACTTATTAAGTGGCAACTCTGTGTTATACGATCGTTGGTATACATGGCAGACTATAAGAAAGCACTATGATAGGTTAATATGTTTTTTCGTTAGTAAGAATTTGATTTCCTAAACTGTTATCTCATCTAATATCAAGAATGAACTTGCATGTCTAATTTGAATCACTTTGCATTACCTTATCTAAGTTCATAATTTAACTCTTTTAGAACAGGACAATCTATCTGGATACTACCCCCTAGGAAAGACGGTTTTGCAAAAGTCAAAAGACATGCTTCCAAAAGGTGGAACTCAAAATTTTACTCCAGCTACGGGCTCAAATGTTTGAAAATAAAATAAGAACTTACATGTGAGGATTGAATGCCCATTTCCATTCACAGCCCAAGTTGAATCACATAACAAGGTTAATTAAGCAAATAGGTGCAACTTGCACCATATATGGACAAGTTGATTTCTAATAACTATGGTGTTTGACAAGGTTTGATTCATATAGGCAATGATTTGATGGAAATGACTGAAGGTTAGCGGAGTATTAGGTAAACTTCTTAATTAAGTAAATAAAAGTAGTTAAAGGCTTGAGATTGTTAATCCTAAAAGGAAAGTGGGTATCCTGGTATATGGTTACTTTTCAAGAACAAAAATGATATTCATCACCCAATTTTTTTTGGTGATACCATCACCGATGACATGGCGATATCTTGATCACAAATGAAAGATTTCATGAAAGAATTCAAAAATAAAATTAGAATATCACAAATGAAAATTTTGGAAAAATATATCATCTGTAACACTAAAATTGTTGCCACATCTACACCACATTGGCACCACATTTTAGTGTTAAAGAATGGATCACAAATGAGAAGTTTCATGATATAATTCAAAAAAAAATTAGAATATCAAAAAGAAGAAAATTGGAAAAAAAAAAAATTATATGTAACACTAAAATCCTTGCCACATTAGCGCCACGTCATCGCAATGTCATGGGTGATGGTATCACCCAACAAAACTTGGGTGATGAATAGCATTTTTGTTTCAAGAAACAAAATCAAGGTTATGGCTCACATTTTATGAATGTAAGAAACATCTTGGCCTCATAATATGCATTACAGATTGGAGAGGCAAAATTCTCATCTCCTCAACCACTCAGATTTTGCTTTCAAATATTTGAATAAAATAATATAAGAACTTACATGTGAGGATTGAATGCCCACTTCCATTAACAGACCAAGTTGAAACATAACAAGGTTAATTAAGCAAATAGGTGCAACTTGCACCATATATGGACAAGTTGATTTCTAATAACTTTGGTGTTTGACAAGGTTTGATGGTCATATAGGCAGTGATTTGATAGAAATGACTGAAGGTTAGCGGAGTATTATGTGAACTTCTTAATTAAGTAAAGAGAAGTAATTAAAGGCTTGAGAATGTTAATCCTAAAAGGAAAGTGGGAATCCTGGAATATGTTACTTTTCAAGAAACAAAATAAAGGTTATGGATCACAGTTTATGAATGTAAGAAACATCTTGGCCTCATAATGTGCATTACAGATTGGAGAGGCAAAATTCCCATCTCCTCAATCCGTCCAGGACCAGACACCCACCTGCCTAAACACTCTCCTACCCACTACTACGCCCAAAAGTACAGTATATGTCTTCTGACTACATCTCTCAAATAAAGAAAATAAAGGTTAATATGCTAGTAGAAATCTACCCCTCTACCAGTTAAATTAAAAGTTATAATGCTCTCAAGAACGAATTAGCTACAACAAGTCCAATAAAAAAGGTGACAACTTATCCAAAATGAAGACTAATTTTAAAAGTCAATTGCATTAGACCAAGATTAAATGAAAGGAAAAACATAAAACTATCATGGAATGAAAATCGAGAGTGGACAAAATGTGAAAGAATAGATGTGACAGAAGGAGAAGTAGGATTCAACCTCATAAATCCTATAATTATTTATTAACCAGTGGGCTTAAAAGGCAATGTTAAGAAGACATATTAACTATGGTCCTACCTTTAGATACTCAGGATTTCTGTAGTGAACTCCTCTCTAGTTACTTTTTTCATCTATTCCAGCTCTTACATCCATAGGATGCAAAAATAAAAAAAATGAAAAGTAAGGTTTTTTTTAATAAAAATAGAGAAGTAAAAAAAAAGAAAAAACAGGCTCTAGCATCATGTGGCTGTTATGAAGGCCGACCATATTTTATATGATTCAGAATATATATGAGAAACAATTGCCAACAATGCATGTGCGTGTGTGTATGTGTGTGTGTACATCAAAATTTCCCAGACTAAAAGCTGCTTCATGGATAATGGGTGTGTGTACCTGATATTCTTAAAACATTCAGTTTGTCGCTTGTAAGCATTGTAGAGGCTATAGATCAACAGCGGGAACTGTGCTGATGTAAAATTCGCAATGCCATGTTTTGCTTTCAAATCCTCCATACTCTTATCCTAGTAGAACCCCAACCAACCCCTAAGGATTTGTCACCCCCCCCCCCCCCAACCAGGGCCGGCCCTGAGCTCACAGGGGCCCGGGGCGAACTTTCAAAATGAGGCCCCATACATAATGTAAAAAAAATAAAACAAAAGTAAAATAAAAAATATGCCTCCACCAAGATTTGAACCAGGAACCTCTTGTGTGCAAGTCTAATATAATAACCACTACACAACAATTGCTTTGTGTTAAGAATTGTCAATGATAAATACTAGTTCTATTTTTGGTACAAAATTATTTATATATTTAAACAAGAAATTTTTTTTGGCCCTTCTGGCCCATGGGGCCCTGGGCGGTCGCCCTGCCCCCAACCCACGCACCCACCCACCCACACACCCTTTCCTCCTCTTGTTTGTATGTGTGCCTTCGGAAGTTGGTTGGTGGGTAGGTGCATGTTTGTGTGTGAATGGGTGCATGTGCTTTAGTCGTATACTATAACACCAGTCAATTTAATGATTCTTAGTGAATCTGAATATCCTACAGACTTATTTTATTAGCTGGTTTTGCAATTCTTTTGGCAATCTGAAGGCAGCAATATGCTGAGCTACAAGATTGTGGAACTTTCAACATATCTGCTAAATAACGGTAATACATTGCTATCTTTGCAGGTGGAAACCGTTCTTGATAAGATAGAGCAGATTGTGGAAGAGCAATTTCTAGACATTCTACCTAAGGATAAGTATGTATATTTCTGCGTTGGATATGATTAATCTGGTGAAAATAGAAAGGAGTACAGATTGCGTTCTCATCAAACAATACATTAAATCAATTAAATGTCCTATAATTCCAACACTATTGTCACCCTGTCATTAGTTAATCTTGCATTAGAAATGATTATTTTGCAATGCTTGAACAAACATAACACTTATGGTGTCCTAGGGTGACCTTTTTTGTTCTAATAATTTTGGGATTTCGTCAATATGCCTGTCTTATCAGTGACTACGATTTCACAGAAATTCCCTATGGGCCTTCGGCAAATCTCATTACCCTGATCAAATATTCCATTTTAGCACAGCAGAATTTTGTAGGTGCCCTTTGTTGTTTGAACGTTGTGCATATCAATAAGGTGGGTTTCCCCATCCTATCAACTGCCTTTTTAGGTTTGTGAGAATTGCCCATCAATTTCATAAACCCATTGACCAAGCAAAGGCTTAACTTCTTTCTTGTTGCTTCTTTTCGTTACTTACAGTCACCCAATTAAGGAAATAGCTTGGTTAAATACTAAAGATTTAGTAAATAACACACGAAAGCTTAGTACCAACCTGGGTGTATACTATAAATATCTCACTGGCACGTTGTATTGCATCCATGGTTGGTGATGCAGTATAATCTGTTAGTGACAAGACTGTTACACCCAGCTGGGGGTATGAATTATTGAGGTTACGATATCCACATCTGTCAACCTTGTTATACCAACTTAGAGTTTAAGCCTGACATGTCCAATTGGAAAGTTTGGACCCTGAATTTTTAATTTTAGTTTCCTTTTTCCCATTATACCCTCATTTCCATCATGTGTTCGTTGTAGCCCTTGTACTCATGATGGGAAAAAGGAAACCAAAAATAAAAATCCATGGTCCAAACTTTCCAATTGGACATGTCAGCGTTTAAACTCAGCTGGTATAAAATCCAGGGTCTAAATGCTAATTAACCCTATATTTTACCAGTTCAAGTTGACTTAGACATTGATGTAGCCTGATAGTTCTCATAATACATTTTATTTCTCCTAATACTTTGGCCATGATGATCTTTTATATCTGGGAACAAGTTACAACACATACCTGGTCTTTGTAATTATAGAAGGTGAGTTCTATGTTTTTTATAAGCCTCTTTCCATATCCCACTATAATTGAAATTTCATGTACACCTTCCACATATGTTCCTTTTTTTTTTTTTTTGATAATCTTTCTATCTCCTAACTTCCCAACCGACCTTCAACTTATATTGTGTGTCAATTTGTTGTATTCACATTTTAATTTGTAAGTCATAGGTCGGTTATAAAAATTTGGTCAAACCCACATTGCAGCCCCATATTAGCTTATAATTAGTGTAAATGACGTAATAATTATAATTGGGAAATATGTTTGATGGTGATCAGTTAGCGACCTATATTTAGCAAATAAGCTTGTACTGTTAACCTTTCTTTACTATTTTGATTAATTATCATATTTCTAGCAAGAATTTGCAAAGTTAAAAATATATTATTAATGTTTTGTTCTTAACCCGATGACGTGAAGCAGGGATAACATAGGAGATGTGGAAGAGAAGATAGCAAGATTGAAACAGGATGAAATCTGTTGGTATATTAGAATATTTTTGGTATATTTGTTAGTATATTAGAATATTCTTGGTATATTTGTTGGGATATTAGAATATTCTACAGGGATTTTTAATGGGGTATTAATGTAAGATGAAGGGTTGTAAGGCTATAAATAGCCAAGAGATTATCAATAAAAAATATAACAATTACTCCAAATATTCTACATGGTATCAGAGCCCAAACCCTAGCCACCACCTCCCAAATCCTAGCCGCCACCACTGCCACACCGTCCGCCACCACTGCTGCCGCACCGCTCGCCCGCCGCCACCTTCGCCGCTCGTGGGACGGGTGTGAGGTGATCGGAGAAGAGCATGATCGATGGAACAGATCATCAAGAAGTTGGACTCTGCGGAGGTCGCAACATTGAGGAAGCTGATAAAACTGTCGGCTGGTGAGAGCGCGACACGAACATTGGCGAAGTTGGAGCTTCCATCCATCGATCTGAAGCTTGATGGACTGGTCACCTACCTAAGTTGGTCACGACGGGTGAGGAGAACCCTCGCAGGGAAGAACCTGGAGGATTTCTTGTCAGGAGAGAAGACAGAGCCGGATGAAGGCTCGGCAGGACGCGACGAGTGGAAGTCCAATCATATGGTGGTATACATTTGGGTCCTCAATTCTTTAGTCATGTCAATCGCCGCCACAGTGGATGGCCTTGAGATGGTGAAAGATGTGTGGGAGAAGTTGAGGAGAACCTACGATGGTGTGGGGAATAACTTGAGGGTTTTCCATATCAAGGGAGAGCGATGACACCGTACATGGAGAGAAGATGGTACAGGAGTATGCCACGGAGTTGGAGCATCTGTGGTTGGATTATGATCACTTCTCGAATCGGGCGAGCTGCGAGGACCCGAAGTGTAAGGAGAGACAGGCATGTCTGCAGGAGAGGACGATGAAGTTTCTTAAGGGGCTGGCCTCAGTGTTTGCTCAGAGGACAGTACTACTTCTAGCACAACCGAAGATTCCTATACTTGAGGAGGCTATCTCGGCCATGATCCAGGAGGAGACTCGTATCAAGCTACATGCAGGGACATGTGGTCCTCCTGAAGTGAAGACAGCACTGGAGGTTGCCAATTCAGGTAGCACAGGACCTAAGGGAGACCCCTGACAGTGTTACAACTGCGGAGGGTGGGCCATCTGAGGTATGCTTGCACCAAACCACCCAAGAAGGAAGATTCATGTGGCGGACGTGGACGGTTTGGAGGACGTGGCCGTGGTCGTGGGAGTCGACGGGGTTATCAATGAGGTTATTGGACGAACCTGCTGGTAGCAGAAGGCGATGAGGGAGCTAATAGTGCATATACTGAGGAGGATCAGGCACTACTGGGCATGCTTTAAGTACTCGGAAGAAAGCAGAGAGCATCAAGCGATGGAGACAGGAGGAGAGGGACTGATGAGGCGTCCATATCAGTCTTCGCCAGAGGCAACGCTGCCATGTATGCCCATCCATCGGAAGGTACTGATGACTCACTCGCCCTTGCATCTATGTCTTCCCTTAGATCGTCGGACTGGATTGTCGATTCGGGTGCATCTCGACACGTGACAGGGAATGCTAGTGAGTTTTCTTCCTACACTCACATAGCATTTGCAGACAACGTTCAAACAGCCGATGGTACTTTCCAGCCAGTGGTCGGTAAGGGCACTGTTGATTGTACATGTTCAGTAAGATTATCCAATATTTTATATGCTCCTTCTTTTTCAGTCAGTCTTTTGTCCATTAGTTCTATAATCCTCCAACTAAAATGCATTGTCTCTTTTGATATTCCTAAGGTGATCTTCTAGGAGAAGGAGATGGGACGAAGACTTGGACTGGCACTTGGCATGATGGACTATGATACCTGGATCGGGAAGGACTGTGTCACCCTCACATTTTCATCCAAGGGTAGTTTGGTAATTGTCAATGGATATTAATTATTATAGGATTATTATAATTAATATTTGTGCATGGCATGATTTATTTATTTATTGTGTTATTATTTGTTGCTAGTGTAGATTTATTATGGACTTATGTAGTGGACCTAACCATTTAATTAGAAGGCATGAACAAACTTTTAGACTAGTCTAAGTTGAGCCCATGAATTAGGCCCATGGATTATGAGGTTTGATTAATTAGTGAAACCATTAGACTAGAACCTTCCCTCCCTAATTATTTTCTTAATGAGAGGCCCCAAGGGGTATTTGTGTCATTTCACATGGCATGAGTAGTGTATATAGGCCGGCCCCTCCTTGGAGGAGAGAGAAAATCATTCATTCAATTCCCATTTCCAAATTTCTAGATCTACAATTTTCCTCTCCAAATTCCCTCCATTTCCCTCACCAATTCTCCACCAATTCTTCATCAATTCTCTTCTAAATTCACCATTGAGGTTGCTACACCAAGGATCTACAAGGAGGAAGCAAGGAGCAAGGAAGAGGAGGCCAAGATCTACAAGGAGAGGGGCTACTTGTCATTGGGACCTTTTTATTGGGAATCCATCTCCCAATAGGTACAATTCAGTTTTTCCCCTTCTATTAGACTCTAGATCTGAGATTTTACCATGAGAAACCAACCCACATGCATAGGCTACCCATAGGATTTGGTTTCGGGTCAATTGGAGACCTACGGTGGAAGTTATGACCAAATTGGTGCCAATTTTTGGAAAATTCCGAGATTGGCACATGTAGTGCTTGTCAATTGATCTAATAGATCTAATTGACAGGTTCTTTGCATCTTCAGAAGCTTCCACATCAATGAGAGCATGAACCTTCCAATCTTTTCTCTGCAGCCATTGATATAATCTGTCTATAAAAGGTCGCGGCCATGAGATGTCTAGACAGAACAATGGTAAATTCTCATAAATCTTTTGCTAAGGCCTAGAGAGCCTGCATCCTCAACAGTCTTACATCCTTGGAGCAATCTGTGGTTGCCGGGCTCTAAGGCCCCTAATGACCTCCGAATGCATAGGCCTGATACCTTGGCTATCTTGGGAGGAATAGGCCAACAGTAACTGCACATTGTTTGTTGCTCTAGCCTTCGTGAGAGCTCGTGGCAGAGGGAGACCCTGTCGGCACTGCTGGTGCTCGTGCCATACTCGTCGGGGAACACCAAGATGACGTTCTAAACATTGTCCACAACGAGAAGGAGGAAGTCCAGCAGCAGCATCTCATTCCAGTGGCCCTTGAAATTGTTCATTTTTATCTTCTTGAGATGCCCAAATATCTGCTGCCCTCTGCCCTCTGCTGACTCCCTCCAGTGGAAGACTCCAACAAAGAAGCTGGCAGCTGTAGGTGTTCAAAAATAGAGGCTAGATTTTGATATTCTGAATCTGTAAATTAACTGATTATATATACTAGAAAGTAAAAGTTCCTGTAACATACATCTATGAACAGTATCTCTAATAGTTGAAGGTGGCATTGCCCAAAGAAGCGAAAGATGTTTGCAAGATCACCATCATTCATCTTATTCACCAGATCACCATCATTCATCTTATTCACCAGCAGATGCAGCTCGCGAATATTCCTGCAAGTAAGCCAAGCATCGCTACACACCACATTCATAAACTGAGGCAATACAAAACAGAAGATGTTGAGTTATGTGTTAAGTTTAGTCCCACATCGGGTAGACTAATAGGGAGAGGAGTTAAGCATCCCCTATATAATGTACTCCCCTCTCTTCTTAATGATTTAATCTATCATTCCCATTTTACATGGTATCAGAGCCAGGTTCCATTCACCCCTCTCCACAAAAACCCTAACCCACATTCATAAACCGAGGCAATACAAAACAGAAGATGTTGAGTTATGTGTTAAGTTTAGTCCCACATCGGGTAGACTAATAGGGAGAGGAGTTAAGCCTCCCCTATATAATGTACTCCCCTCTCTTCTTAATGATTTAATCTATCATTCCCATTTTACATGGTATCAGAGCCAGGTTCCATTCACCCATCTCTCCACAAAAACCCTAACCCTATATAATGTCCTACAACTGGAGTTAATGGTTTTAAATGGTTTGTCACCTTTATTGACTGCTACACTCGTGTCACCTGGGTATACCTAATGAAGAGTAAGAGTGATGTCTTTGCATATTTTCAAGATTTTTATCGTAGGGTTACAACACAGTACAGTGCTAAAGTAAATATTTTGAGATCTGACAATGGGAGAAAATACACCAACAAGGCTATTGAAGAGTACTTATCAGCATATGTGATACAACATCAGACTTCGTGTGCCTATACACCTGCAAAGAATGACGTGGCAGAGTGAAAGAATACGCATATGTTGGAAGTAGCACCGTCAATAATGTTTGTCATGAATGTTTCAAAACACTTGGGGGGCATACCGTGTTGACGGCTGCATATCTCATCAACAGGATGCCCTCTCAGGTGTTAGGATGGAAGACACTGTTTGAGATACTTACAGGAGAGAATAAGTACGTTGTTCTCCCAAAGGTATTTTTGATGTGTATGTTTTGTGAAAGATAACGGACCTGCAGTGGGAAAGTTGAACCCTCGGGCAGTAAAGTGCATCTTTGTTGGCTACTCAGGGACTCAGAAGGGATACTCTTGTTGGAGTCCGGTGGAACGAAGGCTCTTTGTAAGCATGAACGTTACATTCAGAGAGATGGAACCATCCTACCACAATGGTTTAGGTGAAGGCTCCGTATTTGGTGACATACCTAACACAGGAGGTGTTAGGAGTGAGGGGGAGATGGGCCCAAGCGTGATTGTCGGATCAGTTCCAATGTCCAATGATGGAAGTTGGTCAAAGGTAACAAGTGGGAGATAGCAAGAATGAGGAAAGTGATGAGGATGCACATAATCAGGAGGAAGAAAGTGGTGACAATCAAGAGGAAAAAAATGATGATCCAGTGCAGGGGGAGGAACAGACTAGAGAACAATCTACAGAGCTCCAAGTCTACAGAAGGAGAAAGCAGTAGTCAGCTACTGTGCCTACTACTGTGCCTATTGCCTCTACTATGCCATGTCCCTCGCCTAACCCTGTCCCAAATCTTGAAGATGCACCTCCCGTACCGAATCCCTCTGATTCGGATGGTATACACAATTTTCTCATATTCCCTTAAGGAGATATTCTCGCTGTAATGCGGGAAAAGTCCCTAATCGTTATGGTTATGAATATGACATTACAAATTTCTTATCCTACTATAGTATATCCCCTACCTATCGAGCATTCATTGCATTGTTAGACTACACCTCTTTCCCTAAGTGTTGGCAGGAAGCGAAGGAAGATCCAAGGTGGAGAGCTGCAATATTGGAGGAACTTGGGACACTCGAAAGAAATTGAACATGGGAGCTTGTTTCGTTGCCTAAAGAAAAGAGAACAGTTGGATGCAAATGGGTCTTCACAGTAAAGGAGATGCCAGAAGGAAAGGTGGAGCGATACAAGGCAAGGTTGGTTGCAAAGGGATTCACTCAATCCTATGGCATCGACTATGATGAGATGGCATCGACTATGATGAGACATTTGCTCCAGTGGAAAAGATGAGCACTGTGAGAACCCTGGTCTCCCTTGCAGCAAACCATGGGTAACAGCTGTATTAATTGGATGTGAAGAATATTTTTCTTCATGGGGACCTACAAGAGGAAGTATACATGGAGACCCCCCCGGGGTTTTGTACGAAGCAGTCGACAAAAAAGGAGTGCAAGCTAATGAAATCACGGTATGGGCTCAAGCAATCCCCTCGAGCCTGGTTTGCAAGATTCAGGAAGGTTGTCACAGGCATAGAGTACCGCCAGACCAATGCAGATCACATGGTTTTCTTTCAGCATGCAAGAGGCCACATCACCATAGTTGCAGTGTATGTGGATGATATAGTGATCACAGGTGATAATGAGGAGGAGATCACCCAGCTGAAGTCAAAACTCGCAAGGAGTTTGAAATAAAGGACTTGGGAATGATGAGATATTTTCTCGGGATCGAGGTGGCTCGAGCAAGAGATGGGATCGTCCTCTCTCAGAGGAAGTATGTACTAGACCTGCTCACAGAGACTGGTATGTTAGGATGTCGATTAGCAATTACTCCAATCGATCAGAAAGATCAGTTGGGTGCAGAGGCAGAAGAGCCTGTTGATCGTGAGAGATATCAGAGACTTCTAGGCATATTGATTTATCTAGGCCACACTCGTCCTGATATCTCATTTGTTGTAAGTATAGTGAGTCGCTACATGCATGATCCAAGGAAAGGTCACATGGATGCAGTTTTCCGTATCCTGAGATATCTGATGACTCCTGGAAGAGGGCTATGGTTCAAGAAAAATGGACACCTGGGTATTGAAGGGTACTGCGATGCAGATTGGACAAGCTGCATGGACGACAGAAGGTCAACCTTAGGGTACTGTGTCTTTGTGGGGGGGGGGGTAACCTAATCTCATGGAGAAGCAAGAAACAGTCTGTGGTAGCACGATCGACTGTTGAAGCAGAGTATAGAGCTATGGCTCTGGGAGTATCAGAGTTGTTGTGGGTAAGAGCACTGCTGACGGAGTTGAAGCTGGACCAGGGAACACCGTTGCGTCTTCTGAGTGACAGTCAAACTGCAATAAGTATAGCTAACAATCCATTCCAGCATGACAGAACTAAGTACATCGAGATCTATCGGTTCTTCATCAAAGAGAAAAAGGGGTATTAAAGCTCGATCATGTTCGCTCAGAAGAACAAGTTGGGGATTGTCTGACTAAGGGCCTTAATTCATCGAGTCTTTCTAAAATATGTGAATTATAAACTATGTGACAAGATGGGGATAATTGATATCTATCGCTCATCTTGAGGGGGAGTGTTGAGAGTATTAGTGGATGTTTAGTCCCACATCTACTAGAATAGTATAGAGGGGTTAGCCTCTCCTATATATATGTAGCCTTACCCATCAATAAAATTAAGCCAAGTATTAAACCAAGTTACTATTATATTTCAATTGCTTAGATTGTTTTGTGGGAAGATGGTTTTCTTGGAGCCCATCAGGAATTAATGACATTGGTGGTAATCTTTTTTTCCCAGGATATAGAATAGAAATCTAGGATTACTTGCACATAGTGAATGTCTCAATAGCTAGAGATCACCATTGTCTTTCAATTCATCATAATGGTAAATCATGAGAACATTTTAGAAATTTACTTATCGCATATTCTCATTTACCAATGGCCCTCAATAGTATTAGTGGATGTTTAGTCCCACATCTAGTAGAATCATAGAGAGAGGGGTTAGCCTCTCCTATATATATGTAGCCCTACCCATCAATGAAATTGAGCCAAGTATTAAACCAAATTTGTATTATATTTCAATTGCTTAGATTGTTTTGTGGGAGGATGGTTTTCTTGGAGCCCATCAGGAACTAATGACATTGGTGGTAATCTTTTTTTCCTTGGATGTAGAATAGAAATCTAGGATTACTTACACATAGTGAATGTCTCCATTGCTAGATATCACCATTGTCTTTCAATTCATCAAAATGGTAAAACATGAGAACATTTTAGAAATTTAGTGATCGCATATTCTCATTTTACCAATGGCCCTCAATAGTAAGTATTCCATAGCAAAGGCATTAACTATCCACATTTAAATCATATCCAATGAAAAGGCCCAAAGTCATTAATTTCCGCAAATTCATATAGTAAGAAATAATCCTCATTTTAACGTAAAATCTAAATAAAAATAAAAATATATGAATAATTACTTTTCTGTTATATCGTAAAAAATACAGTAAGTTCTCTTCTTTTTTCAGAAAAGTAGGATGAAATCTTAAAAATCTGGATATTCTGCTATTAAATAGGAAATAATATGCCAACTTAAAAATCAATAAACACATTAGGTAAAAAGGAACACTTAAAAATTAATTGTAGAAATTATTATGGGAGGATATAGCTTTGTTGAAATAAATGATGAGAATAAATAACTTGTCTTTCATTAATAGTAATTACAAAGCAAGTCCCTATTACGAGGGGAACCGAATGATAAAATTAAGTTATAGCTTCACAAATAGTCCTATTGTACACTGGAGAAACACACCTTATATAGTCATCTAAATTTACATGTGAGAGTACATTCCTATATCATCTATAAAACCTCATAAAACTTCTAAAAGTAGATATTTTTCTCAATGCAAACTCCAACATAAACAAGTTATCTTGAACAAGAAATCTACAATAATGCTTCTTACCTAAAAATTCATAGTATTTTATATAACAAACATAAGAAATATTGAATTTTTGAAATACCTTTCAAAGCCATGCCTTCATAGAAATTAGTTGATTAACAAAGAGATGAAAATACCTCAAATTAGTTTCTTTTTCAAATGGTTGCTGGGAAGATCTGCACAATCTCTTAGTATCAAAGATTTTTTTTGTAATTTGCAAAATTCTTTAGTTGATCGGGACAGTTTTTGTCTCATAAAAGAAATCGAAAACAAAATATGAGAAATTATGAGAGAATAGCTTATGGAGGATAAGTGTGATTCCTTCAATGAGTGTATTTATCATATAGAGGCAATGCTAAATAGGTTGTAAGGGGATTTACCTTAACTAAAAAAATTTAGTGATGAAACCAAAAGAGCTTTAGTAGATAATCTCATCCATAAATGTGTTTAACCGTCTACTTTTTCTATTTCGCTCCATTATTATATACGATTCGTCTATTGTAGTCCATGCATTGAAGGTTTTGAATTTAGATGCTATATAGACAACATAAAGATGGTTGTTGGTCACCATGTCTAGTTTTTGTATTTACTTATCATTTAATCATAACATGTGAAGTTGTAAATCACAATGTAAAAATTGGTGGTTATACATATAAAATGTCAAAAGAGTTTCTAACTGATATATGTTCAGATCCAAACTTAAAGGATTTACTACACAAGAGATTAGATTCTATAAGAATTCATAATACAAGAAAAGAATTATATTTGAACTTATATAGTTAATAAAGAATAGTCACAATTGACATTTTATTCAATAAATACATATTTTAAGAGTAAGTTTTAACTTTATGAAAAACAAGTGAGTATATTGATGAAGTATATCCCAAATCCAACTTTGTTTGGGTGGTTGGTGTACTAACTCGTTCATATAATAAATAAGTAATTCATAAATTATGACAAGTTATCATATCATATTAATAGTTGTTATCATATAATAGAGGAGTAATGGGATTCGAGATAATCTACTTTTCCTCTTGGTCGTATATTAGAAATCTAGGATTGCTTGCATGTTACATCCACGATTAATGGTGCATGTTCCCGTTGCTAGAGATTACCATTAGCTTTAAATTTGTTAATCATAGTAATAAAGCACTAGATCATATTCATTAGAAATTAAATGATCTCATGATCTCATTTATCTTGTTGAACATCTAGTAGCCCTCAATGGCAACTCTTCTATGGAAAAAGCGTTCTACTCCTAGCAAAATTTTATCCAATTAAAAGGCATAACCAAGGTTACTAATTTATACACATTTAAAAATAGTAAAAATCATAATTCTTATTTTAATATATAGACTAGAACATCAAATCTAAAAAAAAGTAGAGATATGAATAATTACTCTTCCAATATGAGTCCATTTTTGTCACCCCCAAAATTAGGGTGTATATTCACCCTTCTTCCACTCAAGTGTTGCCACGTGTCAAATACAGGTCAAAACTACTTTGGATGTTTACAAAACCACTTCCAAAGTAGTTTAGGTTGCATAAAATGTCACGTGGCAACATTTGAGTGAAAGGGTGAATATACCCTAGTTTTGGTAGGTGAACAAAAATGGACTCTTTCCATTATATCAAAAAAATTACTAGTAAGTTCTTTTTAGAAAATTAGGATTTAAATTTATAATCTGGATATTCTCCTATCAATCAAAAAGAATGAAAAGAACATATCAACTTAAAAATTCAATAAACACATTACGTAAAAGTTAAATATTTAAATATAATTGTTGAAAATATTATCACCCAATTAACTTTTTTTAAAAATCTTCCATCTTCCATTAATGGTAACTATAACATTAAGTCCATATTACAAAAAGAAGAAAAATGATCTATTTGATAGTCTTAAGTCGCAAAGTCCTATTATACACATGAAACATAGTCATAGAGTAATCTAATATTTCTATGCAACTATATTCTCAACCATATATAGATCTTCTTTAAACTTCTAAAAATGTTCATCTTATTTGTGAAATTGTGAAAGAACGCTTCAGCATCCATGACTAAACATCTAATATTAGAAATGTTTTTCAATGCAGACTCCAATATAAACAAGTTATATTGAATATGAGATCTGCAATAATACTTGTTTACCCAAAAAATCATTAGATGTCATCTAACAAACATATGAAATATTCTACATTTGGAATGTTTTTAAACACTTAAAATCATGCCTTTAAACATATGGAATAATCAACATAAAAACTAATCGGTTAATGTGACAAGAGGATGAAATATACCTCAAATTAGTTTATTTTCCAAAGAGTTGGCAAGATCTGCATACTCTTACTATCAAATAATTTTTTTGATAGTTGAATTTTTTTTTCAATTGAATGGAGATAGTTTTGGTTTCGTAAAAGAACTGTAAATCCTGCTAAAAGAGGAGAAAGAGGGAATACCTTGTGGAGAGGATAGGTTGGATTCCTTCTAGTAGTGTATTTATCAATAGAGGAGGTAGTGCAACAACTAGAATTGTTAGGCGATTTCCTTGAATAGAAGGTTTTACTGATAATACACGAAGAAAAGATTCAGTAGATAATACCACATATGAATGTGTAACCGTCTGCTTTTGTTGTTTCGCTCCACATGTTATAAATGCTTCGTCTGTTCTGCTCCACGCGTTGATAGGTTTTGAATATATGCTATATAAGACAACAAATACATAGTTGTTGGTCCCCTATGCTGAGTTGTTGTATTTAGTAATGCTTAATCATATAGGTAATGCTAGCCCAATGTTTTAATTATGTTTTTATTGTGCTTAAGCGATCAAGTTTATATTATGATATCACTAATGACCATATAATCACTATAGTTTCTACACTTATACTAAACATAGTCCTAATATCCACTAATGATATCATACTAGTGTATTGCTTTGTTCACTAATGATATCCACTAATGATCATACAATTATTATAGTGTATTGTTTTGTTCGTCTAACTTATATTTGCAGAAAAGCAATAAGCAAGATCAATCATGGTCATATACAATGAAGAAATTATGGTTGGCCAATGACAATGCTTACACGATTTCTTTGAACCGCCTATGACATCTCTAAGGTCACGCACTTGGGGGTTTCAGTGCCTGGTCAGTGGACGAGGGTCGAAGGGCAGCACCCCCACCCCTGAATGGTATACATATTTTCAAATATGCATTGGACAACTTCCATCAAGGAAAAAACCATCAATCAAACAAAGGAAGAAGCTAACCTATCAAGACTTGTGCTTTATGTAATCTTTCTTTGTTTTAAGTCCTAGGTTTATTTATAATTCAATAGAGAAAGACAAATGATAGCAAAAATAAAAAACCAACCAAAAACCCAAAGTTTGAATATGGGGTATCAGACCGATATACCGATGTTATACCACAGTATATTGGCGGTATACCACATTGTCACAACAAGTTTTGCTTGACAAAAATGGCATACCGGCGGTATAGCACAGTATATCGACGGTATACCACAGTATGATGGCGGTATACCACTTATTGTCACAACAAGTTTTGCTTGACAAAAATGGCATACCGGCGGTATACCACAGTATATTGACGGTATACCACAGTATACCAACGGTATATCGTTTTAGCTTGATTTGGCAAATTAAATGCAATCCAAGTCATTTATTATCATTGCTATTCAGAGCGGTATACCGCCTACACAACAAAGTTTGGGTTGTTTTCATTGCTATTTAAAATTTTAAACCCAAGTGCATTAATTTGTTTCAAACTTATTCTACTTCTTGGATTCTTAACTTTCTATCTTTTAGAAGACAAACCTCTCCACATAAAAGAGCTATCGCTTACCAAATCATATTTAGATAGAGTATTATAGAGTTATAAAGTGTAATCTTCAAATTGTTATAAGAAGATCAAAAATCTATCTTGTAAGTAATTGATGTCTTCAAGCCTTTGTATCAAATCTTGTGTAGAAGTTGGCAAGCCTTCGGATCGAAGCTCGTTTTTAAGAAGTTGACGAGACTTCGAATCAAAGATCGTCTTATAACTATTTGAGATTATGGAATAGAATAATAGGGTGATTCATTGATAATGAGAGAATTCATTATATATAGGTGAGGAGTCGGCCTCTCTTTATTATTCTACTCGATGTGGGACTAAAGCCCAATTGACTAATTCACTAATACTAATACTTAACACACTCGCTCAAGCCGGAGCATAGATGTCAATCATGTCCAGCTTGTTACAAAGAAACTTCGTAAAGATATCTGCTATCTGATCGGCGATTCTCACGTGGTGAAATATTATTGCCCTTTCTGATATTAATCTCAAACAAAATGGATGTCGATCTTAATATGTTTCATCATTTCCTGGATTATGAGATTGGTAGAAATATGGATAGCTAACTGATTATCACACCATATATTTGCTGCTTCCGATCGTCTCTTCTCCAGCTCCTCTAGAAGATGCTGCAAATATAACATCTCTGCTGTACCACGAGCAATAGCTCGGTATTCTGCTTCTGAACTTGATCGTGAGACCACACACTACTTCTTGCTCTTTCACAACACTAAGTTCCCAACAATAAATACCGAATAACAAGATGTTGACCTTCTATCTGTAAGACTTGCACCCAGTCAGCGTTTGTAAAGCATCCAAGATGAGTATGCCCCTTATTCTCCATCCGAATTCTGGACTAGATAGCACAAGATCCTGAGAACTGTTTGCCAATGCGAAACTCGTGAAGAAGCCAAGTTGTAAGGAACGCATCCGACCAAAATTTCTTGGGAGTAGTATGTACATGAAACATAAAAGCACACATTGTTTTCAAAAGGTGACGATTCTTAAGTTCGGCCATACCATTTTGTTGTGGTGTGTAAGAACAGAAAATTTGGTGGATGATGACATGTCTAGCCAGATGAGAATTGAACGAATGAGACATATACTCATGACCATTGTCACTTCGAATATATTTAATAGGAACCCTAAATTGGGTGTTGAACTTAGCATAAAAATTGCACCAAAAATCAAATAATTTGGAACGATTTTTCATCAAGTAGATATAAGTGACTCACGAGTACTCATTAACAAATGAAACAAAATATTTGAAACCAATCACAGATTCAATGGGGCAAGGACCCCAAATATCATAATGTACTAACTCAAAGGGAGCTGAGTCAGCTTTATTTAGACTCACCGGATATGGTACCCGATGATTTTTAGCCAAACTATATGATTCACAATGAAAAGGAACTTAAAAATCTAAAGGCGAACATATTTTCTGGAGAGCTTGGATAGATGGGTGACCTAACCGACAGTGCAACTCAAACAGATCAAGTGACACGCTGGCACAGGCAAAAAAAGAATTCATTTTAAAGAGGTACAAGCGTCCAGCTACATGCCCCCTACCGATAGTCTTCCCGGTCTTTAGGTCCTGAAAAATACAACCATCAGGAAAGAATGTTACCGAGCATTGCAAGTCACGAGTAATCCAACTAATGGATAATAAACTGAATGAATTTCCATATGTATGTAAAACTGAAGTGAGTGACAGATCGGGAGAAAGACTGGTACTTCCTTTTTCACGAACTTTTAGTTAACCGTCATTCACAATAGTAATATCGTTCACACAACCCACATATACATAATCACGCAATATACCTGCATCGCCAATCATATGATCAGACGCACCCAAGTCAATCACCCACTGCTTTGATCTGACCACATACGGCACTGAATATCCGACTGTGGATCCAGATGTAGATGCTTTACCACGATACTGAGCTTGAAATTCAGCGAATTCTGTATGTCTCTGTAGTCATCTGCACGGATCGCCCTTTATTATCATGAGCATCCGATGCAACATTGGCAATAGAAGCTTTGGGGCACTGCATTAAAAATGGCCAGGTTGACCACAATTGAAACATGTCCGCGGTCGTCCTCTATCACGCCAGTCATTGCCTCCTCCACCGTTAAGGCCAGCAGACCGACCACCACGTCGACCACCACGGCCGCTACGGAATCCACCACGAGCAGCACTCAAGGTAGATCAATCAATAGGTGCATTACTCATATCATTGCCGACTTCTTTCCTTATCCGCATGACACGAAAGTGGGCTTCCAGCTGAGATGGAACCTCGGTCCCAGCAATAATCTGAGACCGTGCATAATCTACATCAGATCGAAGGAAGGCATGAGAAGTCATGACATACAGCTACTGACGTTGAGACCTCGCCTTATTGATATCCGTCGTTAGGGGTAACACAGGATCCACCTCATAAGTTAGGCCTTAAAGACAAGAAAGTGGTCCTTATATGACTTTCTTCCTGATCTGTTGCTCGGTAGATGCCAACTACCGAGCCATAGATACGAAACAAAGCATGGTTGCCATCAAACGCAGTTAGTAGGACCTACCATAACTCCTTCACCGAATTCGTGTTCTGAACCATATCCTCAACCAACGGTTCTATCGAATTCATCAACTGTGACTGCCATCTGTCTCCCACTGTTAGTATGTGGGATCATTCACTGCTGGGAGGTTGTCAGTCAGATATTTTGACAACCACATTCCACAAAGCGTCTTTCGACCTTCTCATGTGCCATGTTGAGTAACCATCTGGACTTTCCAGCCGTCGATCGACAAGTCGAATCGATGAAATCGTCGTGCCAGTGACCGGTATCCCAGCTACTGCGGTCCCGGCACTGGTGTTGTCAACACTGCTACTTGCCCTAGTGTTTATCATCCTTCAATGTTCTCGATTTTACTGTCGTTGATCGTCCCGACTCGATAATCACATCAACTCTGCCAATGCAACGTTGCCAGATCTGGCTTGCACAATGTTGGCAAAGATCGAATATGGATCACACAAGTTAGGACAGAGATTTACGCAGACCTAGGTCGCTCTCTGTTAGATCTTGATGTGGATACCGGACCAGGAACAGAAATTCACACAAACAATCAAGTTTCTCTCTGTTAACTCCTAATGTCGTTGTCGAGGTTTAAATGTTAACATAAACTATCATAATTTACCCTCTAAAGATCTCAACTCTGACCTTTTTGTTTTTTTTGTTTTTTTAGATCAGATTTGTCCTATTTTTTCAGATATAGAATTTTTTTTGTTCTAGATCTAGGGTTAGGGTTTGAAGAAGGGTGGCGGTTGTGAGGAGATTCAGTTTAGGGTTTGATGGATTAGGATAGCGGAAGTGAGAATATTAGGGTTTTATGGATTAGGGTTAGGGTTTGGAGGCATCTGGGATAGCCTGAAGGAGTGGGGGGGTGGAGGAGGGTAGAACCCTGGAGGAGGGAAGGGACCCTGGAGTAGGCAGCAGCAGCAGCCGCCGCAGATGTAACAACAATAGCAGCAACAGATGCGACAGCAGCAGCGGCTATAGCAGCAACAACAGATGGCGCTCAGTGGCGGTAGACGGTGTGGAAACGGTCGCGGATGGAAAGGGGTTGAGGAATGGCGGCTAGGCTTAGGGTTTTGAGTGGACAGAGAGAGGGGTGAACAATGGCTAGGATTTTGTCTTTGATACCATGTGGAATAGAATAATAGGATGATTCATTGATAACGAGAGAATACATTATATATAGGAGAGGAGTCAGACTCTCTCTATTATTCTACCCGATGTGTCACTACCATATTTCCAGACTAAGGGTATTTGGTCATTTCATAAATTTTAATTAATGTGCATGTTATATATATTTAATTATTGTATTATTTAATTATTGCTAGTAGGCTATATTAGTTATTGGACTTGTGTTAGTGGACCTAACTAGACTTGTTATGAACCATGGACCAACATTTAAGTTAGATTTATTTGAGCCCAATAATTAGTCACCCTTTTGAATTAGTTAGTGTTTTAATTAACCAATCATTAGGAGTAGAAGCTTCCTCCTTAATTATATTTCATCATGACAATCTCATAGGGGTAAAATAGACTTTGCACCCTTGTTTGGAGGCCAAGCAAGGGGCCGGCCCCTATAGAGGGGATATTCTCTCCTCCCCTCTTTTATTTCATTTAGATCCCCGATTTAGAAAATCTCCAATTCACTTCATCCCTCCACAAAATTAACTCCAATTCACCTCATTTTTCTTCCATTATCACCAATTAAGAAGCATTAGAGCTTGGATTGCAAGGAGCACTTGGAGAATGAGGCATTGGCAAGGAGATCGTGTCTGGATCGTGTCCAATTGAGAAATTCATTAGAAATCGATCTCCCAATAGGTATAGATCTGAATTCTCCTTCAGTTTAGGTTCTAAATCATGCATTGGATCATTATGAACCCTCCCGTGGCATAGGGATACCTATAGAATGAAGATCTAGGCTTTATTGGTGTGTGTATTGACACTTCTAACTAGGTTTTTGTGTACAATTTGGGGAAATTACGAGATTTATAAATCAAGTGAGTGTCATGAGACCAATTTAGTCTAATTGGACTTAGATCGGGGTTGAGAGAATAGCTACGTGTCCACAATTGGACACGAGTACGCCGTATCACGATACGGTGTGATACATAGCTCTTTTTGTGTGGTTTTGTGCAATTACTCTTCAATTCTCATTGTAACAAGTTACTTTAGTTGTGTTACGATATATTTGATATGTATAAATGCCAATTGTGGAAGAACTTTGGTTTTGGCTCCTCTTGGACACGTATCATTGGTTTTTTAACTATACACTATAGGTGTTTGACTAATTGACACTAGTGCACATAGATTATATATAGTGATGATGTGGTGTTGGGTATTTATATATAGTGTCTTGGGGGTTGTGTGTCAATGCTGGGAGTGTGTCTAAGATATGTAGAGGTGAGGACTGCACATGTGCAGTACAGTGTTCAGTCAGTTGGTAGGATATTGGTGTGGATCAGATACTTGTGTGTGCTCGAGTGCACACACAAGTATATGTGGCTGTACAGCAACTTAGTATAGTGTCTGTGCATGAGTATTAGTTGGTTGTGGCACACATTTGGAGAGTTAGAGGTCTGCAGCAGTGTGTGCAAGGGTGTCGGGTTTTGGCAGAGGAGCATTAGCAGCTGCCACCTTCAGTAGCAGTAGCTATAAGCTGTTGTGGTGTGGGACATGTGAGCAGGTGATGTTTAACATCAGTTTTTAGTTCAGATGGGGGTTAGCAATAAAAGGGGAAAAACTGTCGGTTGACAGTGGTTGGCAACAACATGTGAGGGATAACATGGGGAACTGATCTCTAGTATCAGTAGATTGGAGGTGAGAAATCGACTAAGGTTTATGTGGAGTAGCATACACTGGTATCACAGTTAAGTAAGGTGTGGAAGGCACGGTGATCAAGCAATAGATTGATACTGAGAGTATCAATTGAGGGATGCAAGTGTCTTTGTGATTAGCTATAGATATCAGTCATTGACTAATGTGGTATCAGTCAGTTAAAGGGGGAAAGTAAGTATCTTTTAGATAACAGTTAACATTGATACCTAGTTTAGGGAGTTGGGGTATGGCATGCAAGTGAGGGATTAGTGGGGGTTTGGACTCATAGTTAGTATAAGTGTTAGTTAGTGTATATATTATGTGTCACTTAGTGAAGTGTACTAGTTAGTTATGTTGGTATCAGTTATCATTAAGTATTATAGTTAAGTTGTATCAATCAGATGCATAGTTAGTATGGAGGTTAGTTAGTTAGATATCAGTTTTACGTATTAGTATAGGATATGAGTTAATGTCAGTAGGTATATGGGAATATGGGATCAATTAGCTTACTTAGTGTGTTACTAGCAATATATAAATATAGACATATATGTTAGCATCAGATATGGTGTTAAGTTATGTTGGTATTAGTTACATGTTAGTATCGGTTAGTTAAGGTTCAGTTCTCAGTTAGAAGTTAGTATATATAAATATCAAGTATATATATATATATATATATATATATATATATATATATATATATAATGACTGTAGTAAGTTAGTATCAGAGTTATGGAGATATCAGTTAAGATATTTGTAGTCATTTATTACTTAGTAGATATATGATGAGTTAGTATATAGATTATATATGTATTAGTGAGTAGCTAACAGATATTATAGCTAACTAGTTTTTGCTAGTTAATAACCACTAGAGACCAATTAACTTGGTGTGAACCTAGTTTGGCCTAATTTAGCTAGAGTAACCTAGAAACGGCCTAGAACATCATATTTAGTACATTTATAAATCATTCTCATTCATTACATCCAGTGACATAATATTTTCTATATAGGATTGTGTGATACCAGCTTGAGCACCGAGTTACATCATTGCTCAGGACCAGAGGCGAGTACATTCTCTGATAGTTTTCATTTATGATATCTTATATGTTTCTTGTATCTAGTGTAGATATCCTTGATTTTTTGACACATTGGTTACACGGATTGGTATTTCCGGATCCCGTCATGAGATGTTATTCCATGTATATCTTGGCGTATCTTGTACAAGCTTTGTTCTTCTTGTACTTGTATGGACACTGATTCTCGAGGAGACTAGCTACTTTCTCGAAGAATCCCGTGTCGTAGCGTGCCATGGTTAGATCCACTATACCAGTCGGGGACGGGGAGTGTTAGTATAGATATGTGATCATACCCTCCTTGTATCATGTATAGTTCTTGAATAGTGTTAATCATAACCAAGCCATAATTCTTGTATCAAGTTCCCAAAGCCGATCATATGTTGAAACTAGTACTCCTCACTTAGCAAGTTGTATTTCTTGACTTTGGTATATGATGCTCTTTACTTTAGTATTTATTTCCAGCATATCATATCTTGAATATTTCTTGCCTTTGCTCTATTTATGTAGTATTTTTCTCTACATAGTCTTTATCATTTATTGGAACTATTGTTAGAGGTGTGCTTCGCTCCATCCGGATTGGATATATTTTTCAGATAATTTAGACGGCTGGTATCCTACACCTATGGACCTCATGACGTAGTTGGTATAGAGTTGGAGATAGTGGCTCAGGAGGAACCGATACCTGGAGATGATCAACTAGTTGCAGCTAGTTAGACTATTGTATTAGACATTTATTAGTTAGACATTTTTGGCATGTATTATATTAGAGTTTATTGTGCTAGTATATTGGACTTGGAGATGAGTTGTATTTGTGACTTCCATTTCTTTTATTCTATATCGTGCCAAACCTTCCTCTAGTTTTTATATTGTGATTGAGTATGGTTTACCTTATCATACTATCATATTGTTCCTCCATTTGGAGTAGAAATGCCATGACAGGTACATTATATATTTTGTGCCGAGTGGAACGTTGCGCGAGGAGGTTCTTTAAGAGGCGCATCGATTTCAGTACTCTATGCATTCAGGTGCCAACAAGATGTGTAGAGACATGAGAGAGCTTGTTTGGTGGTATGGTATGAAGCGGGAGGTAACGCGCTTCGTATCCAGATGTCTGGTATGCCAGTAGGTAAAGGAGGATAGGTAGGCCAGGTGGTTTGCTTCAGCTTTACCCATTCCAGAGTGAAAGTGGGAACATGTGACCATGAATTTTGTATCAGGGGTTCCACGTTCTCCAGGAGGAAAAGACGCGATTTGGGTCATCGTTGACAGGTTGATAAAGTCAGCCCACTTTTTTCCTTTCAAGATGGGTTTGTCTATGGAGAAGGTGGCAGAGATGTATGTGAGGCAGATCGTCAGGATACATAGGGTTCCCGTCATCATAGTCTCGGATCGGGATAGTCGTTTCACTTCTCATTTCTGGAGGAGTTTGCAGGCGAGCTTGGGCACCCAGCTCAAGTTCAGTACTGCATATCACCCCAGACAGATGGACAGTCAGAGAGGACCATTCAGACTCTCGAGGATATGTTGTGCACCTGTGTACTAGATTTTGGAAGATCTTGGTAGGACCATCTCCATTTGGTAGAGTTTGCTTACTGATATGCAGTACTAAACTTGGGAGATCTTGGGAGGACCATCTCCATTTGGTAGAGTTTGCTTACAACAACAGCTACCAGGCCAATATAGAGATGTCACCATTTGAGGCATTGTATGGATGAAGATTTCGCACTCCGTTATCCTGGGATGGCGTTGGAGAGAGCCTTGTTAGGACCAGAGATGGTTGTGGATGCAGCTGAGAAGGTGAAGCTCATTAGAGATAGACTTCGGGTGGCACAGGACAGACAGCGGCATTAGGCCGACAGCCACTCGAGGATATGTTGTGCACCTGTATACTAGATTTTGGGAGATCTTGGGAGGACCATCTCCATGTAGAGTTTGCTTACAACAACAGCTACTAGGCCAGTATAGAGATGTCACCATTTGAGGCGTTGTATGGACGAAGATGCCGTACTCCGTTATCCTGGGATGATATTGGAAAGAGAGCCTTGTTAGGGCCAGAGATGGTTGTGGATGCAGCTGAGAAGGTGAAGCTCATTAGAGATAGACTTCGGGTGGCGCAGGACAGACAGCGGCATTGGGCCGACAGCCACCGGAGACCCTTGTAGTTTGAGGTATAGGTTTTGTTTGCATTGCTTGTGATTGCTTTGTTTTAGTTAGAGTGTTAAGGCTGTGTTTTGTTCTAGGTTGGCGATCTGGTGTTCTTGAGAATTTCTCCGACACGGGACACGATTCGCTATGGTGGAGGCGGAAAGCTTAATCCACGGTACATCGGACCCTTCGGTGTTCTTGAGAGGGTCGGTGCAATGGCCTGCAGACTAGACTTGCCGCCTGCACTAAAAAGAGTACACAACGTGTTCCACATGTCGCAGCTGAGACGATTTGTGGCAGATCCTAGCCATGTATTGGACCACTTGGAGATCGAGGTGGGTCCGACATAAATTATCCAGAGCAGCCGTTGGAGATTCTAGATGGCAGGGAGAAGGTGCTGCAGAACCAGACGATTCCTTTAGTACGCGTCGCGTAGAGGCATCACTCTCCAGAAGAGTCTACCTGGGAGAGGGAATCCGAGATGCGCGAGCGGTACCCTTATCTGTTTGAGCCGTGAGGTATAATTCTCCCTTGCTTGTTGAGATTGCTTGTTGTAGTATTAGTTCCTTCCTTAAATTTCGAGGACAAAATTTTTCTAAGGAGGGTAGACTTGTCACTACCACATTTTCAGACTAGGGGTATTTTGATCATTTCATAAATTTTAATTAATGTGCATGTTATATATATTTAATTATTGTATTATATAATTATTGCTAGTAGATTATTTGACTTGTGTTAGTGAACCTAACTAGACTTGTCATGAACCATGGACCAACATTTAAGTTAGATCTATTTGGGCCCAATAATTAGTCACATTTTTGAACTAGTTAGTGTTTTAATTAACCAATCATTAGGAGTAGAAGGTTCTTCCTTAATTATATTTCATCATGACAAGCCCATAGGGATAAAATAGACTTTGCACCCTTTCTTGGAAGCCAAGCAAGGGGCCGGCCCCTATAGAGAGGGGAGATTCTCTCTCCTCCCCCTTTTTATATTTCATTTAGATCCCCAATTTAGAAAATCTCCAATTCACTTCATCCTATAGGATGAAGATCTAGGCTCTATTGGTGTGTATTGACACTTCTTCCTAGGTTTTTGTGTACAATTTAGGAAAATTAAGAGATTGACACATCAAGTGAGTGTCATTAGACCAATTTAGTCTAATTGAACTTAGATCAAGGTTGAGGGACTAGCTACGTGTCCACAATTGGACACAAGTAGGCCGTATCACGATACGGTGTGATACATGGCTCATTTTGTGTGGTTTTGTGCAATTACTCTTCAATTCTCATTGTAACAAGTTACTTTAGTTGTATTATGATGTATTTGATATGTATAAATGCTAATTGTAGAAGAACTTGGGTTTTGGCTCTTCTTTTGGACACATATCATTGGTTTTTCAACTATACACTCTAGGTGTTTGACTAATTGACACTAGTGCAAATAGATATATAGGTACGTGGTGTATGTGTGTGTATATATATAGTGATGATGTAGTGTTGGGTATTTATATATAGTGTCTTGGGGGTTGTGTGTCAATGCTGGGAGTGTGTCTGTCAGCTAAGATATGTAGAGGTAAGGACTGCACATGTGCAGTACTGTGTTCAGTCAGTTGGTAGGATATTGGTGTGGATCATATACTTGTGTGTGTGCTCGAGTGCACACACAAGTATATGTAGCTGTACAGCAACTTGGTATAGTGTCTGTGCATGAGTATTAGTTGGTTGTGGCACACATTTGGAAAGTTAGAGGTCTGTAACAGTGAGTGCAAGGGTGTCAGATTTTGGCAGAGGGGCAGTAGCAGCTGCCACCTTCAGTAGCAGTAGCTATAAGCTGCTGTGGTGTGGGCATGTGAATAGTTGATATATATATATATATATATATATGAGGACTAGCCTCTCATTATTGTCTCTACACGATATGGGACTAAAGTCCAATGAATAATAATACTTATACTTAACAATGTGTAATCACAAAAAGACGGGGCTCGGACATGCTATCGATGCTCAATGAGCTTGTGAACAGAGTCCACGCTAAGTATAGGATCTTCTCTCTCTCTCTCTCTCTCTCTATATATATATATATATATATATATATATATATTTCTTCTTCTTTGCACTTGCAATAAATACGGGGAATTTATAGTGTTACAAGTGGGTAGGTGATTTACTGGATTCCCACGGGAAGCTGATTTACGTCGCGAGAACATGGGCTAGGTACTTCCTTCACGGAGGACCAACGGAAATTGACTACGTGTTGGAGAACATTTATGATACACATTAAGTCCAATCATTATCTGCCAAGCATTAATGATACACTTAATGTCAAATCACGCTTTATGCGGATGACTGGATGTCTTAAAAGCATAGTTTAAAGTATCGGCCGATACCGATCCGATATGGCCGATACCGATACAGTTTGGCATGTCCCGATCCGATACCGACCGATACCCGATACTGACCGATACCGACATTAGAGGTCTCTTTTCCAGTCAATTCGGCAAAAAAATTTGAATTAAAAAGATCAATTAGAAAGGATGTAAAAGCATAATAAGGTTGTAAAACATATAAAAGAGGAAAACTTATCTATCGCATATAAATCAATCGACAAGGATGACTACTATTTCATTCAATATCAAAAATACTAAGAAACAATACTGAAAATACTTTAAATTATGCATAATTGTATAAAATATATTCTCTAAAATGTTTATAATTTACTAATAGTTGTTTGCTTTCCGATACCAAAAAATCTGATACTCCGATCCGAAACCGCCGATACTACCGATACCGCCGATCCCGATACTCATAGGAATTGTCCGATACCGATTCCGATACCGATACTTTGAACCTTGCTTAAAAGGAGTGTTGTCCACTAATGTGACTACGCATACCCCTTATTAATTGGGCGAGTCATGCGCATTATGTTGCTTTGTGAGCTTTACGCGAGCGGTAAGGAAGTGTGTTCCCTACTTGTGATCTTCACGCGAACGAGAAGTGTGTTCCCTACTGGCGAGTCTTCACGCGAAAAGGAAGTGTGTTCCCTGCTTGTGAGCTTTACGCAAACGGGAAGGAAGTGTATTTCCTGCTGGTGACTCTTCATGCGAGAGGAAAATGTGTTCCCTGCTGGTGAGATTTTACCCAAGAGAAGGGGGGGGGGGGGTATTCCCTGCTTTGCTTACTTTTGATAATCTACTTCACGCGGCGGGAAGTTTAGTTTGTATTATTTCACTACTTTGAGACTGTCATTTTTAAGAATCTACACCTACGACTCACCCCTATACATCAGCGGCTTGAGCATATACATCTCGCAGCACAGACCACATCGAGACAGTAACCAAGAACCCTACATAAGCATCTAGTCCTTGTATCTGAACATACTACGACAACTATCATTGTTCAACCTCCTAACTAACACCACCCAAACGGTACATGTTGAACCCCTAAGAGGACAAGTTTCTTTCCAAGCTTCGTCTCCAAGCGCACATCCCAAAAGACCACAAACGTCGTTCTTCCCTTATCGTCCATCTTTACTCTTCCGAATATGTTACCCCGGTACGTGGTAAAACCTCCCTCCATGGAGTGGCATGGTAAGACACGTGTCCAACATAGTTATGACACGTGCTATAAGAATCCACCGTTTTGGCTTCCGCTATGATAAAATCTCCTGTAGCCGAGAGATCCTTCCAGTCGTCCATCTTGCCTTTGGTCTTCTCATCGTTGAGCTTCTTATAGTCTAGTTTGTGGTCATTTTGCCTTTGGTCTTCTCATCATTGAGCTTCTTGTAGTCTTCTCATCGTTCAGCTTCTTGTAGTCGGGTCTCCTTGTTCAATAGGTTGCTTTTGACAAGTCTCATAGTGACAACTCTCTGTGGAGCAGAGTTACCGATATCACCAGTGTCTCAACCTCTCTAGCAAAAAACTAACTCAAGAGCAATAGGGCATGAAGCTCGTCATCAATCATCTTCATCATCGACAGTTGATTAGTGATCCCATGAACCTCGTTCAGATGTTGCACCACCGGGGTGCCCTCCGTATACTTCGAGTTGGCAAAGAAAGAATGCCTTGTTACCAGACTTCTTCCGTTCATGTGTGTTGTTTGTTAGGTATAGGCGATCTAAGTATGTACGTGTCTTCTGTGTGTTTATCATTTTGTTTTGGGCGTTAAGAATATCAAGAAAGAATGTACGTGTCTTCTATGCGTTTATCATTTTGTTTTGTTTTGGGTATGGGCAATCTAAGTATGTACGTGTCTTCTATGTATACTTCAAGTTGACGAGTTGGCGAAGAAAGAATGCCTTCTTACCGGGCTTCTTTCATTCAAGTGTGTTGTTTTTAGGTATAGGCAAGTATGTGCGTGTCTTCTATGTGTTTATCATTTTGTTTTTTTGGGGGTGGGGGGGGGGGGTAAGAAATATCAAGATCCTACAACCAACAAAATAACATTCTAATATAATTATTGAGGCATCAAGTCACAAAATATAATATGTAATGAATTGTTCGTCTTATACTGGATCGTCACAAAATATTATATATATAGCCTCTTCCTTTATTTTACTTTCATTTTCATTATTGATTATTTGGTTTACTCAAAATTGAGCACCATCCATTTCCAAATAAAAGAATCATGAAAAATACCACCTGATAGAATTATATGATAGAAATGGGATTCCGCATTGGGCATTATGTTGCATGGCAATGCACAGTTAATCTTGTACGGGATGATTCAATTGATGCCCTTCCTTCTTTTTTACTTTACTGTCATTATCATTATTAATAATTTGGTTGGCTCAAATTGAGCATCTCCAATTTATATTCACTGATTCATTCAATGAAATCAAAACTTCTACAAGAGAAATATATCCAGGAACCCAAATTATGAGATGGGAATGAATAATGTACCTATTGTCAATTAAGAGCTCCTTCACTCTTCTCCTAAACCATTTTGTTGATGCTCTTCCTTCTTTTTTACTTTACTGTCATTATCATTATTAATAATTTGGTTGGCTCAAATTGAGCATCTTCAGTCACTGGTTCATTGAATAAAATCAAAACTTCTACAAGAGAAATATATCCAGGAACCCAAAATTATGAGATGAGAATGAATTATGTACCTATTGTCAATTGAGAGCTCCTTCACCCTTCTTCTAAACCATTCCGTGTCTCCTGCTACAGAAGCTGACGATCTCAGAGAAAACTAAAGAAGTAAAAAAAAAGGAAAAGATTCTTTTCTAAATGCTCTAAAAGTTTTCAAGTATGAACCAAGACAAAAACTAGTTCCAACAGATTCTAAGCATTGTTGGAGTGGGTGGGTTAAACCATTCCGTGTCTCCTGCTACAGAATCCGACGATCTCAGAGAAAACTAAAGAAGTAAAGAAAAGGAAAAGATTCTTTTCTAAATGCTCTAAAAGTTTTCAAGTATGAACCAAGACAAAAACTAGTTCCAACAGATTCTAAGCATTGTTGGAGTGGGTGGATTCCCAACCTGTGGAAAATATTCCGGAGTAGGATTGAGTATTTCTACATATAATAGGAATACCTCAATTTATTTGGATTGGATATTCCTAAATATAATAAGAATATCTCAATGGATTTGGATTGGATATTCCTACATATAATAGGAATATGTCAATGGATTTGAATTTAGATTGGATATTCCTATCTATAATAGGAATGCTAGTTGTGGGTTTGAGGCTATATATAGGTGTCTCCTGGCCCTAATATATATATATATATATATATATATATATATATATATATATATATATATAAACATAGCAACAAGGAGAGAAAAGGAGGCAAGAGTATCATTACAACATTGGAGAGGAGAAAGAATGATTGGAGACCGTTTCGAATAAGGAGATCAGTTTCGGGTATTTCTCGTTGTCTTTCTTCTTCGTGGTTATAATCTATTTTCTGTTCCAAAAGAGTTGCGGTGATCCGTTTGGATCGGTAAGAAGTTTGTAAGGAGTCGGTGTATTTCTTATTCCATTAGTGGAGGCTTTTCAGGGTTAGACTCCGATCGTTCCGTGGTTTCCCCGCAAGGATTTTCTACGTCAAAAATCTCCGTGTCTGCGATTTGTGTTTGGCGTTTTTTGTTTGTGCATTTTGCTCGATTCTCTCGCAGGTACTCTCTGGTTTGGGGAACGGTTTTCGCACTTTCGTTCCCAACAAAGTGGTATCAGAGCCAGGTTCTGGAATTTCAGAAGGGTGTCAGGAGTTGATAAGCAAACCAGGGAGAAGAGACGGACGCGAAGCCGGTGCGCATGGTAAACCTGAACGGTACCAACTATTATTACTGGAGGAGCAAGATGAAGGATCTGCTATTTGTCAAAAAATTACATCTACCGGTATTTGCTTCCGAGAGGCCCAGTGACAAATCTGAAGAGGACTACAATTTGGAGCATATACAGGTGCGTGGGTACATCAGGCAATTCGTTGACGAGAATGTGTACAACCACGTTGCTAGTATTGAGCACGCGAGGACCCTGTGGAATAAGCTGGAATCTTTGTATGCGAAGAAGACCGGAGTAAATAAATTGTTCCTGATCCGGATGATGATGGGTCTGCGGTACAAAGATGGGGCGTCTATTACGGATCACTTGAGTGAGTTCCAGGACATGGTTGACTAGCTATCCTCGATGGGAGTCAAGTTCGAGGACGAGGTTCAGGGACTATGGCTGATGTGTACATTGCCAAACTCGTGGGAGACCATACGAGTCTCTATGATCGCTTCTGCTCCGGAAGGCGTGGTCAGTTTGGAGTTTGCCAAGAGGGGTACTGAATAAAGAGATGCGGAGACGTTCTCAGGGCACTTCATCCACATCCCACTCAGAGGCGCTTGTTTCAGAGAGCCGCAGAAGGGGTAAAAGCAGGGGTCCAGGCAGTGGTAGAGACAAAAGAAGGGAAAGGTCCAAGGGTCGGTATGAGGACTCGGAGTGTTATCATTGTGGCAAGAAGGGCCACATCAAGCGAAACTGTTTCACTTGGAAGAGAGAGAAGAAGGTCGACAAGGGGAAGCAAAGTGAAACACTACAACGACGGCCTCGACACATGGAGGTGACGTGATCATTGTAGGTGATGAGGTAGTTATGAACCTCGCCTGCGATGACAACTCTTGGCTGGTGAACTCAGGTGCTTCAGCGCACGTATCTCACAACAGGGCACTATTTGCTACATATACAACAGACGACTGTGGAGTGTTGAAGATGGACAATGGAGATGTGTCGAAGGCGGTTGCCATTGGAGATGTGCATTTGAGGACAATGACATGTGCAGTTCTTGTTCTCAAAGATGTCCGTCATATCCCTGATATCTGTTTCAACCTGGTGTCAGTTAGAAGGTTGGATGACAAGGATTTCTTCAGTCTCTTCGGGAACAATCAGTGGAAGCTTTCCAGAGGTTCGATGGTGATTGCCAGAGGAAGCAAGAGGTCTGGACTCTACTATATGGAAGGGAGCGCACATGGGGCACATGAGATTAACGCAGCTACTGATACGTCTACTGAGTTGTGGCACAAACGGCCAAGCCATATCAGCGAGAAGAGGATGAGCTACTTGGTGAACAGGAAAGTGATTCCAGGGCTAAAGTCTACAAAGTTGGAGAAGTGCACGCACTATTTGGCGGAAAAGCAAAATAGGGTATTTTTCCTAAGTCACCCAAGTTCAAGGAAGCCAGCGTTGCTCGAGTTGATTCACTCGGATGTCTGCGGTCCTATGAAGGTAAAATCCATTGGTGATGCTTCTTATTTTGTAACATTTATTGATGACTGTTCCAGGAAGGTTTGGTTTTATACCTTAAAGACCAAGGATCAGGTGCTGCCCACTTTCAAGGAGTTTCAGTCCTCTGTTGAAAGGGAGACGGGCAAGAAGTTGCTTTGTGTTCTGTCGGACAATAGCAACGAGTATATCGGTCCCTTTGAGCTTATTGCACAAAGCAAAGGATACGACACCAGAAGACTACACCAAAGACACCGCAGCTCAACGGTGTAGCGAAGCGGATGAACAAGACGCTAATGGAGAGGGTGCGGTGTTTGCTGTCAGAAGCAAACTTGTCTGGCAGCTATTGGGGTGAGGCACTTTATATAGCTGCTTATGTTATTAATTTATCTCCTAGTGCTCCTTTGCAGGATGATGTGCCTGACAAAGTATGGTACGGCAAAGAGCAGTTATATAATCACCTGCGAGTGTTTTGTTGTAAGGCCTTCGTACATCTACCGAAAGACGAGAGATCCAAACTTGAACCAAAGACAAGGCGGTGCGTCTTTGTCGGCTACGGTAGGAATGAGTTTGGCTATAGACTCTACGATCCAGTGGGAAGAAAGCTCTACAGAAGCAGGGACGTGGTATTTGTCGAGGATCAGACCATGACCAACACTCATGATTCCGAGATGCCTTCTGAGGCTGAGGAATTGTCGGAGTTAGAGTCATTTCGCTTAGAGCAGTTTCCAGAGGACATCGCAGAGAATCCAGTTATGGGGGAGCCAGTACATGGAGTTGCTCCTAACCTTGATCATCAGCCTGCTGATGGTGGTCAGGGTGACCCTCAGGAGGATGAGCATGCCAAGGAGGCAGTACCTGGAGGGGAGGAAACTGTAGATATACAACCAGCACCAGTGGTTCCATTGAGAAGGAGCGATAGAGAGCGTCGACCATCTACGAGATACTCACCGGGTGAGTATGTGCTACTGACTGACTGGGGAGAACCCGAAAGTTTCGCAGAGGCTATGGAAGACGAACACAGGCAAGAGTGGATGGAGGTCATGCAGGAGGAGATGAGTTCCTTGGAGGCCAACTCTACTTATGGTCTGGTGCGGTTGCCAAAGGGCAAGAAGGCTTTAAAGAATCGATGGGTGTTCAGTGTGAAGTAGACAGATGATGCTACTCTCCCTCGATACAAAGCGAGACTGGTAGTTAAAGGCTACGATCAGCGGAAAGGCGTAGATTATGATGAGATCTTTTCGCCAGTCGTCAAGCAGTCTTCTATACGAGTGGTGCTAGCATTGGCAGCCAATTTCGACTTGGAGGTCGGGCAAATGGACGTGAAGACGACATTCCTCCACGGTGATCTAGAGGAAGAGTTGTACATAGAGCAGCCAGAGGGATTCTGTGAGAAGGGCAAGTCACATTTGGTCTGTCGGTTGAGGAAGAGCTTGTATGGTCTGAAACAGGCTCCGAGGCAGTGGTACAGGAAGTTCGAATCTTTTATGGGGGAGCATGGCTATGCACGGACGACGTAGGATCATTGTATTTTTGTGAGGTACTTCGCCGAGGATGATTTTATCATTTTGTTGCTTTATGTTGATGACATGTTGTTGGTGGGTCGGAATGCCACCAGGATAGCAGAGTTGAAGCGCCAATTGGGCTCGGTCTTCTCTATGAAGGATTTGGGCACAGCGAAGACTATTCTTGGGATGAAGATCAATCGAGAGAGTGTCCAAGCTGCTACACTTGTCCCAAAAGAAGTACATTCACGGGGTACTTCAGCGTTTCGGGATGGACGGGTCGAAGAAAGTGAGTAACCCCCTTGCGGCTCACTTTAAGTTCACTGAGGAACAGTGTCCATCTACCGAGGATGAGAAGGAAGACATGGAGCGAGTTCCATATGCCTCAGTCGTGGGGAGTCTTATGTATGCTATGGTATGTATGAGACCAGACGTTGCTCACGCAGTCGACACAGCAGGTACACTTCCAATCCTGAAAGGGTACATTGGAGTGGGGTCAAGTGAATTCTACGATATCTTCAGGGTACTGCCAATTGGAGACTTTTATTTGGTGGTGACAAGCCTAAGCTGGTTGGATATACCGACGCTGATATGGCTGGAGATGTAGAGACGAGGCGGTGGACTTTGGGCTATGTGATTATGTTTGCTGGTGTAGTAGTATCGTGGCAGTCGCGTTTACAGAAGTGTGTTGCCTTGTCGACGACAGAGGCATAATACATTGCGGTGACGGAAGCTTGCAAGGAGTTATTGTGGATGAAGAAACTGTTGCAGAAAATTGGGCTAAAGCATGAGCAATATCCTTTACTTTGCGATAGTCATAGTGCTATTCACCTTGTGAAGAACCAGACATTTCATAGTCGGTCCAAGCACATTGATATCCGGTATCATTGGATACGGGATGTGGTTTGACAAGAAGGAAGCGACACTTGGGAAAGTTCATACAGATGACAACGGAACATATATGTTCACAAAGGTTCTACCAAGGAAAAAGTTTGAGTACTGCAGGCGGATCGTCGGGATGACGACCCCCTCCACCAATTTGTGAAGGGGGAGATTTGTTGGAGTGGGTGGGGTTTCCCAACCTATGTGGAAAATACCCCGGAGTAGGATTGAGTGTTTCTACATATAATAGGAATACCTCAATTTATTTGGATTGGATATTCCTAAATATAATTGGAATATCTTAATAGATTTGGATTGTATATTCCTACATATAATAGGAATATGTCAATAGATTTGGATTTGGATTGGATATTCCTATCTATAATAGGAATGCTAGTTGTGGGTTTGAGGCTATATATAGGTGTCCCCTGGCCCTAAAATATCTCTCTAAAAAAAGCATAGCAACAAGGAGAGAAAAGGAGGCAAGAGTGTCATTGCAACATTGGAGAAGAGAAAAAAGGATTGAAGGCCGTTTCGAAGAAGGAGATCAGTTTCGGGTATTCCTCGTTGTCTTTCTTCTTCGTGGTTATAATCTATTTTCTGATCCAAAAGAGTTGTGGTGATCCGTTTGGATCAGTGAGAAGTTTGTAAGGAGTCGGTGTGTATTTCTTATTCCATTAGTGGAGGCTTTTCAGGGTTTGACTCCGATCGTTCCGTGGTTTTTTCGGCAAGGATTTTTCACGTCAAAAATCTGTGTCTGCGATTTGTGTTTGGCATTTTTTGTTTGTGCGTTTTGCTTGGTTCTCTCGCAGGTACTCTCTGGTTTGGGGAATGGTTTTCGTACTTTCGTTCCCAACAGGCTGGACCACTATGCTCTCCATGGGTATGCATTCCCTCAACTCTAGCACTTTGAGCCACTGGTAGTTAGCTATTAGATTAGTGAACATATTGTTGTTGAGGTTGATTCCATGTAGATACAATGTTTCGAGGAAACTAAAGTATCTGAACTTGAAGCTCCTCGGCAGATTGCACTAACTCAAACTCAAGATGGTTAGCCAGTCATTAGATTCGAACACATTCCTTAAGCTCGAACTTCTTCACTCCACGTGCTAGTCTCCCAGAAGCATTATTCCCCAAATTTCCTTAAGAAAAATCTAGGTACAACTCCTCGACTCTATTCGTTGTCGCTTGCTTTATCCATTTAGTTGTCATTTCTCCGTACTCCTTCCCAGGTTTGAAATAAAGGTTGAATGTCTGTATCTTCTTGTCACAATGCTTTGACATGTACTGCTCAATACCTCTCGCGATTGCACTCTGATCCTCCTCTCTCTCATATCTTCGCCCGAGGTTGAGATTGGTCAAGTGGGAGAAACCTTTCTTCCATAGGCCCTTCCATTTAGTCGACAATGTGCCTGTGCTCACAGCATATTTGCGTGGAAGTAAGCTGAGAATGTGTAGTATGAGCACTTCAGGCAGTTCGTTGAATCTATCCTCCCCAGGGAAGGCCCCATCCATCGCTTAACCTTGTTCCATGGAAGTAAGCTGAGAATGTGTAGTATGAGCACTTCAGGCAGTTCGTTGAATCTATCCTCCCCAGGAAGGCTCCATCCATCGCTTAACCTTGTTCCATGATCTCTATAATATAGAACAAATCAAAATGTTTGAAAGCGTCTCATAAAATAGTTTCTTTCAAAACAAACAAAAATCACACATTTCACAATCCTATTAGTAATTTTGCGAAGAGTTTTCTTGCTATTGTTCTTTTGTATTAAGATTGGTTTTAGAGTAACTATATATATTGCACTAGTACTTTAAAAAAGAAAAATAAAACTAGCTACTTAATGTAAAATTTACAGATGTTATTCTTATTATCAAGTTCTATGATGATGTGTTATCAAAGACCAATAATATTCGCTATCAAATTTTTTTTAACTTCATACAAACTTTGTGAATAACATATTTCAATTGCTTAGATTGTTTTATGGGAAGATGGTTTTCTTGGAGCCCATCAGGAACTAATGATATTGGGGGTAATCTTTTTGAGTTATTTGTATTAACCCCTCTCCCCCCCATCCATAATGCAAACTCAATTACTCCCCCCTCCCCCCACCCCCACCCCACATTTTTATTCATTTTTTTAATTTTTTTGGGGGGGAGGGGGGAGGGGGGGAGGGGTAATACTAATTACAAATAAGAAATTGTGAAGGAATGGGAGGGGGGGTGGTACCACTAATTAAAATAAAATGTGGGGGAGGGGGTAATAGAATTTGCATTATGGATTGGGGGGGGGGGGGGGGGAATACAAATAACTCATCTTTTTTTTCCCCTGGGTGTAGAATAGAAATCTAGGATTACTTGCATAGTGAATGTCCCCATTGCTAGAGATCACCATTGTCTTTTAATTCATCATAATGGTAAAACATGAGAACATTTTAGAACATAACAACAAGGAGGGAAAATGAGGCAAGAGTGTCATTGCAACATTGTATATATATATATATATATATATATATATATATATAAACATAACAACAAGGAGAAAAAATGAGGCAAGAGTGTCATTGCAACATTGGAGAGGAGAAAGAAGGATTGGAGGCCGTTTCGAAGGAGATCAGTTTCGAATATTTCTCGTTGTCTTTCTTCTTCGTGGTTATAATCTATTTTCTGTTCCAAAAGAGTTGTGGTGATCCGTTTGGATCGGTGAGAAGTTTGTAAGGAGTCGGTGTATTTCTTATTCCATTAGTGGAGGCTTTTCAGGGTTGGACTCTGATCGTCCCATGGTTTTTCCCGCAAGGGTTTTCCACGTCAAAAATCTATGAGTCTGCGATTTGTGTTTGACGTTTTTGTTTGTGCATTTTGCTCGGTTCTCTCGCAGGTACTCTCTGGTTTGGGGAATAGTTTCCGCACTTCGTTCCCAACAAGCATAACTATTATTAGAAAGAAAGAAAAATGAACACTTTAATAAGAAACATAATATAAGAAACTAAAATGAAACCAACAACATAAATTGCAGTCTGTTCTTAACGACAGGAAAGAGGAATAGTTCAATTCAAGAATTATGTGTCATTTTTCTTTCATGTTGTGCCTATAAGTAAACTTGAAAAAGGGAAACAAAATTCTGATATTACAATAGTTTGACATACAATATTAACCCCTAACAAAGAAAAGTCAAGCAAGGTGATTCTTCAAGTTAATTAAAATATCAGGCCCAAACCACTCCAAATCTAACTAAAGACATCAAACTTAAATGAAGAACTGAATATTGGTTACAATACTGCAAATTTCCTACATAGGACCTCACTAATCGTGCCAATTGCATGGCTATTTGTTGTTTAGATTATCGAGGCCTCACTAACAGGAACAAGCTGTTGGTCAAGCTGAAAGGCCAAGTCTGGAGTATTGATGGTCTCCTGGTAAGACACACCTAAACAGAATTATCATATGAAGAACTGAACATTGGCTACATAACTACAATGATTGAAGAAAACTCATTTAAACAAATGTTGTGGATAGGTCAGGGTGAGTTTTGGGATGTCAACCGTTGTGCTAGGAACTGGTTCGAGAAGGGATGGCTGAATGGAAGTTGCTATACAGTCTGGACATGAGTTTTCACTGCCTCTACTGCTATTGTTGTTGTCACTAACTTGTTCGTGCTAGTGATTATTACCAGATGTTGAATCTCTAAAGCAGGGAAGAGTGAAAAATAATGGATAACAGTAAAATTACAATATAACTTTTATTCCGTGTAACTATGCATATATGTGCAGACTTGCGTCATGTCTGTACACCTTTCTCTACTATATAACTATATATGTGGATTATAAAGTTAATACAACATAAAAGATTGGTTCTTACATCATAGTGTTATATTGTTGCGTCGATGAACCCATTTCCAGTGTGATGTATGACTATTTCGATTGATTAAGAAAAGCATAACAATCCTAGATTCCAACTTTTCCACTCTCCATATTCAAACTTTTCCACTCTCCGGTAATCAAAGAAGAAAAATCGATAGTAATGTCACTTAAAAGTCGTGATTTTAAACTTGTGGCCTCACCTTGTATGCTTCTCCCCATTCAACGCTAGAACTTCCACTAAATGAGTGAAGTCCCAGTGCTTCACCTTTCAGACCAATATGCAGAAAGACATTAAAGTCATCAAGCTACTATATTTAATTGTATTAGAGGAAATAGTGTAGCAATAACCAACCTGTTAACTCCACTTCTGCCATGTGAGGTATCTTCTTCCCTCAATGAGACCATTTATTGTCACGGGACCAAGCATACCAGCGTTCCATGTCTCGAAATGCCCCCTATTATAATGATTTTTTAGTTTATGTAAAGAAATGTTAACACTTAATGATTTGTTCTTCAATAAAAATAGTGATGGCAATAAGGATAGGAGAAAGAGGAGGCATAAAATTAACTTACAGGAAGCCCGACTGATACACTTAGAATAGAAATCTTGTTGCTACCTGCCCACAACTTCGCATTTCCTGAATATGTTAGTCTTGGTTCCTCCAGACTACAATTGAAATTGTCATCTAAATTATGAATTATATTCCTATATGGGATCAATCTAAAAATGTTATGTTTTAAGATCCATATAGGAATATATTGTTGTAGATATTATGAAGATAAATAAAATGAAACCTTTATTATAATGAGAAGAGATAGGAATGTACTGGCAATACAGAATGCAGAAGAAGTTCATGATTGTACTTCTGGCCTCCTCAGGAATGTACTGGGATCTCACTTACATAGTAGATGGCGAAAAGATTCCCATACATGCTTCAAAGGCACAAAAGCCGAGTAGTTGGATACACCTTGCGAAAGAGATGCTCCCATTTTTCTCCGAAGAAGGTGGAACTAGGAGCTGTTTCACATTATTAGACAGGTCACAGGCTCACATATAAAAGTTGTTTAATGGTAGCAAAAAGGGCACATGAGGTGGTAAGAACGGGAAGGAGAAGAGATAATGTAGAGATTGCAAAAACAATCTGCATATAACTTTCCAATTTAAGCGAAGCACAGGACATCAGCCGAGATGCAATGGAGCTCTTCCGAACATTGAAGACAACATAAAGGTCACGAAAATAAAACCATGAGGAATGTCCTCATTATTTGGGCATAAAGCAGGAGTCCATAAGAACAAAAACGTATATGAGCCTTCAAAAACTGACTTTATATCACCTAGTAAAGCAATTTTCTCATCTGTCGTTCCGTAAATAGTTTACAATGATGTTTGATAAACAGCTACAGTGAAGTGCTCCTGACACATTTAATAAAGACAATGCTTACTTACCAGAAGCAACGGCCAGTGTTGCACCCTTAAACTGAGTAACTAAATCTTTGTTGTCAAAAGGATATCCAAAATTCTCACTCCACATTGATAAGATAATTGCCAAGCCAATTGCAAGAAAGCATACGACAGCATCAAAAGGGGCTACTGGGCCAAAACCCAAGTTATCAGTAAACATGTTTGCAAACAATCCAGCAAAAATGGCAATTAGACCCATGCCAAGGAATAAAACTTTTGAGAAAGACAACCATTGTGGTTCAAATCCCCTCTGTAAAAGAGTGATAGACAAGATTATCAAAATAAAGAATATAAAAATCAGTATCATAGGCATGAGATAATATGTAGCATCCCCATATAGAAATTTAGTAGATGTAGCAAAATTCTAGACCTATTCAATGCTCATATCTATCATCTCAGTATCTGGATTGATGCAATGTAATAGATTTTTGCATTATACATTCTTAGAAGCAGGTATCAATTTGCAAAGTATGTTTCAGTGGTGGATGTAACGACCCGTTCCGCACAAGCGGACTGCCGATTCAAACGGCGAAAGTGCAACGTCCCGACCCGCTTTGCTCAGCGAGAATATTCATTTGAGGCAAAAGGATTCCTAGACTTGGCCCTTCAGGAGTTCCGGCTTAGGCTTTCAGAGGCTCGCTCGGAGTATCGCTCGACTGAGGCGAATCATCGCTAAGGTGGGTGGCTACGATGAACTTGTCTTTGCTTAGCCAGCACACTTAAAATAAGGACGATACATGCTAGTCGCTAGGTGAATCACCCCCTGCATACTAATAAAGAATACAACACACCTAGCTAAGGGAATAATCCCAACTTGTATTGCTTGTGTTAGAACATGAAAATGAAACTTTGCTTATAATTGGACCCTTGCATGCTACCTTTGCCTTGTGCAACTAGACCCCGCTATGCCTCGAGTAGAACAATATATATATATATATTCATCGTAGTGCACTGTTCACTTGCTTACATTGCACGTCCCTAGATTATGCCGCTCGGTATGTCCCTTTACGGTTTCACTCCTCGGCTTACCCTCAGACCGTGCCAAAACGTAAATGATTATGTTCTATATGAATGCAATGCTTGTCTGCTTATATGTTAACTTGTATTTGTTGCCTCGTTTCAATGCTTGTCGCATAAACTATGCCACGACCGTGTAACACTATCTAAGTCATGCATTCATCTAGTTCTCCTCGGAAGACTATCTAATAGTCGTTCCGTGCAAGTATTAACCTGAAAGTATCCGGGACCGTTAGGTCGCCAAGGCAGTCCCCGAACCAGGGGAATGCATCAAGGCAAGTTGAACAATGAACGAGAATTATGTCAAGTAAAGCAAGAAAGACAGCTCATGGAGCAACACTCGTTCAGAGCAAGAATCAAGATGCAAACATCTCGTGTATCTCGTGTATCTCGTATATCCTGTGCATCTCGTGAATTTGGAAGACCAATAATTGCATGTCGCGAACAACTTGGAAATAAGGTACAGTTCCACGGACGGTCACCGGGGCACTGGGGCCGATCCGATCCGGATGGAACTTCGTGTGTAGTCATATCGTGTGCGGCGGGATGGTTTGTAGCACATCGTGTGCTCTCGTTGCATTCCATCCTCGTCATGACTAGGTCCTTTATGGCTATGCCAGCGACTCATGTTCATATAGATAAGTCATCCTCGCTTAGCGGCAATCCGCGTGCGAGTCATTGCATCGCATTGAGACTATCTGAAACACCTGAACGATCATGAGTATAACACACTTGTACATATGGAACACTCCAACATCTTATGCAACACACCTGAAAATTCGTGTAATCGTGCACCCAAACAAAATCTCGCTCACAACACTTGTGTTTGCATATACTATTGTCCCTGGAATTCATTATATATGCTCGTGCTTGATTTAACATTGGTTTGCCTTGGACAGGAAAAGTCAAATGGTAAGTTGGTAAGTCTTGCCGTGTTCCTTTATATCGTACGGCGCACTGCCACACGAGTTAGATTTTTCATCATTGCTATCAAACTAATCCTAAGGCAAGATTAGAAAAGATAACTTAATAGATGGTGCACGGAACCTATATAACGTGTTTGGATTTGTCGAGCGGGCGAGTAGCCTCCCCACCAGTGCATTCATGTACTGATAACCCACAAAATTGCTTGCAGGGTACGGGAGAACTTCGTTCGGTGCAGATGCCTCCTTCGTGCGTACTAAGACGTGGAGTTCACTCTGGAGCCTTGGAACGTTGCGTCCGGAACTGAAGCACATATACAAGACATAATGTTGGAACATCGCCTATACATTATTCCACAAATATAGCCACTTGGCACGCTTTTACTGTTTCAGAGAGAGGCTTGAGCGATTTGTAATCTCGGCCAAGCGCCGCCTGTAACACTTGTTCAATATCAATAAAGAGTTGCTTTACTTTTATACTTGTGTTATTCAATGCTTCCGCTATTGACGACTCTGTGAACTTGTTACCAATCGCCTATACATTTATTATTCCGCTGCACTCGGACAATCTGAGCGACTCTGTTAGACCTCTTATCGCCTGTTCGGACCTTGGCCTTGCACGGGCGCGGCTCACGCTCGTGCGGCATCACATCCAGATGGATTAAGCGATCGTCCCGCGGGAGCGCTGACGCGGTGATTCGTGCCTAGCGGGGACGGCTGATTAGCCTACGGGAGATTGGGGCGTGACAGTGGAAACTAGTAATGTGTATCAAACAAATTCACTTAATAAGAATGTTGTGTCCTAGTATATTTTGGAATGTCTTCGTCGTCCAACACAACATGAGAATGGACACGGCTCCAATTTTTGGAATGACATGCTTCCTAGATTATTATTCTATTTTGCTATCATGATCCTCATGTCTAAATATACATTTTCAACTATCTTCAAATTTTGGGTTCATTTGCTTAAATTATCAAAGAAGCACTTAAAATCGTGTTCTTTGATAATTCTTTAGTTACTATTTAAGAGAATCTATTGATCATAAAAGTAGAAAATGCAACTCATGAATCCTACAGATAAGTCATAAACCATTCTAATTCTCTTTCCTGTGACGGTTATCATTACTTAATTGACAACAGTAACCATCATATCTTGCAAAACAAACTCAGCCATTTCTAGCTCCAAAGAACTGAAATTAGTTAACTAAACATTTTAAATCATGATTTTGGAATAAATCTTACTTCAGAACTTTTATGTTCTATCATAGAGATATTTAAAGGATCGAATTGGAAGGAAATAAATGAGTTATCTTCTTATATTGGTAGTTTCGGCAGTAGCACCTCTCCGTAATGTATTATTGAGCTAGATAAGACTAGCAACTATTAAAACCATTAAGTAGTCAACCTAGTTGGTTTCTAAATTTTCTTTACATTATATATAAATTGATACTTCACCCAAACTAACCAAGATAACATGATTAAGAAATGAACTTTTAGATAAAAGGAAACCTGTTACCAAATTTTGGACTGGATAAAATCACAAATATTTGATAAAGATTTCTTAGCCCAATCATTTAGAATACTAATTCACACAAGTTGTAGTTTGTTTCATACAAATTAGACCAAGATAAACTAATAAATGTTCGATAAACTGTAGTATATACATACCTCAAATTCAGCAAAGGCTGAGAAGAATTTCTACTGGTGGTAGCTGTCCCTTATGAAAAAGGACCCAAATACACAAGACCTCTCTCTGTTTAGAATAGGAGGAAGCAAGACTTTTCTTCCACTGTTGGCATCCCAAACCTGTACACTTTCTTTAAACGATACAAGAAGTTTGATATCTACAACTCCACAACAAGATTCTTGCTCCTTATATATTAAGTTTCAAATCTAAAATTCGAGTTCACTTCAATGCATAAAGTTTTCAACTAAGAAAATCAAAATATAGCTCCTCTGTCTTTCACAACCAAAGAAAGGTCTAGTTCAGGCTCTGTCAGGCTCTGTGGGGTTGCAGCCTATGAACCGGAGGTACTTTCTTTTGACCCCCTTTTCCAAAAAAAAGAAAAAAAAGAACCCTACCTCTGTGAACAAAAACAAGCAGTCATTACTTTTTTAGGAAATAACAAAAGCATATAGAAGGAGAGGAGGAAAAAAACTGAGCAACCAATATTACAAACAAATCAAGCAAGGAAAACCGTGGGGGAGGAGGGAGAATGTATTGTTGGTGGTGGTCTGACACTTGAGGCCCAGGGAGGAGGAAGAAGATGGCTGACTTTGCCAAGGAGAGAGACTAGGATCTGTTTCATAGTCCAAGGAACCTCTTGCTAGCACTGGTATATGATATAACTTCACTTTCATCATCTTTTGTCAAGAAAGAAGAAATAAAAATGACGAGATATATGAATCCCTACATTTTTTAACTCACACCAGGATACTCTGCAAGAAAACAACCTGCATAATTTAGACACAGAAATCATCTCATGAATACAAAGCGACTGTATATGTGGTAACTTTTCTGCCAGTTCAACCTAACATAAGACGATGAATAAAAGGAATGGCAATGTATAAAAAAAAGCCCGCAAACCAGATCTCGTATACTCACTATACGTCCCATTTTAAGTCCTCTTATGTGCATGAAGTCAGTCAAAAGTTCTTCCATCAACCGGAGAAAGTTCAAGTTCAAGTGACTCAAAATCTGCTACATTTTTAGGAAATAGCAAAAGCATATAGAAGGAGAGGAGAAAGTAAAAAAAAAAAAAACTGTGCAATCACTATTACAAACAAATCAAGCAAGGAAAACCTTAGTGGAGGAGGGAGAGAGTACTGTTAGTGGTGGTCTGACACTTGAGGCCCATCTCACACCCAACCACCCTCTCAGGCAAAGCAAAGTATGACAAACTTTTTTTTTCAAAGAATGACAAACTCAATGATAAAAATTTCTTTTATTGAATATGTGAACTTCTGACAATTTACATGACATAAAATAGTTTTTTTTTCAGTGGTAAAAATGTCATTGAAGTGTAACTTTAAACACTAGGCAGTTACTCAAGTGCAGGTTGAAATACTAGGCAACAAGCAGTTACTTGAATGCAAGTTGAAACACTAGGCAATCAGGTGAATCTACAAGAAAACCTGGTTTTAAAAAGAGGTCATCCGTTTCAAGTTCAGGCAGCTATCAGCACTTCAGCATTCAAAAGATTGTATACTTGCCCTTACATGGTAGGCATGAGTTATATTTTTTTGCATCAAATAGACACAATTTGATGCTTTTTTTACGGTAGTATATGCTAACTGCCACTAGTGTTTCTAAATGGAACTTCATGACTTCACTACTGGCACTGTGTCAAAAACTTGATTTTCCAAACAAATATAGAACCAAAATAGCACTACTAGTGGCATTTAGTATATGCTAACTGCCACTAGTGTTTCTAAATAGAAATTGATTCCTATTTTGTTTGTGATGCATGGGTAAAGAAGGTTCAAAACAGGGGTAGCTTAGAAAGTCAGGAAGAGTCAATAGAGGGTTATTATCATGATTGCCCATCAAATAATTATTTCTTTAAGTCCATAAATATAATCAAAGAGATTTTCTCTTTCTATCATGACAAATACAACTAGTAACGATATTACATTAATCAATGGAGACAAAAATAATTGGTAATGCACCTAAAACAATCTCTACAAGCATATCAAACTTTCATTATAAGGTGAGCTCCTACTTTAAACCAAAGCCACTCCAAATCTAAACAAAAAATGCTTCAAACACAATTGACAAAAGAAAGAGAGTTGCTACACCCGAAAAGAAATCCTACTTCTCCAAATCAATTGAAGTATCAAGAAATCAAGAGAGAGAGAGAGAGAGAGAGAGAGAGAGAGAGAGAGTTTATTGTCATATTCATGTTGGTGAAGTGGGTCATATCCTGGTTTTTTTGTCAGTGTTATTGTTTTTGTTTCATCTCGTCAGATCGTATATATGGCAATATCATGTTGGTGAAGTGGGTCATATCCTGGTTTTTTTGTCAGTGTTATTGTTTTTGTTTCATCTCGTCAGATCGTATATATGGCAATATTAAAGGCGGTCAAAGTTGGCATTTCTAACCAAGCACGCAAATAATCAAATGGATTCTTAAACACATGAAAAATATTCTAAATCTGCTGGTGAATAGAGTAGAATGTGTGTGAAGCAGGGGAGCATCCATTGAGCTATTACAAAGAGAAACCATTGAGCTATTGCATTCTCATCCATAAGCATCCATCCATGTCGGCTTAATTGTTTATTATAATAACAACACTTTTCGTACAACATGCCCTTCCAACCCAAGTTGTTATAGATTTATTAGGACCTTCGCCAACTTGGTTTCATACACTTGCTCCATGTTGATTACTTGCTGGACTATAGCTGGTATGAAACTGAGTGAGCATGACAAATATTTATTCCAAGATTGGTAATAGTAAAATCATTGTGTTTATGACTAATCAACATAAAAAGTACTACAAGAATAGCAATAAAAAGAATACAAAAGATGGTAAACAAACACTCTTTAAAGTCCATAAATTTAATCAAATAGATGTTCACTTTCTATCATCACAAATACAACTAGAAACGATACTACATTAATCAATGGAGACAAGAATAATTGGCAATGCACTTAAAAGGATCTCTAAAACATATCAATCTTTCATTATAACATTAGCTACTAACATTCTAAACAAAAAACGCTTCAAACAAAAGAAATCCCACTTCTCCAAATCAATTAAAGTATCAAGAAAGCTAAACCCATCTGAGAAATCAAGAAAAGAACAGTCTGACCTTGTTAGTCTGCATCACGAGTCCATTGCAGGTGTAGCTTCTTGACATCTCCAGCACTGATTCTTGGAGAAAATAACACTGCACAAGAACAGAATGGAAAAAACTAAAAACTTCCTCAATTCTCTGATCTCAACGAGAGGAAGCATTAAAAACTGACAATAATTGGTACTGCAAAATTCTACTCAGATTTACAAATAATTTTTTCTGCAAAATTCTTCTGATATCTCCATTCAACTATATGATTAATTATCAATAGAAAAAAATAACTCAGAAAATTTCATGCAGGGAGAGATGAAGAATGAGAGAAGGAGCGGGAAAATCTAGGGTTAGGTCTTTTTTAAAAAGGGGGAGAAGAAGTAGGAGAATATCTTCGATGGACTCCGATCCCTATATATTGACACCACCCTCTGTTTTTAGACCGTTGGCTTTCCACATTTGGCTAGTAGAATATTATTTTTATTATTTCTCCTTTGAATTAATTAGTGGAGTCCTATTTCAAAGTCAAAGAGAATTTAAAATATTCAAACAAAAAATTATAGGGGTGTAATAGCTTGATTTTATAATGATTTCGTTAGATTGTGGAATCACTTGTAATAGGATGCAGTCAAAATTTCTGAAATCCATATAAATTGGGTGGTCAAATCGTAATCTTGATAAATATTTTGAAATTGAATGTAGTAAAAAAAATAATGATTTTCAAATCAAGCAAAAGTTTGGTAGGGTGACAAAAGGATAATTAGCTAAGCCTTGACATGAATTTTGGACTCAGAATTTTTTTCTTTTTGGTTTACTTTTTTTTCCATTATACTTTGAATATGAGTAATAATGAAAAAAAAAAATCAAAAAAAAAAAAATTATGGTCCAAAATTTTCAATTGGACGTGTCAGGACTTAAACTCCAAGTTGGTATAAAGTTCACGATCTAAATGCTAATTAGTCCGGTGACAACGAGTAATTTCAAGTTGATTTCGATTTGGACTAATTTGAACCTCATTTGCAAGCTCATATAAATAATTTTTTGCCAACCAAAACTAAACAAAATTTATATGATTTTATAACTCACTTTTTGCTCTAGGATGCTAAATTATTATTTTCCATTTCTTTCCCTATATTCTAATAAAACGAAATGTTTGTTCTTGTCTGACCTAAATCTTTCGTTTTAATTTTCTTCCATTTGAAACTAGAAAATTCAGACTTTGTTTCTAAACTTGAGGAAGAAATTACATGGAGAAGACTGAGTCTTGAAGCTCTGCCTTCGCTTCATTCATTTCAGAAGTTTTTAGGATTGGTTGTTTAGGTCTAGGCTCTATACTAAAGTGGCTCTATACTAAAGTCAACTATTAACAAATGTATGGATCTGGTTTAGCATGGAAGATTAGAAAAATGGGAGTGTGTATAAGGGAAATAAAGATCCCCTACTAACCAAGTATTCTTTAATTTTCTTGGTTTCAAAATTTAATTTTCTTGGTTGCAAGACTTAGCATGTGTTTGATTGCTAAGAAAGTGAGGTAATTAAAGCAAAAAGAAAATGAAGGTTGATCCTATGAAAATGCGATCCCATTTCGATATGAAACACTTCCGCTTCAATCCCTTTCTTTCATTTTCGACCAAACTAAACACAATCTTGAAAAAAATTGTCACCTATAAAGATTATAAATAAAGGCTAACTATATATTGAACTTGCATTGGATGAGAGTGTTGTCCTTCTTACCTAAATGTATCGCTTGAAAATAAGTACACAGAGAGGAGCAGTTCATGCTTCTTCTTTCTCCCATGGACAACAAACTATGACCGACACCCATAGATTTTATAATATTCTTCTCCGCATAACATTGATCATGGTTCGTTGGCTCGAAGGATCTAGTTAGACTTAGATTCATGCAGGAAGTTATTCAGAGATATGTTCGATCGAGTCAGATAAGTTTTTTTTTCATGACAGATGGTTTTGATCCTTTTATCCTTTACCTTCACAATTAAAAAAAAAATATTGATAACTTGTTCTACTTTTGTGAGTTTGTTAATGTTAATCAAAAATACCAAGATAAAAGAAAGTATTATTTTTGTTGTCAACTTGCTTTATAGATACATATAGAACATTTATGGAATATTAACTTGCTCTTATAGTACATGAAATTTTGTACTATTCCTATAGACATGCATAAACATGGCCGATAGAACATCTCCGGGGCAAAGTTATTGCAACAAAAATAAGAAGAAAATTTGAATAGACATAAGATATAAAAAAATTGGATCTCTTTATTGATAATATGCAAACGGAACTACAATTGCTAGAAGCCAAAGAACAACTCAATTACATTCGCTCTCTCTCGTTACAATACGAAACGTACCATAAGGCTTACATCTCAAGAACTATACAAACTATGTTGTTCCATACATTATGTCATCTATATACAAAAGAAATCATCTTCTGCTGGTCCGCTATAAGTTGCCAATTCGAGCTCCAACTCCTCAGCACATCGAAGCAAACTTCAGACCTGAGAAGATCTGGTGGAGGAGGGGGGTCATTAAATTGTCGTGTACTGGTGAGTGGCTTTTAGCCAACTCAACTAAAACCAACACATTGATTGACTAAGTACAAGCAACTGTATGTGGTCTTTCTAATATTGTCTTAAGATCAATTACATTTTAAAGCATGCATGTGTCTATAAGCATAAAAGTATCACGCAACCAAGTTGATCTTACCCAATAGTTACCATCATTTCCTACTTACAAATGATATCATTTCATAAGAAATAATAAATGTGTCACAAGGGTGTCGCTGTAGAAGACAATCGTTAGCCTTCATAAAATATAAGTATGTCGTGCATTCATCCTTGCAAACATTTCGATAGGCCTGCAAGCAGATTAACATTAGCATGTAGCATAACTATATGAAGGTCACTAGCACCACAAGTCATTTCGGACCATAACCTGGTTAGACGGTGATCATTTCAGCCCGGTTAACGAATCCCACTAAAAGTTTCCAATTATTGAGGAGCCATGAGCCAATAACCTCATATGATCAGAATGAAAGAGGAGTTAATCTTTCGAGATTCGAGTTAGATAATAGTCTGAAGTATAGTGCCCCGCTCCGCGTAGGCCTATATTCAAGAGATATCACTTTGCTGGCTCGAGCAGAAGCCTTCTCAAAGTATTCTCCAATCGAAACACAAGATGATTGATCAATGTTAGTAGACATAATTTTATTCTCTGATTCTTGCACGCCTTAATAATGAATCTGAGTTTTCTACTTCTTATTCTAAGAAGATAGTTTCATAAGAAGAATGATAGAACATGACTATGTATTCTTAATAAGAGAACTCGTATAGCTTGTCATTGAAACAAACCCTTTCCATGCTAAGAAAAGATAGAAATGTTGTATGCTAAGTTACATGAGCACCGCTATCAAACGAACCATTGCTATGCTAATAAGAAAGTGTAAAAGATTGCTTGCACTTATCCTTGTATCGTATGCTAAACTAGAGTAGAACTACATGCTTGTCTAAAAGAGATAGAGGAATGACTACTATGCTTGCTTAAATAATAGATTGCTTGCATGTTCGCTATCACACTAAACGTGATAGAATTGCATGCTAGATATATAGAACTATTCTTGTCTGTTACTTGTTAAAAGAACTTGATTCCTTGAACATATTTTATTGGTCGCACTGTAAGAGATAGAATTGTATGAATAGCTTGAACTGGTGCATCTAGACTAATAGTCCACCCTGAGGCTTGAAGTCCTTATTTACGGGAGGGTGTGACTATTAGGCAAGAGAATTGAGGGCTCCGGCTCTATTGCTTGATTGACATGCTTGTTTGCTTATTCTTGATCATGTGCATCATATAATATTTATTTGATAGAAGTGCATTCATGCATCGTTCTAACAACTTGTGCACAAGGTTTATCTCTCGAGCGGTTCATGGGGTACTGGGGATCGTTCGGCCTGGGAGACATCTGGAACACCCTGAGACTAGAAGTCCTTATTTACGGGAGGGTGTGGCTTTTAGTGTAGTGTTGAACCATGAGTCCCGGCTGTTATTTTGAGCATATTTTAGTGTATAGCAACCATGCGTCTCAGCAGCTTTTAACCAATCTATCATTAGTGAGATGGGCTTGTGCGTCCCAACTGCTAATCATGGTTTCTATGGGCCATCATATAGTTAGGGCGCATGCTAGGATAGCCTTCTTGCATACCTAACTGTTTGATGTAGAGACGGACAGATAGGAAAAGAGAACCTTGTTTACATATACAAATTATTGCTAACTTGTATGTCTGTTGCAGGGATAACCGTTTGACCATGGGTAAGGATCACTAAATAAGTGATCACTTGTATTTCCTTATGTTCCTTGTCATAAATTCTAAATGAGATATATTTGTTTTACTTGAATATGCTACTGCCCCTATTGCATTGAATTGAATAGTCCACTTGATGCACTTGTCTTGATTCGAGATGAACAGTCCACTAGAGATTGTTTCTAAGAAATCGAATATGGCTCACGATACATGCTGTGCACTATACGATAGAACACTCTCCCTATATCTTGCTTGTACGTATTGAATGTGCAAACTGGTTTCAAAGACATATTTTTGAAACAAATGTAAACTGACTCTAATCCTGTGCTGCATGAAATAAACCTAGGTAAAAGTAGCAAGATCACTAGTAATGTAATATTTTGCCACATGCTTACTTAGTGTTGGTTTTAGGGAGTGTTGCTTCTGTTCATTGATTTTATACTCACCAGTACTTTCTCCAAAGTTCTGACCCACCAACAGTTTGCTTGTTCTCAGGTGCTGGATCGTCCGAGGAAGCGATAGCCGAGCCTCATCCCAAGGACACGGAAATCTAGAGTCGATGCCTTGAGCCGTATCAAAATTTCTTTGAGCTGCTTTTGTATAAAGGGATGTAATATATGGAATGATGTCATTGTAATAGAGAGAAAGCGAGTTTGAGTGAATTATAATCTCGCAAGCGCCGCTTGTAACACATCTTGATTATCAATAAAGAGCTTATTTTCTTCTGCCATTGTGTTCTTTACTTTTCTGTAATATTGTGCCGTTGATCCCGTCTTGAATAGCTTACTTGCCCTTGTTCAAGCTTTGGCCTTGTGCAAGCGCAGCTTAGGCTTGCACGACATCATGCCCACGCGAGTATGATCGGTCCCGCAATGACCCAAGCGAGGACGAACAGCCCCCTGTGGGATCGGGGCGTGACATAAAGCATCATCGAAGATGGTGGATTAATTGCATCAATACATAGGCTCGATTGGAGCCAAAATAGCACACCGATATACTGCCACTTTAGAAGACACCGTTCCAAAATTTTCAGTAGCCTTTTGGCACAAATATGTGTGCTTGAATCATTTCTTTGGGCTGTGGTATGTTAGTTCTGTTAACTTCTATGTACGACAAGATTTTAATATTTCTTTGGGTTGTTGGGCCTATGTTTGGACATGCAGGATTGATGTTGGCTAGCTTAGCAACTAACCTAGATTTTTTTGCTCTATTAAATGGGCTAAGGGGACTCTTTCTTTGCGATACTCACTAAGAAAATATAATCAGTCACCAAAATTGTACGAAAAAAATTCTGCTCGCTCGTAGGTCTTACAATTTAGGACAGAAAGAGGTCTTGATCGAAGTCATGTTAGCTCCATTATGGTCATTATCGCCAGATCGATTCGGTGGGCATCCATTACAAGGTATAAAGTTCTAGTTGGGATTATAATTTTTTCTACAGAAAAATTTCTTTAATGATATATGTCATGCCCCAGTCCCAAAATAACGAGGGACTAGACACATGGCAATGGCCAGCAGTACACACCGATGGGCAAACCTAATTTATTGGACCTATCAGGGTGTACTTAAGCTGTAATACAACAATAAGGGTCTAATATACTAATCTCATCCACAGAAAAAATACAACAATAACAGAGTATAAAGCAATATCAAATCTCAATAAACATAACTCGGGGAACAACCCGATAATGAGTCTGATACAATAATCAAGATACAAGAATAAAGATAACATCAGCATATACTGAGTAGAAATCCTCGACGATCACCTCGTCTTATAGATCTGGTACTGCTCTAGTGCCTGCTCCTGTTCCTGCTTCTGCTAATGCTCCTGTGCCGTATACCTGGGGATAGATCTCCTCTGCTATTCCTGGAGACATAATCCGGATCCAGGTCCTCAGGGGACATAGCAAGGTACAAGAATAACTCAAGCCATAAATAATGCAGTACAATAGTAAATGAAATAATAGGGAAAACTATATAACCAGCTAAGTGATATACAAGATGAGAGCATCACTAGAACTCAGGCTGAGACCACTACAAGCTCTGTGTTGGGTCGGAGCCGGTAGCAGTGGTATCATGTAGTTGTCTAGCTCGGAGTGAGACTACGACGCCGTCATAATATAATCAACCTGTAGCCTGTGTGTCTCTCCCCACCCAATGTAATCACATGTCTCATGTCTACGATGTCTCATGTCCATGTCACGCAAGATCATATCTAATGCAGCAAGTCATAATGATAGCTAAGCATATGTAATATCTATGTCACAAGTCCTGTAGCCTATACAGAATCACCATGAATAACTCAGAAGATTCCGTCATATGAATAGTGTCAAGTTTCCTGAGGTATGACGTACTTGATAATGCAAGCACGAACATGTATAGGGTCGCGATATCAATCTCTAGTGACGTTACACGACTCCGCGTACGGCGTCGACACCCGAATATTATTCGGACATTAAGCAACGTCTCATCGTCCTGGGTTGACTATGTACATCACAGAAGTATATATATATATATATATATATATATATATATATATATATATATATATATATATATATATATATATATATGAATACTCAAGCAACAATATCAGATAACTAATGCAAGTTTGGCAATATACACTTGCCTGGTGTTTAGTTTCCAACTGCTGCTCTGGTATTCGTTAAATCGTCAGGAACATCTTCGGATGCTGAAACAAACATTACCATTATGCTCAGAAGATATCAAATAGCTAGAATTGCCTGTCCATAAGTCCAATTTGGACACAGAGGCAAAAGTGACAGTTTTTGGTCAAAACGGGGTCCACATGTGGCCTACTTCGCACCAAAAAATATATTAGAGACAATGTTCTCTAAATTCGTCAAACTTAGTGTTTACAAGTCCAGAACGACGATACGAACCCAACAAAATTTCCAGAATTGGATTCCGATGAGCCGATCACAAAATCGCCCGTCAAATGGAGCTGTGGGGCCCACGATACGCGATTTTGTCAACGTTCTCAGAATCGAACCAAACTTGGGTCACAGGACCAGCGTATTTCTACGAGTCCGATGGTACAAGTTTCGTTTCGATACGACATGTATACACAAAAGTATAATGAGTTCCAGAACAGGGCCGATACGGGATGTTGTCGACGGATACGCGTTGATTCCGGTGTGCACGCACATACAAATCAACTCTCACGAAATCCCACACATCCGTATTAATGGCGCGCACCTTTCGGTGAAGTCCGCACACGACCAAGTCATCCCGTTTAGCGGGGCGCACCCAGTTCCGGGGAGAAATAGGGTAATTATTTTCTTGATTTTGGGTCACAGTTTGTGACTGCCACAGGACGCGATACCTTTAGTGAGTTGCACGGGTATCGAGAGGGTCATGCAGTCTACGCGTCACAACAGACAGAACGGGAAATGGGGCAACGAGGAGAGAGATGCAGTCACCTGAACAGGGCTCCGCAGAAGACGAAAAAAATACGGGATTCCGCGAGGCGGCGCGATGCGGCACGACGGCTACGGCACAACGACGCTGCTACAGGTCTCGACGAAGCTCGGGGCGGAGCTGGCTGTGGCCGGAGGAGGTACTGGTCTTGGTGGCGGCGTTGGTGGCGGCCGGGTTGCCGGGGTTGGCCAGAGGGGAAGCAACGGGTCGTGGGCACCGGGGGCGGGGCGGGAAGAGTGGTGGTGGAGACTGATGGAGGCTGCGGTGGTGGCAGCGGGTGACGGCGCCGGAGACGTCGGCGAGGGCGTCGGGAGGCGGCGGTGGCAGTGAGGGGAGAGGGCAGTGGCGGAGTTGGCGAGGGCGGTAGTTTATATAGGGAAGTAGAGAGGGAGAGGGGAGCGGGGCGTGGCCGGGAGAGGCGGGTCGTGGGGCCGGGAACAGCGGGTTTCCGGAAATCGCGGGGATCGTGCGGGTGAGGGGAGAGGGGTGAGGGGCGGGTCAGATTCGGGTCTGGTCGGGTCTGATCCGATCCGACCCGTTAGGCCTAGGGTCGGTTCAGGCCGATCCGGTTCGGTTAGGTTGGACCGGGTTCAGTCCGGTTTGAGCCCGGTTCAACCCGGTTTATTTTAGTTTTATGTAAAAACTTGGTTTTTAGGTCTTTAAAAATGGTTCTGGGGTCCAATAAATTTCAGAAAAATTACCCTATGTCTAATATTTTATTTTACACCCAAAAATATTATTTTTATAATATTTTAATATTTATTAAAAACATTTAAATTTATTTAATTCTAAAATACCTTGATTTTAATTAGTTAAAAATCACAGAAAATTCTAGAAAAATTCTGAAAATTAAATTTTATAATCTTAAAAAATCAGTGGGTTTACAATATACCCCCCTTAAGAGGATTGCGTCCTCACAATCAAAGAAATAATCGGTCAGTAGAGATGACATGGTTTACAAAACAGGTTCGAAGCACGACACCATCAAAGAATCATGATCCAGGAGAATCAAAGGATGAAGGTTTAAGCAAAACACATAGGGAATGAAAAATATCATTTCCCGAAGTAATGAAAGTTATGCAAATTTAAGAGTGAAGGAAATTTGGTTAAACAAGAAAACTACAGCTTTTAGAAAAACTAGGTTATCACTTTATAAAACATACTAGGTTATTATTAACAAGTTCAAAATACCAGGTTTAAGGCTAAGGTCATGAACTAATAGGCACGAGCTAAAGCAATACTAGAATAGATAGCTACGAATAACTTACGCGCATTAGCTACTCCACGAGTCTGCGCGTCCTCCAAGGTCATCGTAAAAGCTTGTCCGCGTCCTTGCGGTGGATTCCTCTGCTGCTACTGAGCCTGCTGGAAGATTAGTGCCTGGGGTATCAAAGGTGGACTCGGCTGATACCCTCCTGGAGGTGGTGATATGACTCCTTCAACTCCCGTTTGCGGTGCTCCCAATGCTGAATAGGCTGGCCTCGGTACTGGTAAAGCTTGTTAGTTAACCATTGGTGCTTCTTCTCGACGCTCAAGGCATTCCCTCACTAAATGCTGACTGGATCCGCAAGCTAAACATAATCCCCTTTTGCGTCCGCACTCGCTCTCAATATGGCCTCGCTTGCCACAATGTTGACAGATAGGTAGTGCCTGTGGAGATGCTCCGGGTGGCTGGTGCATGTGAGGTCTCTTTGCAGCTTCTTCTTGTGGTGCTCTGGCTGGTGCTGATGTGGAAGGCTGCTTCAGGCTGGTCTCTCTCCTGGTGACGTGCTCCATGCGTCGGGCTGCAGCAAGGACGTCCGAGTAAGAAGTAGGTGCAACTGATCCGATAAGTTTTTGTAGCTCGAAGTTTAGTCCGTCGAAGAACTTCTCAACCTTCTTTTTCTCTGTCAGGATCAGGGTTGGGGCGAAGCGACTTAGACGAATGAACTCCGCGTTGTACTCTTCCACTGTCATATTGTCTTGAGTGGGACGATTGAACTTATTCCGAAGTTCTGATCGAGCGATGGCTGGAATGTACATCTCCTGAAAGAGTCTAAAGAACTCTTCCCAAGTGACTCGGTCTGGTCAGAGCCGTGTCTCCTCAGATAGCCACCAGTGATGTGCATTATCCGTCAACTGCATCCGGACGACAATCATCCAACGCTTCCTTGGAAGCTCAGCTGCTTCCAATTGGTGTTGAGTATTTGTGAGCCACTCATGAACTTCATTGGGCTCCTCCTTGCCTAAAAAAAGGTAGGCAAGGAGGATGGGTGACCTACCGTAGGATGGGTGACCTCCATTAGGATGGGTGACCTCCATTTGGATAAGAAACCACCCTTAGGATGGGTGACCTCCAGTAGGATGGGTAACCTCTTTTAGGATTGGTGACCTCCTGTAGGATGGGTAACCTCCCTTAGGATAGGTGACCTCCCTGAGGATTGGTGACCTCCCTTAGGATGGGTGATCGCCCTTAGGATGGATGGGTAACCTCCCATCATTTTATGTCGTGGTAGTGTAAATGATCTTTTGTTAATGATATGTGATTAGGGTTTAATGTAGTATTTAGGGTTTATTTACATAAGTATTTAAAATAAAATTAATGGATATACATGAGTTAGGGTATAAGAATAAATGGATCCTTGTTTAGGGTTGGGATTGTATGAAATGGTTATGAACCATATGCATGGGTAGAAAATGCAAGGTTAATATTTAAGGCATTGAATATATATTGAGTTTATGATATTGGATACATTGCGATGTTAGGGCATTTCAATTAATATATGCATTTGATTATTGTTGTTGAGCAGATTAAATTATTGCAAAATAATACTATGATTTATCATCGAGGGACAGTTGATTTATTGTGAAATGATGTGTGGTATCAAACCATTAATCGGTAATTTGGGGACTAAAAATTAATGATGGGTTTAATTGAAGAGTAGTACTTATTGTGAATTGGTAATGATGATATCAAATGGAAGGTTTAATAATTATTAATTGTGTATTTGAGGATGACAGTAAATGTACATATTAACGTCGGTGCACACCGAGGTAAAATTTGTGGAATAAACATGCATGAAATACCAATGAACACTGTCCTGAATATAGTAGGATTAAGGATAGTTTGATGATATTGTACAGATGATTAGTTTAATTTGATGTAACGTACCAATAGTCAACCTTGGTCAACCCTCTAGCGTCGTGTCCTTGTGAGTTGTAGCTGAGTCAGAGCATATGTTTAGACGTGTGTCACATCCCTATTTGTCGTGTGATAGTTTATTGATTGAGTTTGTATCTCGTCTCTAGGTACTACGGGACCTGCGGACTTGGGCGTGGTACCGGATCCCCATCTTCAACAGCCGAACACAGGCAAGTGTACCTTGCCACCCTGTATTTTAGTTACAGATATTTTATTGTTTCATTATGTACATTGTGTGCGTGTTTGTTATGATCGATACTTCGTGTCCGGATCATAATCGGGTGTAGTCGTTCGTCGTAACGTCTTGTAATGAATGCTAGATATTCGTAATACCTCGATGTACATACCTGAGTACATCGTCACCCCAGGATACATTCATACACTGTTATCGTGCCAGATTTCCTGTATCTTGATACTGACATCATGACCGGAGACTGGAACAACCTTAGGTTCGCGTTTGTTGATAGTATTTTTGTGCGAAGAGACTGCTAGATAGAGGTTCATGTTCAGCGCATAATCGTTGAACGCTTGGGAAGGAGAAGACAGTTACTGGACGTTTGGGCTCCTCTGTACGTGCTTATATATGTATATGTATTATTTCTTTAGTGATCCTGTATCTAGTGTAGTTGTATCACCCGTGTGACTTTTTGCCTGGAGCTGCGGTACGTCCCGTGTATTTTCGTGTCCGGAACTACGGTTTTATTTTGGACAGCCCACGTGTCGAACATTATCTTTAAACTGTGTCTCACTTGTTTGGTTATGCTAGATTACCCCGTCGTTGAACTTGTACTTTCTGTCATACTTGGCATGCTGTATTTTTGTACCTTATTACGTCCCTCTGAGGACCTGGTTCCCTTCCAGGTTTAGGCGAGGAGGATTACCCCGAGGAGTACGGTCCGGGTACGTATCCAGCAGCAGGACCCATTGCCGAGGACGAGGTCATCCCTGAGGACTTCGCCTGATCACTGGTAGTGACTTTATTCCTTAGAACGGTATGACTATCTAGTTATCTGATGCCATTCCAAGTTATCTCATTGCTTTCTTATATTCCAGTATTTTGTACTAGCGGATTTGTTCCCGTGTGACTACTCTAGTATTTGTACTATGATACAGTATCTCGTGACATTTCCTTTCTGCACATTAGTTGTTATGATTACCTCTATGTGTTCTTATATCTGTTGCCTGTGGATGAGATTTAGATTGACTATTTATGTATTTTGTGTTGGGTTATTCATTGTACTTTATAGCTTAGGTGCACTCCGACGGGCCCATTAGATTGGAATGCCCGCCGAAGTGTGCTGTTGGCCATTGCCACGTGACTCAGTTCCTTATCTTTGGAACTGGGGCGTGACAAGGTTTTTGTGGTGGCCCATGTAGGTCTGATTTAAATTGTCTTGGTCACCTGACTGTGCTAAGCGAGCCTGCAAATTAGGAATAAATATTAGGAATCTCATCTACAAGTTTGAATCCTTCATATGACACCCCTATCTCAATTTCTTTTACCAAATTGCATCTTGCTTATTTCCTCAATGCTGATCGCAGTCATGACTTCTTTTCAGAGTTATGAATCTCCGCAGCGGACGCGTCGCGCAGCCGGGCGATGTTCCCCGTGACGTAGGATCATTCGGGGAACCGGAACTAGAGCAGGTTCTACTGTTGACTCCAGCTCCCCTGGGACAGTCGTGATCGCAGTCATGACTTCTTTTTAGAGTTATGAATCTCCGCAGCGGACGCGTCGCGCAGCCGGGCGATGTTCCCCGTGACGTAGGATTATTCGGGGAACCAGAACTGGAGCAGGTTCTACTGTTGACTCCAGCTCCCCTGGGACAGTCATCGGGGCAACCCGAGGTGCCTTCAGACGGGCATCAGACTCCGCGTCAGGCAGAACCTGAGGATCAGAGGACCCCGAGTCAGGAGGAGCAGCAGCTGCTACCACCTCCACCATTACCACCCCAGATGCCCTATATGCCATTTCCCGTAGGGCAACCCATGCATGGGACACATATGTTCCAGATGGTATATGCGATGATGCAGGCTCAGCTACAGCTCCAGCAGTAGGCTCAGCAGCAGGCCCAGCAGCGCCAGGCTGAGACCCTGAGAGAGAGTATCATGACGGCCTTGGGGCAGGCGTCACCGCCAGCACACCAGTCGATGATGGGGTCTGTCATAGACTTCCGTCGTAAGATACCTCAACCTTTTGCTGGCACAGAAGAGCCGACAGAGGTCCACACATGGCTCACCAGCATTCAGCACGAGCTGGAGGCTACCGACCTCCCCCGGCACCGATGGATGACTGCCGTCAGGATGCAGCTCACTAGCAATGCGCATCACTGGTGGCTCTCAGAGGAGCAGAGTTTGGGACCAGACCGGGCCACGTGGCAAGAGTTCTCTAGGCTCTTCCAGGAGATGTACATACCCTCCACTGCCCTAGCAGAGCTTCGGGATAGATTTCAGAACCTCGGGCAGGGGAGTATTACGATTGAGGAATACAATACTGAGTTCCTCCGCCTGAGCAGGTTTGCACCGTACCTGATGCCTACTTAGGAGGCGAAGGCCGAGAAGTTCTATGAAGGCCTGAGTTTCGAGACCCAAAAGTTTATCGGGTCCATAGCCCCCACCTCCTACTCCAAGGTATTACTAGCAGCACGATGCCAGGATCACATCAACAAGATAGAGGCTAGCTTGAAGCGCTCCTGTGCGTCGTCATCAGCAGTTCGAGCCCCGCAGGGAAGACCTACGAAGCGTCCTCTAGTACATCAGCAGCAGAGAGCAGCACCCAGCAAGGAGCCGTTATTCCCACATGCCATTACTGCGGCAAGAAGGGACATTTATTGAGGGACTGTCGACGGAGACTGGGCGCTTGTTTGAGATGTGGGTCGAACCAACATGCAGTCCGAGATTGCCCCGACCAGAGGGCTCCGGTACAGATGGTTCATCGGCCAGCCTTGCCAGCACCGAGGCCTTATCTGTAGCCTCCTGGAACAAGGCTGCCTTATGCAGGAGCTGGAGCACAGCGACCACCAGCACCAGGGGAAATCAGAGGAGGCCACCCTTGGCCCCACAGGCAGGTCACTTGTCACGCCCCAGTCCCAAAATACCGTGGGACCGGACGCGTGGCAAAGGCCAGCAGTACGCACCAATGGACCAACTCAATATAATGGATCCATCAGGGCATACTTAAGCTGTAATATAACAAGTCTACGACAACATGGTACAACTAATCTCATCCACACAAGATATAAAATATGATCCACAAAATAAATAAGGAATGTAAATCATCATCTAGTCTCACAAAGTACTTCGGGGAACAACCCGATAAATATCTAGTACAATGGTTCAACAGACCAGAATATAAAAGACTGAAATAAATAATGAAAACTGAGCAAAAACATGGATGCTCAAGAGAAATCTTCAGCTAAGACCTCGTCCTCAGATGGTGGTACAGCTCCTGGATCAGCTCTTGCTCCGGTCCCGTAAATCTCGGGATAAATCTCGTCCTCAAATCCTGGGGACAAAATCCGGATCCAGGTCCTCAGGGGACATAGCAAGGTACAAGAAAGCTCATGCCAAAATGAATAAATAAACAGTGCAGCAAATAAATGACTAAATGAAGCAATAGGGTAAATATGTAACCAATCTAAGTGAAATGCAAGTGAGAGCAACACTAAAACTCAGGCTGAGCCACTACAAGCTCTGTGTCGGGGAGCCGGTAGCGGTAATAACCGGTAGTGGGTCTAGCTCTGCTACGAGAGTCTACGACCTCTCAATAATAGAAGATATATATATGTAAACAGCCTATAGCATGTGTGTCTCTCCCCACCCAATGTAACCACGCGTATCATGACCATAACGTCTCATGCCCATGTCAAGCGCGATCATAACTAATGCACAAGTCAATAAAGTATCTAAGAATATAATGTCCATGTCCTGTATCCTATACAGAATCACCACGAATATCTCGGGAAAATCCTGTCTCATGAATAGTGTCAAGTGTCCTGGGCCATAGGGTACTTGATAAGACAAGTACGAGAATATAAAGTGTCACGGATGTCCATCTCTAGATGACCGTACCCAACACTGCGTACAGTGTCGGCACCCGACTGATAATCGGACGCTAAGTACGTCACACGGTCCTAGGTTAAGCATGTACAGTAATATATATATATAAAGCAAGGAAAATAGATAACTAAGCTGCAGAGTTTGGCAAGGTACACTTGCCTGATGTCCGAATACCAACAACTGTCCCTGTATTGGTGGATCCGGTAGGTACTACTCCAAAAGCTGTAATAAACATCACCACTAGTCTCAGAAGATGTCAAATAGCTAGAAATGCCTGTCCTTACGTCCAATTTGGACACAGGGGCAAAAAGGTCATTTCCGGATTAAAGCGGGGTCCCCATGTGGGCCACTTCGCACCGAAAAGCGTGTCAGGGTCAAAGGTCTCCAAATTCCGCAAACTCAGTGTCTACAAGTCAGGAACGATGACACGAACCCAACGGAACTTCCAGAATTGGATTCCGATGAGCCGATCTCAAAATCACCCGTCAAGTGGGGCTTGTGGGGCCCACGATACGTGATTTTGTCAACGTTCTCGGAATCGGACCAAACTTGGGTCACAGGACCAGCGTATTGCTACGAGTCCGATGGCGCAAGTTTCGTCTCGATCCGACGTGTGTACACAAAGTTACAGCGTGTTCCAGAAAGGACGGATACGGGGTGTCGTCGGCGGATACGCGTTGATTCCGGGGTGCACACACCTCCGAATCGACTTATGCGAAATCTCACACGACCGTATCAACGTCGCGCACAGTTCGGTAAAGACCGCGTGCGACCAAGTCGTCCCGATTGGCGGGGCAAACTCAGTTCCGGGGTGAAACAGAGCGTTGTTTTTCCTGTTTTTGGATCGCGGTGTGCGATCACCACAGGACGCGATGCACCGAGCGGGTTGCACGGGCACCGAGGGGGTTATGAAGTCTACGCGTAGCAATTTACGGAATCGAATTTGGAGTTACGATGAGGGAGAAAACGGTACCTGTTCAGGGCCCCGTGAGTTCTGTTTTTCACGTCTCCAAACGTCCACGTCGTGTCCTGCGTCTCGAGTTGCTGGTACCGCGTGTCTGCTGCGAGTCCAGACTAAGGTCCTGATCTGGAGGGCTTCGCCGGGGGTCAGCCTCGTGGTCGGCTAGGGCTCGGCGACCGGATCTCGAGCGGCGGCCGGCGGGTCCAGGGAAAAGCACGACGGAGGGAGATGATGGGGATGTCGGGGTCTTGGTTGGGGAAGTCGACGCCGGAGAGCGGCGGAGGAGGAGACGCGGGGGAGGTTGCTCTGTGATGGAGGTCGACGAGGTTGCTCGAGATGGTAGGGAAAACTGGTGGCGGTCGGCGTGGCACGGAAGCCGAGGCGGGGATAGGGACGGCGAGGCAGTCGGGAACGGTAGGGAGGTGGATTCGAGGGTGCGGGGAAGCTAGGGTTCCGGTGGGGCAGACGGCTAAGGCGTTGGTAACGGGTTGTCGAGGTCGACGAAGGAGGTGGGTGGTCCGGTGAAGCTAGGGTTTCGTCGAGGCGACCGAAATCTGGAGAAGGCGGCGCTGCTCGGGCACGTATATCGAGGAAGGCGGCTGCGGCTACGCGAAGTCCGAGATGACTTAAATAGTCGCGCCGCCGCCGGAAACACTGTTCAGTTGGGAATTAGGGTTTCTATCGGGTTCTCGGGTCGGGTTGGTTTGGTTCGGGCTTCGTTGGGTTCGGTTCACAATCCTATAGCTTTTGGTCCTCGTTTCGTTGCTCCGGTGTCCATTAAATTCACCGAAAAATGCCATGCGTCCGGTTCTCCATAATACACAATAAATTTTTACTTCCAGAATATTTTAACACCCATAAACTGCCCGTAAAATTCTTTAACTCATAAATACCTCGGTTCTTCATCCAAAATCCCGAAAACATCCGGAAAAATTTTATAAAAAAATTATCTGAAAAAATAGGGTGTTTACAATCTTCCCTCCTTAAAAGGATTGCGTCCTCGCAATCAAAGAATAAGCTATCAAAGAAGAATTATGGAATTACAAGATGGCCTAGTTTACAACTGCCTCCTCGAACAAGTGGGGGTATCGCTGGCGCATACTATCTTCTCGTTCCCAAGTCGATTCTCCAGGAGAATGATGTTTCCATGCTACACGGACCAGTCTGATTGTCTGTCCCCGCAATGTCTTCTCACTGACGTCGAGGATGCCAACTGGTTGTTCTTCATATCTCAAGCTTGGGCCCACTGCAATCTCTGAGTGATCGACTACGTGACTTGGGTCGGTCACGTACCTTCGTAGCTGGGAGACGTGGAATACGTCATGCACTCCCTCTAAGGATGGAGGTAATGCAAGACGATAGGCCACCTCACCAACGCGCTCTAGAATGTCAAATGGCCCAATATACCTTGGGCTCAGCTTGCCTCTGCTCCCGAATCTGATAGTACCACGAGTGGGCGAAATCCTCAAGAATACGTGATCTCCTTCTTTGAACTCTAGGGGACGTCTATGCGTATCTGCCCAATGCTTCTGTCTGTCCTGGGCTGCTCGTAGATGATTCTGAATCTGCTTCACCTTTTCCACTGTTTGCGTTACCAATTCTGGACCCAGTATTTGACGTTCACCAACGTCACTCCAACATATAGGCAATCTGCACTTCCTTCCGTATAAAGCTTCAAATGGTGCCATCTGAATGCTGGCCTGATAACTGTTATTGTAGGAGAACTCCACTAAGTGCAGATGATCTTCCCAAGATCCTCCAAAGTCTAGCATACATGATCTCAACATGTCCTCCAAGATCTGAATGGTGCGCTCCGATTGTCCATCTGTCTGCGGGTGGTATGCCGTGCTGAATTTGAGTCTAGTGCCCAGACTATCTTGCATGCTTCTCCAGAAATAAGATGTAAATCTCGAATCTCGATCCGATACGATACTAACAGGCACTCCATGTAACTTGACAATTTGTCGCATATACATGTCGGCTAGTACCTCTGTGGACTGTCCAACTCTAAATGGCAAGAAGTGTGCCGATTTAGTGAGTCGATCCACTATCACCCATACTGCATCTCTGCCGCTGGGGCTCCTTGGGAATCCTGTGACAAAATCCATCGTGATGTGCTCCCATTTCCATTCCGGTATCGGGAGCGGCTGTAACATACCTGCAGTCCTCTGATGCTCTGCCTTCACCTGCTGGTAGACTAAGCATTTGGCCACAAATCTTGCGATCTCTCTCTTCATTCCATGCCACCAGTAATACTGTCTCAAGTCTCGATACATCTTGGTTCCTCCTGGGTGAACAGAGTACATAGAGCTATGTGCTTCAGTCATTAACTCCTGTCTCAATTCTCCATTTGGAACATACAGGCGATTTCCAAACCTCAATATCCCGTCTTCGTGAATGCGAAGTCCTGTCTGTATGCCGGCTTCTGTCCTTTCTTTGAGTCTTCGGAATCTAGCATCGGTGGGCAATGCCTCCTTAATCTTCTCCACGAGTGATGACTGAATCTCAAGGTTAGCCATCAATCCATTCTGTCCTGGTACGACGACCTCTATCTGCAGCTCCTGTAAATCCCTCAATAACTCTGGCTGCATTGTCAAGAAATACGCCGTAGGCTTCCTGCTGAGTGCGTCTGCAACAACATTCGCCTTTCCCGGATGATACTGCAGATCTATGTCAAAATCTACCATCAATTCAAGCCAGCGTCTCTGCCTCATGTTGAGCTCCTTCTGAGTATATACGTACTTCAGACTCTTGTGATCAGTAAAGATTTCTACCCTCTCTCCATAAAGATAGTGCCTCCATATCTTCAATGCAAATATCACTGCTGCTAGCTCCAGATCATGTGTCGGGTAGTTCTTTTCGTGGTCCTTTAATTGTCTTGACGCATAAGCAATGACTTTGCCGTGTTGCATCAAAACACATCCTAGTCCACTGCCTGATGCATCACTGTAAACAACAAAACCTCCTGACCCTGAAGGAAGAGTCAAGACCGGTGCTGTTGTTAATCTTCTCTTCAGTTCTTCAAAAGCCTTCTGGCAGTCTTCTGTCCATATAAACTCCTGGTCCTTTCGTGTCAGCTTCGTCATCGGTTCTGCAATCCTCGAGAAATTCTCTACAAACCTTCGGTAATATCCCGCAAGTCCAAGAAAACTTCTCACCTCTGCGACTGATGTAGGTGTAGGCCAAGTCTCTATTGTCGCAACTTTCTCTGGATCCACTGAAAGTCCTTCTCCTGATATGATGTGTCCCAAGAAAGGCACTTTGTCCATACAGAACTCACACTTACTGAGCTTGGCGTATAACTTTTCCTACCTCAAGGTCTCTAACACGATTCTGAGATGCTCCTCGTGCTCTTCAGGGCTCTTGGAATATATGAGGATGTCGTCAATGAACACCACCACGAATTTATCCAAGAACTGATGAAAGACTCTGTTCATTAAGCTCATAAACACTGCTGGCGCGTTGGTTAAACCAAACGGCATCACCAAGAACTCATAATGCCCATACTTCGTCCTGAAAGCTGTCTTCGGGATGTCTTCTTTCCTCACCTTGATCTGATGATAGCCGGATCTAAGGTCAATCTTCGAAAATACCCTTGCACCACTCAACTGATCGAATAGATCATCAATGCGTGGTAAGGGATACCTGTTCTTGATGGTTACAGCATTTAATGCCCTGTAATCAATGCACAACCGTACCGTTCCATCCTTCTTCGGCACAAATAATATGGGTGCTCCCCAAGGTGAAACACTGGGCCGAATGAAACCCTTCTCCAAAAGATCATCAACCTGCTCCTTCAATTCCACTAACTCCTTAGGTGCTAGCCGATATACTGATGAAGTGATAGGCTCTGCTCCTGGAGTTAAGTCTATTGTGAATTCTATTTCCCGATCAGGTGGTAAACCTGGAAGATCATCAGGAAATACATCCAAAAATTCTGAGATGACTCTTGGGTAACCTGTCTCCCCTTCTACAGATAGTACTCTTAGAGTAGGCTGAACTCCTTGCTCTACTGCTCCTCGAAGAAACTCAAATTCTGGGTGTCCTGGCGGTCTAAATATAACCCGCCCAAGTCGACAATCAAGAGTCGCATGGTACTGACTTAACCAGTCCATACCAAGTACGACATCATAGTCAGGCATGGAAAAGATCAAAAACTGCGCTCGCATTTCTCGGCCACATACGACTACAGAACATGATCTACAGACGTCACTAACCGGAATAATTCTACCTCCCGTAAGAATTCTCTTCATCTTCGGAAGGGGTGCGGTAGCTACTCTATGGGTGGCTACAAAGCTAGCTGCTATAAATGAATGCGATGCTCCAGAATCAAATAATGCTACAGCTAGTAATAAAGCTACTAAAATAGTACCTGCGATGACCTCGCCTGCTGTAGCCTCCTGCTCAACAGCTAATGGGAATGCCTGTCCTCGTCCCTGAGCTGGACCTCTTTGCTGCTGCTGCTGCTGCTGCTGGAATAGGGCTGCCTGTGGTGCCAGGGGTGGTCTCTGCTGGTTCCCTCCGGGGGCTGGTGGTCTGACCCCACCAACTCCTGTCTGTTGGGCTCCTGCTGCTGGATAAGCTGGTCGTGGTGCAGGCAATGCTAGTCTTGGTGCTCCGTCTCGGCGTTCGGAACAGTCCCTGGAAAAGTGCTGGCTGGATCCGCAGCTCAAACATAGTCCCAACTTACGCCTGCATTCCTTCTCAATGTGTCCTACCTTGCCGCAGTGGTGACAAGTAGGAAGAGGTCTGTCCCTATGTGCTGCTCTATCTGGCATACCCCTCTGGGTTCGCTTTGCTGAATCCCTATGTGCTGGCCTGGATGGTGCTGATGTGTTGGGCCTCTTCAGGGTAGACTCCCTTCTAGTGACGCGCTCCAAGCGTCGGGCTGCTGCAAGGACATCGGTATAAGATGTAGGTGCTACCGATCCAATCACTCTCTGAAGCTCGAACTTTAAGCCGTCAAAGAACTTTTCTGCTTTCTCTTCTTCCGTTGAAATCAATGTCGGGGCAAAGCGACTCAGGTGAATAAATTCCGCATTGTACTCCTCCACTGACATGCTGCCTTGGATAAGGCGGTTGAACCTGTCTCTGAGCTCTGACCGTACGACTGCCGGGATGTACATCTCTTGGAAGAGTCTAGAGAACTCTTCCCATGTGACTCTGTCCTGTCCAAGTCTCCTCTCTTCTGCTAGCCACCAGTGATGCGCATTATCAGTTAACTGCATTCTAACTGCAGTCATCCACTTCTCTCTTGGAAGTTCAGCGGCTTCCAACTGATGCTGAATGTTTGTGAGCCACTCATGAACTTCCGTTGGCCCTTCTTTACCAGAAAATGTGCGAGGTTTGAGGTGACAGAAATCAGTGATAGATCCCGTCGCTGTTCGCCTCGTTGGGGGATTTGCCTACTCCAATGCGGATACCAGGCTGGTCCTCAGATACTCGGCCTCCTGCCGATGGGCCTCCTGCTGAATCTGTTGCTGTGCTTGCATCATAGCATACATCATCTGGAACATCTGTTGCCCGTCCATGGCTTGTCCTGGCGGGAATACTGGCATCTGGGGAGTGAACTGTGGTGGAGGTGGGATGTCATCTCTCCGCAACCTTGGATTAGGCTGACCGGTTTGATCACTCTGCGATGCTTGTCCTCCATCCCCTGGTATCACTCCATCTCCATAAGTAACCATAGCGTCGTGTGGCGTATCCAAAGGAAGATCCTCTCTGTTCCCGGAATCCATTGCTCTGCAATCAAAATATAAACTGTAAGAACGCTCAGAGGAATCAATACATGATGCAGTTCAAGTAACAAATTTCGAGTTCGATATAGAGTTCAACAATGGTTAAATAATGGATGAGAACCTAGAACTTATCCTATCCTTAGGGCAGGCTGGTTCGGTCCCTAAGTTGAAACCGAATAATTTAGTCGTAGACCTGCATGGGCCACCACAAAAACCATGTCACGCCCCAGTCCCAAAATACCGTAGGACCGGACGCGTGGCAAAGGCCAGCAGTACGCACCAATGGACCAACTCAATATAATGGATCCATCAGGGCATACTTAAGCTGTAATATAACAAGTCTACGACAACATGGTACAACTAATCTCAACCACACAAGATATAAAATATGATCCACAGAATAAATAAGGAATGTAAATCATCATCTAGTCTCACAAAGTACTTCGGGGAACAACCCGATAAATATCTAGTACAATGGTTCAACAGACCAGAATATAAAAGACTGAAATAAATAATAAAAACTGAGCAAAAACATGGATGCTCAAGAGAAATCTTCAGCTAAGACCTCGTCCTCAGATGGTGGTACAGCTCCTGGATCAGCTCCTGCTCCGGTCCCGTAAATCTCGGGATAAATCTCGTCCTCAAATCCTGGGGACAAAATCCGAATCCAGGTCCTCAGGGGACATAGCAAGGTACAAGAAAGCTCATGCCAAAATGAATAAATAAACAGTACAGCAAATAAATGACTAAATGAAGCAATAGGGTAAATATGTAACCAATCTAAGTGAAATGCAAGTGAGAGCAACACTAAAACTCAGGCTGAGCCACTACAAGCTCTGTGTCGGGGAGCCGGTAGCGGTAATAACCGGTAGTGGGTCTAGCTCTGCTACGAGAGTCTACGACCTCTCAATAATAGAAGATATATATATGTAAACAGCCTGTAGCATGTGTGTCTCTCCCCACCCAATGTAACCACGCGTATCATGACCATAACGTCTCATGTCCATGTCAAGCGCGATCATAACTAATGCACAAGTCAATAAAGTATCTAAGAATATAATGTCCATGTCCTGTATCCTATACAGAATCACCACGAATATCTCGGGAAAATCCTGTCTCATGAATAGTGTCAAGTGTCCTGGGCCATAGGGTACTTGATAAGACAAGTACGAGAATATAAAGTGTCACGGATGTCCATCTCTAGATGACCGTACCCAACACTGCGTACAGTGTCGGCACCCGACTGATAATCGGACGCTAAGTACATCACACGGTCCTAGGTTAAGCATGTACAGTAATATATATATAAAGCAAGGAAAATAGATAACTAAGCTGCAGAGTTTGGCAAGGTACACTTGCCTGATGTCCGAATACCAACAACTGTCCCTGTATCGGTGGATCCGGTAGGTACTACTCCAAAAGCTGTAATAAACATCACCACTAGTCTCAGAAGATGTCAAATAGCTAGAAATGCCTGTCCTTACGTCCAATTTGGACACAGGGGCAAAAAGGTCATTTCCGGATTAAAGCGGGGTCCCCATGTGGGCCACTTCGCACCGAAAAGTGTGTCAGGGTCAAAGGTCTCCAAATTCCGTAAACTCAGTGTCTACAAGTCAGGAACGATGACACGAACCCAACGGAACTTCCAGAATTGGATTCCGATGAGCCGATCTCAAAATCACCCGTCAAGTGGGGCCTGTGGGGCCCACGATACGTGATTTTGTCAACGTTCTCGGAATCGGACCAAACTTGGGTCACAGGACCAGCGTATTGCTACGAGTCCGATGGCGCAAGTTTCGTCTCGATCCGACGTGTGTACACAAAGTTACAGCGTGTTCCAGAAGGGACGGATACGGGGTGTCGTCGGCGAATACGCGTTGATTCCGGGGTGCACACACCTCCGAATCGACTTATGCAAAATCTCACACGACCATATCAATGTCGCGCACAGTTCGGTAAAGACCGCGTGCGACCAAGTCGTCCCGATTGGCGGGGCGAACTCAGTTCCGGGGTGAAACAGAGCATTGTTTTTCCTGTTTTTGGATCGCGGTGTGCGATCACCACAGGACGCGATGCACCGAGCGGGTTGCACGGGCACCGAAGGGGTTATGAAGTCTACGCGTAGCAATTTACGGAATCGAATTTGGAGTTACGATGAGGGAGAAAATGGTACCTGTTCAGGGCCCCGTGAGTTCTGTTTTTCACGTCTCCAAACGTCCACATCGTGTCCTGCGTCTCGAGTTGCTGGTACCGCGTGTCTGCTGCGAGTCCAGACTAAGGTCCTGATCTGGAGGGATTCGCCGGGGGTCAGCCTCGTGGTCGGCTAGGGCTCGGCGACCGGATCTCGAGCGGCGGCCGGCGGGTCCAGGGAAAAGCACGGCGGAGGGAGATGATGGGGATGTCGGGGTCTTGGTTGGGGAAGTCGACGCCGAAGAGCGGCGGAGGAGGAGACGCGGGGGAGGTTGCTCTGTGATGGAGGTCGACGAGGTTGCTCGAGATGGTAGGGAAAACTGGTGGCGGTCGGCGTGGCACAGAAGCCGAGGCGGGGATAGGGACGGCGAGGCAGTCGGGAACGGTAGGGAGGTGGATTCGAGGGTGCGGGGAAGCTAGGGTTCCGGTGGGGCGGACGGCTAAGGCGTTGGTAACGGGCTGTCGAGGTCGACGAAGGAGGTGGGTGGTCCGGTGAAGCTAGGGTTTCGTCGAGGCGACCGAAATCTGGAGAAGGCGGTGCTGCTCGGGCACGTATATCGAGGAAGGCGGCTGCGGCTACGCGAAGTCCGAGATGACTTAAATAGTCGTGCCGCCGCCGGAAATACTGTTCAGTTGGGAATTAGGGTTTCTATCGGGTTCTCGGGTCGGGTTGGTTTGGTTCGGGCTTCGTTGGGTTCGGTTCACAATCCTATAGCTTTTGGTCCTCGTTTCGTTGCTCCGGTGTCCAATAAATTCACCGAAAAATGCCATACGTCCGGTTCTCCATAATACACAATAAATTTTTACTTCCAGAATATTTTAACACCCATAAACTGCCCGTAAAATTCTTTAACTCATAAACACCTCGGTTCTTCATCCAAAATCCCGAAAACATCCGGAAAATTTTTATAAAAAAATTATCTGAAAAAATAGGGTGTTTACATCACTTCCAGCAGGCTCGACAGCAGCAGTCGAGGGCACCTGCACCGAGACATGGTAAGTCCTATACGATGACTATAGAGGAGGCAGAGACAGCCGGAGAAGTGATCGCAGGTACTATCTTAGTAGCTTCATTACCAGCAATAGTCCTATTTGATTATGGTGCCACACACTCTTTTATAGCTGCTAGTTTCGTAGCCACCCATAGAATAGTCACTACACCCCTTTCGAAGATCAAGAGGATTCTTACGGGAGGTAGAATAGTACCTGTTAGCGACACTTGTAGATCATGTTCTGTAGTTGTCTGTGGGCGAGAGATACATGCCCGATTTTTGGTCTTCTCCATGCCGGACTATGACATTATCCTAGGCATAGATTGGTAGAGCCAATACCACGCAACGCTAGATTGCCGTCGTGGTTGTGTCATATTTAGACCCCCAGATCACCCAGAGTTTGAGTTCATTCGGGGAGCCCGAGAGCATGGTGTCCAACCTACCCTAGCGACACACATTGCAGAAGGTGAACCGATGTACCCTCACTTTATATCAGAGTTTGAGGATGTGTTTTCAGAGGATCTCCCAGGCTTGCCACCTGACAGAGAGATTGAGTTCACTATAGAGTTGACTCCCGGAACCGAGCCAGTTACTTCTCCCATTTATAGACTAGCACCGAAGGAGTTGGTTGAGTTGAAAGTCCAAATAGATGATCTCTTAGATAAGGGTTTCATACGGGCTAGTGTGTCTCCATGGGGAGAACCCATTCTATTTGTACCGAAGAAGGATGGGATGGTACGCTTGTGTATCGATTACAGGGCATTAAATGCTGTAACGATAAAGAACAAGTATCCACTACCACGCATCGATGATTTATTTGATCAGCTTAGTGGTGCATGTGTATTCTCGAAGATCGATCTCAGATCTGGTTATCATCAGATCAAGGTACGGAGAGAGGACACCCCGAAGACGAATTTTCGGACGAAGTATGGTCACTATGAGTTTTTAGTCATGCTGTTTGGTTTAACCAATGCGCTAGCAGTATTTATAAGTCTGATGAACAATGTTTTTCACCAGTACTTAGATAATTTCGTGGTGGTATTTATTGATGACATCTTGGTATATTCCAAGAGCCAGGAGGAGCATGAGAGACATCTCAGGATTGTGTTGGATACGCTGAGACAGGAGAGGCTGTACGCCAAGATCAGCAAATATGAGTTCTGCTTAGATAGACTACTATTTCTGGGACACATAATTACCGGAGATGGACTATCAGTTGACCTGGAGAAGATAGTTGCAGTAGAGACATGGCCTACCCCTACATCAGTTACAGAGGTTAGGAGTTTCCTCGGACTTCTCGAATATTATCGGAGGTTCATAGAAAATTTCTCGAGGATCACTGCGCCTATGACGCGACTGACGCGTAAAGGCAAGGAGTTTACCTGGACCGACGAGTGTCAGACGACTTTCGATGAACTGAAGAAGCGTCTGACATCAGCACCGATTTTGACACTACCTTCAAGATCAGGAGGATTTTTAGTGTACAGTGATGCATCTGGGAGCGGATTAGGATGTGTGCTGATGCAACACGGCAAAGTAATAGCCTACGCATCAAGACAGCTGAGAGTTCATGAGAAGAACAATCTGACGCACGATCTAGAGCTAGCTGCAGTAATATTTGCACTAAAGCTATGGTGACACTATCTTTATGGTGAGCGTGTTGAGATTTACACAGATCATAAAAGTCTGAAGTATGTCTACATGTAGAAGGAGCTCAACATGAGACAGAGGCGCTGGCTAGAGTTGATGATAGATTATGATATATAGTTGCAGTACCACCCAGACAAGGCGAATGTAGTAGCAGATGCCTTAAGCAGGAAGCCCATGGCATACTTTTTGACGACTCAGCGACAAATGTTAGAGGATCTCCAGGAGCTTGGGATAGAGATTGTATTTCCAGGCATGGATGAACAGATGGCCAGTCTCGAGGTTCAGTCTACATTAATTGAGAGGATCAAGGCAGTCGTGCCTACACATGCGAGATTTTGACGACTGCGAGAGAGGACAGAAGCCGGCATGCAGACGGGACTTAGGATTCATGAAGACGAAACGTTAAGGTATGGAGATCGCCTATACGTTCCGAGTGGCGAGTTACGCCAAGAGTTGATGACCGAGACTCATAGCTCGATTTATTCTATTCATCCCAGGGTACGAAGATGTACCAAGATTTGAGGCAATATTTGTGGTGGCATGGGATGAAGAGAGAGATTGCAAGATTCGTGGCGAGATGTTTAGTTTGTCAGCAAGTCAAGGCTAAACTTCAGAGGACTGCAGGACTATTGCAGCCATTTCCCATTCCCGAGTGGAAGTGGGAACACATTACCATAGACTTCATCATAGGATACCCGCGGAACCCTAGTGGAAAGGATGTCGTTTGGGTCGTCGTAGACAGACTCACCAAGTCAGCATATTTCTTGCCCTTCAGAGTTAGGCAGTCCACGGAGATATTAGCTGACATATATATGAGGCAGATAGTACGACTACATGGAGTGCCTGTCAGTATTGTATCAAATCGTAATTTCAGATTCACGTCACATTTTTGGTGGAGTATGCAGGAGAGTCTAGGAACTCGACTCAAGTTCAGTACTGCATATCATCCATAGACTGATGGCCAGTCAGAGCGCACGATACAGATACTAGAGGATATGTTAAGGGCGTTTATGATCAATTTTGGAGGATCTTGGGAGGACCATCTAAACTTGGTAGAATTCTCCTACAATAACAGCTACCAGGCTAGCATACAGATGGCACCTTATGAGGCACTGTACGGCAGGAAGTGTAGGTCACCAGTATGTTGGAGTGACGTGGGAGAGTGTCAGATACTTGGTCCAGAGTTGGTGACACAGACAGTGGAGAAAGTCAAGTAGATTCAGAGCCACTTGCGTGCAGCATAGGACAGACAAAAATATTGGGCAGATGCACACCACAGACCTTTGGAGTTCAAGAAAGGTGATAATGTATTTTTGAAGATATTGTCTACTCGTGGTACCATCAGATTCGGAGGCAGAGGCAAGCTGAGTCCGAGGTACATCGGACCTTTTGACATCTTGGAACGAGTTGGCGAAGTGGCTTATCATCTTGCATTGCCTCCATCATTAGAAGGAGTGCATGACGTATTTCACGTATCGTAGTTGAGGAGATATGTGGCAGAACCTAGCCACGTGCTTGATCATTCGGAGATTACAGTAGGGCCCAATTTATCTTACGTAGAGCAGCAAGTGGAGATACTCGATCATAGTGAGAAGACTTTGAGAGGGCAGACTATTCGACTGGTCAGAGTTACATGGAAGCATCATTCGCCAGGCGAGTCTACCTTGGAGCGCGAGGATTCCATTCGGCAACGTTTCCCGTATTTATTTGTGGACCAAGGTACGAATTTACGTACCGTATTTGATTACTAGTTTGCTTTTAAATTCTCTTAGCTATTATCGTGCTTTACTTTTAATTTCGGGGACAAAAATTTTCTAAGTTGGGAAGGATGTAAACCCCCTCAATTATTTTTATAGATAGTCTGGTATGGGATGTAAAATTTTGGTTTAGTAGTAGATGATTGAGGTTTAGAGTAAGGTTGCATATGTCTAATTATTTTAATTAAACCCTTGGCGCGTCCTACCGTTGTTGAAATATTCGGAGCCCAACATCAGCCCATAAATTCCAAAAGATTGTTGCACTCTTGACTTGACACGTCAATTTAGGCGCTAGACTTTTTCGTCGCTTAAAATCATATTTCCTTGTGCTCTAATTAATTGCACAATTTTCCGTAACCGAAATCCATATTTAATCACGTATCGCGCACCTGTGTCGTTGCCATCAATTTTGAGACACCAACTTAACCCGTTGAGCTGGACCAATAAAAGGGTCCAAGACTGACACCAAGCCTACACCATTCATGACCTTCGTGTCACTCCCAATTGAGGTCCCATGTGCCCCCATTTAATTTAAGAGCACATGACAATTTTATTCTAATTAAATTAGGGATACCAACTTTGACTAATCCCATTTTAATCCCAATTTAATTCCAATGCCCATTTAATTAAGCCCATGCAAAACACACAACACCCCCTCACCCTACAAAACACCAAACACCAATTCTCCCACAATTTTTCTATTATTTCATGTATTTGTGTAAATACCCAAACTTAAGGGGCTAAATTACAAATGTTGTGACATGTGGCATTCCCTCATTGGTCAAGGTCAAATGAAGAAGCCATCCCTCTTCTTTGACCGGTCAAGCCTCCCTCTCCCTCTCCTATGCATGAAGAAATTAATTCCTTCATGTAAAATCTTCACCACCCATTTGAATTGGGCTAATCCTCACCATCCAATCCTCACACCACTCCCTATATTATGTCTCAATCACTACACACAACCCCATGCGCCCTAATCCCAATACCTAGAGAAATCCCTACCCCCTCTCTCTCTCCTCCCTCTTCCAATACAACCCCAGCCGATTTCTTCTCCTCTATTCTTCATTTTCCTTTTTCTTTCTTCTTCTTCTTCTTCTTCTTCTTCTTCTTCTTCCTCTCCACCTCTCCTCCTCCCACAAATCGAACCCGGACAACTGCTACCCCGGCTACCCCTCGTCTCCGGTGAGCACACCCGCACCTCTCCTCCACTGCATTTTCTCCGGCACTGCCACGAGCCACTCCTGCCAGGCCCTCCATTCCCGGTCGGATGCTATTCCCACCACCACCACCGACTGCATAACTCCCTCCATCCCGGCCGAGCCATCCATCCCCGTTCCTCCACTCCGACGAGCTTTATCCCAATGCCACTCCACACTCCGGCTACCCCCTCGACCTCTAGTCTTCCCCGGCCTCTCCAATTCGACCGACCTCGACCACCGTGACTACCTCCACCACGACCATCTTCACCTCCAGCACTTCCTCCACCACCATCACACCAACGCCACCACCATAGTCGGCCATTGCCCACCACAAATCATTGTACCACCACTGCCAACCACAGCACCCCTCCGGCCATCATCCCCCCTTCCGGCCAGCAACCACCTCGTCCAAGGTGAACGACTCCCCCCTCTCTATATGTTTATATTTTTTTGTATAAATATAGTGTAGTGTAAATGATCTTGTGTTAATGATATGTGATTAGGGTTTAATGTAGTGTTTAAGGTTTATTTACATAAGTATTTAAAATGAAATTAATGGATATACATGAGTTAGGGTATGAGAATAAATGGATCCTTGTTTAGGGTTGGGATTATAAGAAATGGTTATGAACCATATGCATGGGTGGAAAATACAAGGTTAATATTTAAGGCATTGAATATATATTGAGTTTATGATATTGGATACATTGAGATGTTAGGACATTTCAATTAATATATGCATTTGATTATTGTTGTTGAGCAGATTAAATTATTGCAAAAATAATACTATGATTTATCATCGAGGGACAATTAATTTATTGTGAAATAATGTGTAGTATCAAACCATTAATCGGTGATTTGGGGACTAAAAATTAATGATGGGTTTAATTGAAGAGTAGTACTTTTTGTGAATTGGTAATGATAATATAAAATTGAAGGTTTAATAATTATTAATTGTGTATTTGAGGATGAAAGTAAATGTACATGTTAACGTCGGTGCACACCGAGGTAAAATTTAAGGAATAAACATGCATGAAATACTAATGAATACTGTGCTGAATATAGTAGGATTGAGGATAGTTTGATGATATTGTACAGATAATTAGTTTGATTTGATGTAACGTACCAATAGTCAACCTTGGTCAACCCTCTAGCGTCGTATCCCTGTGAGTTGTAGCTGAGTCTGAGCATATATTTAGACGTGTGTCACATCCCTATTTGTCGTGTGATAGTTTATTGATTGAGTTTGTATCTCGTCTCTAGGTACTACGGGACCTGCGGACTTGGACGTGGTACCGGATCCCCATTTTCAACAGTCGGACGCAAGCAAGTGTACCTTGCCACCCTGTATTTCAGTTACAAATATTTTATTATGTACATTGTGCGCGTGTTTGTTACGATCGATACTTCACGTCCGGATCATAACCTGGTGCAGACGTTCATCGTAACATCTTGTAATGAATGCTAGATATTCGTAACACCTCGATGTACGTACGTGAGTACATCGTCACCCCAGGACACATTTATACACTATTATTGTGCTAGATTTCCTGTATCCTGATACTGACATCATGATCGGAGACTGGAATGACCTTAGGTTTGCGTTTGTTGATAGTATTTCTGTGCGAAGAGACTGCTAGATAGAGGTTCAGGTTCAGCGCACAATCATTGAACGCTTGGAAAGAGTAAGACAGTTACTAGACGTTTGGGCTCCTCTGCACGCGCTTATATATATGTATTATTTCTGTAGTGATCCTATATCTAGTGTAGTTGTATCACCCGTGTGACTCTTTGCCTGGAGCTGCGGTACATCCCGTATGTTTTCGTGTCCGAAACTACGATTTTATTTTGGACACCGTACGCGTCGAACATTGTCTTCAAACTGTGTCTCACTTGTTTGGTTATGCTAGATTACCCCATCGTTGCATTTGTACTTTCTGTTATACTTGGCATGCTGTATTTTTGTACCTTATTACGTCCCTCTGAGGACCTGGTTCCCTTCCCGGTTTAGGCGAGGAGGATTACCCAGAGGAGTACGGTCCAGGAACGTATCCAGCAGCAGGACCCATTGCCGAGGATGAGGTCATCCCCGAGGACTTTGCCTGATCACTGGTAGTGACTTTATTCCTTGGAACGGTATAACTATCTAGTTATCTGATGCCGTTCCAAGTTATCTCATTGCTTTCTTACATTCCAGTATTTTGTACTAGCGGGTTTGTTCTCGTGTGACTACTCTAGTATTTGTACTATGATATAATATCTCGTGACATTTTCTTTCTGCACATTAGTTGTTATGATTACCTCTATGTGCTCTTATATCTGTTGCCTGTGGATGAGATTTAGATTAACTATTTATGTGTTATGTGTTGGGTTATTCATTGTACTTTATATCTTAGGTGCACTCCAACGGGCCGTGCTGCTGGCTATTTCCATGTGACTCAGTTCCTTATATTTGGAACTGGGGCGTGACACCCATCCTAAGGAAGGTCACCCATCCTAAAAGAGGTCACCCATCCTACATTCCCAGGTCTTCCTAGGTTGTCACCCATCTTAAGGGAGGTAGGATTGGTAACGTCCCTTTGAATGGGTGACCTCCCGTAGGATGGGTGACCTCCCATAGGATAGGTGACCTTCCTTAGGATGGGTGATCTCCTATATGATGGGTGACCTCTCTTAGGATGGTTTACCTCCCTTAGGATGGGTGATCTCCTATAGAATGGGTGTCCTCCCTTAGGATGGGTGACCTCCCTTTGGATGGTGACCTCCTTTAGGATGGGTGACCTCCCATAGGATAGGTGACCTAACATAGGATAGGTAACCTAATATAGGATAGGTAACCTCATATAGGATGGGTGACCTCCCTTTGGATGGTAACCTCCCTTATGATGGGTGACCTCCCTTAAGGTGGGTGACCTTCCTTAGGATGGGTGATCTCCTATAGGATGGGTGGGATCTAACTTAGGATGGGTGACCTCCCATATGAAGGGTAACCTCCTGTAGGATGGGTGACCTCCCGTATGGTGACCTCTCTTCCCATAGGAAACCTAATATATGATGGGTGACCTCCTTTAGGATGGATAACCTCACTTAGGATGGGTGACCTCCCTTTGGATGAAAACCTTCCTTAGGATGGGTGACCTCCCTTAAGATGAGTGACCTCCCTTAGGATGTGTGATCTCCTATAGGATGGGTGACCTCCCTTAAGGATGGATGACCTCCCATAGGAAGGGTGATCTCCTAAAAGATGAGTAACCTACTTTAGGATGGGTGACCTCCCTTAGGTTGGGTAACCTCCCTTAGGATGGATGACTAACCTCCCATCCCTAGGATTAGTGACCTCACGTAGGATGGGTGACCTCCTTTAGGATGGGTGATCAATATGATAGGTGACCATCCATACGATGGTTGACCTATATGATAGGTGACCTCCCTTAGGATGGGTGACTTTCCTTAGGATGGGTGACCTCCCTTAAGATGGGTGACCTCCCGTATGATGGGTGAACTACCTTAGGATGGGTGACCTCCCTTAGGATGGATGACCTCCCTTAGGATGGAAGACCTCCCTTAGGATGGGTGACCTTCCGTAGGATGGGTGACCTTTCTTAGGATGGGTAGCCTCCATAAGGATGGGTAGCCTCCCTAAGGATAAGTGACCTTCCTTAGGATGGATAACCTGACCTCCCATAGGATGGGTGACCTCCCTTAGGATGGAAGACCTTCCGTAGGATGGGTAACCTCCCTTAGGATGGGTAACCTCCCTTATGATAGGTAACCTCCCTTAGGATGAGTGACCTCCCTTAAGATAGGTGACCTTCCTTAGGATGGGTGACCTCCCGTAGGATGGGTGACCTTCCTTAGGATGGGTGACCTCCAGTCGGATGGGTGACCTTCCTTAGGATAGTTGACCTCCTGTTGGATGGGTAACCTCCCTTAGGATGGGTGACCTCCCTAGGATGTGTAATCTCCCTTATGATGGGTAACCTCCGGTAGGATAGGTGACCTCCCTTTGGATGGGTGACCTCCCTTATTATGGAAAACCTACTGTATGATGGTTGACCTCCGTTAGGATGTGTGACCTCCCGTAGGATGGGTGACCTACCTTAGGATGGATAACTTTCTGTTGGATAGGTGACCTCCCATAGGATGGGTGACCTTCTTAGGATGGGTAACCTTCGGTAGGATGGGTGACCTCCCATAGGATGGGTGACCTCCCTTATGATGGGCAACCTCCCTTAGGTTGGGTAACCTCCCTTAGTATGGGTGACCTACCTTAGGATGGGTAACCTCCCGTTGGATAGGTGATCTCCCATAGGATGGGTGACCTTCTTAGGATAGGTAACTTCTCATAGGATAGATTACCTCCCTTAAGATAGGTGACCTTCGGTATTATGGGTGACCTCCGGTAGGATGGGTGACCGCCTGTAGGATGTGCGACCTCCCTTAAGATGGGAAACCTCCCTTAGGATGGATAACCTCGGATGGGTGACCTCGCTTTGGATGGGTGACCTTCCATAGGATGAATGACCTCCCTTATGATGGGTAACCTCCCTTAGGATGGGTGACCTCCCTTAGGATGGGTAACCATCCTAAAGGAGGTAACCCATCCTATATTAGGTTACCTATCCTATGGGAGGTCACACATCCTATAGGAGGTCAACCATCCTATAGGAGGTTAACCATCCTAGGTAGGTTACCCATACTATGGGAGGTCACCCATCCTGCGGGAGGTCACCCATCTTTAGGGAGGTCACCATCCAAAGCGAGGTCACCCATCCTATGGGAGGTCATCCATCTTAAGGGAGGTTACCCATCCTATAGGAGGTTACCCATCTAATAAAGAAGAAATCTATTAGTTGTTGTGAAAAATGTTACGAGATTTAGATTAACCGCATTTAGTATAAGCTTACTCTAACTACCTGTGATCCATCCATAAAATATATATAAATATTTTATTTATATTAATAGGAAATCAAAACAAGTACATGCTCGAGCATTATTTTCCGCAACAACTAATAGGGTTATCTAACCCAAACTTTATTTTGGTAACTACATAAACTATCACATATAGCTTCAAATTATGCTAACTATCTTAAGGTGGGAGGTCACTGATCCTACGAGAGGTCACCATCCTAAGGGTAGATACCCATCATAAGGGAGGTCACCATCCAAAGGGAGGTCACCCATCCTAAGGGAGGTCACCCATCCTATAGGAGATCACCCATCTTGCGGAGGTCACCCATACTGTGGGAGGTCATCATCTTAAGGGAGGTCACCCATCCTGCGGGAGGTCACCCATCCGCAGCCATCCTAAAGGAGGTCACCCATCCTAAGGGAGGTCACCCATCCTAAGGAAGATTACCTACTATAAAGGAGGTTACCCATCCTCACCTATCCTAAGGAAGGTTACCTATCCTACATGAGGTCACCCATCCTAAGTTAGGTCACCCATCCTACAAGGGATCACCCATCCTGCGGGAGGTCACCCATCCTAAGGGAGGTAACCCATCATACGGGAGATTAACGATCCTAAGGAAGGTTACCAACCAAAGGGAGGTCACCCAACCTATGGGAGGTCACCCATCCATATGAGAGGTTACCCATCCTACAGGAGGTTACCCATTCTATAGGTCACCCATCCTAAGGGAGGTCATCCATCTTAATGGTGGTTACCCATCATATGAGCCGTCACTGATACTATGAGAGGTTACCCATCCGACGGTCACCCATCCTAAGGGAGGTCACCCATCCTAAGGGAGGTCACCCATTATACGGGAGTTTACCCATCCTACGAAAGATCACCCATTATACGGGAGTGACCTCCTGTAGGATGGGTAACCTCTCTTAGGATGGGTTACCTCCCTTAGGATAGGTAACCTAATATAGGATGGGTGACCTCACTTAGGATGGATGATTTCCCTTAGGATGGGTAACCTCTCGTAGGTAACCTCCCTTAGGATGGGTGATCTTTCTTAGGATAGGTAATATCTCGTAGGATGGATAACCTCCCTTATAATGGGTAACTTCTCTTATGATGTGTAACCTCCCTCAAGATGGGTGATCTCCATTTGGATGGGTCACCCATCTTAAGGGAGGTTATCCATTATAAGTGAGGTTATCCAACCTACGGTAGGTCACCCATCCAAAGGGAGGTCACCCATCCTAAGGGAGGTATGGTTACCCATCCTTCGTGAGGTCACCCATTCTACGAGAAGTCACCCTAAGGGAGGTGTAGTTACCCATCCTAAGGGAGGTCACCCGAAGGGAGGTGTGGTTACCCATTCTACGGAAGGTTTTCCATCCTAAGCGAGGTCCCCCATCCTACTGGAGGTTACTTATCCTAAGGGAGGTCACCCATCCAATAGGAGGTTCCCAATCCTATGGTAGGTCACCCACCCTACGGGAGGTTACCCATCCTACAGGAGGTCACCTATCTTAAAGGAGTTACCCATCCTATGGGAGGTCACCCATCCTACAAGAGGTCACCCTAAGGAAGGTGTGGTTACCCATCCTATGGGAGGTCACCCATCCTACGAGAGGTCACCCTAGGGGTGGTATGGTTACCCATCCTACGGGAGGTCACACCCATACCTCAGGGAGGTCACCCATCATAAGGGAGGTCACCCATCCTTTGGGAGGTCACCCATCCAAAGGGAGGTCACCCTCAGGTCACCTATCCTAAGGGAGGTTACCGATCCTAAGGAGATCACCCTAGGGGTGGTGTGGTTACCCATCCTACGGGTGACCTCCCGTAGGATGGGTGACCTCCCTTTGGATGACCTCCCTGAGGATGGGTGACCTCCATTAGGATTGGTGACCTCCTGTAGGATGGGTAACCTCTCTTAGGATGTGTGACCTCCCGTAGGATGGGTGAACTCCCTTAGGATGGATGACCTCCTGTAGGATGGTTGATCTCTCTTAGGATGCATGGGTAACCTGACCTCCCTTAGATGGGTGACCTCCTGTAGGATGGGTGACCACACGTATGATGAATGACCTCCCTTAGGATAGGTTACCACCTGTAGGATGGGTTACCACCCGTAGATGGGTGACCTCCAGTAGGATGGGGGACCTCGCTTAGGTTGGGTGACCTAACTTAGGATGGTGTAACCTAACTTAGGATGGATTATCTCCCGTAAGATGGGTGACCTCACGTATGATGAATGATCTTTCTTAGGTTGGGTAAACTACCTTAGGATGGGTGACCTACCTTAAGATGGGTAACCTCCTTAGGATGAGTAACCTCCTCATTAGATGGGTGACCTCCTGTAGGATGGGTGGCCTCCCTTAGGTTGGGTAACCTCCATTTGGATGGGTAATCTCTCGTTGGATGGGAAACCTCCAGTAGGATGAGGGACCTTGCTTTGGATGGAAAACCTCCCTTAGGTTGGGTAGCCTCCCTTAAGATGGATGACTCCCTTTGATGGGTAACCTCCTTTAGGATGGGTAACCTCCCCATTAGATGGGTGACCTCCTATAGATGAGTGACCTCCCTTAGGATGAGTAACCTCCCTTAGGATGGGTAACCTCCATTTTGATGGGAAATCTTTCGTAGGATGGGAAACCTCCAGTAGGATGGGGGACCTTGCTTAGGGATGGAAAATCTTCCTTAGGTTGGGTAACCTCCCTTAATATAGGTGACCTTCCTTAGGATTGGTGACCTCCCGTCAGATGGGTAACCTCCTGTATGGACTGATAATCTCCTGTGTGATGGGTAACATCCCTGTTCTCCCTTAAGATGGGTGTGACCTGCCGTAGGATGGGTGATCTCCCTTAGGATGGGTAACCTCCCTTAGGATGGGTGGACTTTCCCGTAGGATGGATGACCTTCATTAGGATAGGTGAGGATGGTTAACCTCCCTTATGGTGGGTAATCTTCCTTGGGATGGGTAACCTTCCTTAGGATGGAAGACCTCCTTTAGGATGGTGACCACCCATAAGATGGGAAACCTTCCTTAGGTTGGGTAACCTCCCTTAAGATGGGTGACCTTCCTTAGGATGGGGTGACCTCCCGTCGGATAGGTAACCTCCTGTATGGATGGGTAACCTCCTGTGTGATTGGTAACATCCTGTCCTTCCTTAAGATGGGTATGACCTACTATAGGATGGGTGATCTCCTTAGGATGGGTAACCTCCTTAAAATGGGTGACACCCTTAAGATGGGTGACCCTTAGGATGGGTAACCTCTATTTGGATGGGTAATCTCTTGTAGGATGGGTGACCTATAGGATGGGTACCTCTCGTAGGATGAGTAACCTTCCGTAGGATGGGTAACCTCACTTAGGTAGGATGGTGATCTTCCTTAGGATGGGTGACTCCCTTCGGATGGGTAACCTCCATTAGGATGGGTGACCTCACGTAGGATAGTTTACCTCCCTTAGGATGGGTGACCTCTCTGAGGATGGGTAACCTACCGTAAGATGATTGACCTTACTTAGGATGGGTGACCTACCTTAGGATGGGTAACCTGACCTACCATAGGATGGGTAACCTCCCATATGATGGGTGACTTACCAAAATTTGAGTAACCTACTTTAGATGGGTGACCTCCCTTAGGTTGGGTAACCTCCCATAGGATGGGTGACCTCCCTTAGGTTGGGCAACCTCCCTTAGGATGGGTGACTCCCTTAGGATGGGTGACCTCACGTATGATGGGTGACCTCCTGTAGGATGAATAACCTCCTTAGATGGGTGACCTCCCTTAGGTTGGTAACTCTCGTTGGATGGGTGACCTCACATCACCCATCCTACGGGAGGTCACCCATCCTATAGGTCACCCATCCTAAGGGAGGTCACACCCATCTTAAGGGAGGTCAGCCATCCTAAAGGAGGTTACCTATCCTACGGGAGGTCACCCATCCTCAGGGAGGTCACCCATCATACATGAGGTCACCCATCCTAACAAGGTCACACATCATACATGAGGTCACCATCCTAACGTGGTCACCCATCATATAGGAGGTCACCCATCCTAAGGGAGGTTACCCAAACTAAGGGAGGTTACACATCCCGTGTGAGGTCACCCATCCTAAGGGAGGTTACTCATCTTTTGGGAGGTCACCCATCCTAAGGGAGGTCACCCATCCTATAGGAGATCATCCATCCTAAGGGAGGTCCCGGAAGGTCACCCATCCTACAGAAGGTCACCCATCTTAAGGGAGTCACCTATCTTAAGGGAGGTTACCTATCCTAAGGGATGGTCACCCATCCAAATGGAGGTTACCTATTCTACGGGTGGTAACCCATCCTACGGGAGGTCACCCATCCTACAGGAGGTCACCTATCTTGAGGGTGACCCATCCAAATGGAGGTCACCTATCCTATAGGTCATCCATCCTACGAGAGGTTACCCATCCAAATGGAGGTCACCCATCCTAAAGGAGGTAAACCATCATAAGGGAGGACCTCTCTTAAGATGGGTGACCTCCTTTAGGATGGGTAACCTCCATTTGGATGGGTAACCTATCGTAGGATGGGTGACCTATAGGATGGGTGACCTCCATTTGGATGGGTAATCTCTCGTAGAATGGGAAACCTCCCTTAAGATGGGTGCCCTTCCATAGGTAACGTAATATAGGATGGGTGACCTCACTAATGGATGGGTGACCTCCCTACCTTAGGATGGGTAACCTCCCTTAGGATTGGTAACCTCCTGTCCTGTAGGATGGGTGACCTCTCGTAGGATGGGTGACCTCCTTTAGGATGGATGACCTTCCCTAGGATTGGTGACCTCCCTTAGGATGGGTAACCTCTCTTAGGATGAGTAACCTCCCTTAGGATGGGTGACCTCCCTTAAGATAGGCGACCTCCCTGAAGATGGGTGTGACCTCCCTTAGGATGGGTGTCCTAACTTAGGATGGATGATCTCTCTTAGGTTGGGTAACGTCCCTTAGGATGGGTAACCTCCAGTAGGATGGGTGAACTCACGTATGATGAATAACCTTCTGTAGGATGGGTACCCATCCTAAAGAAGGTTACCCATACTAAGGGTGTGTGACCTCCTGTAGGATGGATAACCTCCCTTAGGAATGGGTGACCTCCCTTAGGATGGGTATCCACCCTTAGGATGGGTGACCTCCCTGAGAATGGTTGACCTCACGTAGGATGGGTGACCTCCCGTAGGCTGGGTAACCTCCTTTAGGATGGGTGACCTCCCTTAGGATGGGTGACCGATAGGATGGGTGACCTATATTTGGATGAGTGATCTCCTATAGTCCCTTAGGTTCGGTAACCTCCCCTCCCTTAGGGTCACCTCTCGTAGGATGGGTGACTTCCCTTTGGATGGGTAACCTCTTATAGGATGGTAACCTCCTATAGGAGGGATGACCTACCTTAGGATGGGTAACCTCCCGTATAATAGGTGACCTCCCTTAGGATATGTGACTTCCCTTATAATTGGTGACCTCCCTAAGGATTAGTGACCTCCTTTAGGATGGGATGTGTGACCTCCATGAGGATTAGTGACCTCCCTTAGGATAGGATGTGTGAGCTCCCTTAGGATTGGTAATCTCCCTTTGGATGGGTAACCACACCTCCCTTAGGGTGACCTTTCATAGGATGGGTGACCACCCATAGGATTGATGACATCCTACAGGCCCCCTTAGGGTGACCTCCCTTAGGATGGGTAGCCTCCCTTAGGATGGGTGACCTCCCGTAGGATGGATAACCTCCATTAGGATGGGTGATCTCACGTATGATAGATGACCTCTCTAGGATGGGTGACCTACTTTAGGATGGGTGACCTCCCTAGGATGGGTGACCTCCTGTTGGATGGGTAACCTCCCGTAGGATGGGTGACCTCCCTTAGGGTGGGTAACCTCCCTTTATATGGGTTACCTCCCTTAGGATGGGTGATCTCCTATAGTCACTTAGGTTGGGTAACCTCCCCTCCCTTAGGGTAACCTTTCGTAGGATGGGTGACCTCTCTTTGGATGGGTAACCTCCTGTAGGAAGGGTAACCTCCTATAGGATGTGTGACCTCCCTTAGGATGGATAACCTCCCATAGAATGAGTGACCTCCCTTAGGATGAGTGACTTCTCGTAGGATGAGTGACCTCCCTGAGGATTAGTGACCTCCTTTAGGATCGGATGGGTGACCTCCCTGAGGATTAGTGACCTCCCTTAGGATAGGATGGTTGAGCTCCTTTAGGATTGGTAACTTCCCTTTGGATGGGTAACCACACCTCCCTTAAATTGACCTATCATATGATGGGTGACCACCCATAGGATTGTTGACATCCTACGGGCCCCCTTAGGGTGACCTCCCTTAGGATGTGTGACCTCCTGTAGGTTGGGTAACCTCCATTAGGATGGGTGACCTCATGTATGATAGGTGACCTCTCTAGGATGGGTGACCACCTGTAAGATTGGTGACCGCCCTTAAGATGGATGTGACATGCCGTAGGATGGGTGATCTCCCTAAGGATGGGTAACCTCCCTTAGGATGGGGGCCCTAACTTAGGATGGTTGACCTCCCTTAGGATGGGGGCCTCCCTTCAAATGGGTATCCTCCCTTAGGATGGGTGACCTCACGTATGATGGTTTACCTCCCTTAGGATGGGTGACCTAATATAGGATGGGTAACCTCCCGTAAGATGGGTGACCTCCCTTAGGATGGGTTCCCTCCGATAGGTAACCTAATATTGGATGGGTAAACTCCCTTAGGATGGGTGACCTCCCTAAGGATGGATTACCTCATATATGATGGGTGACCTCCCGTAGGATGGGTGACCTCCTGTAGGAAGGGTAACCTTCTTTAGGATGGGTAACCTCCCTTAGGATAGGTGACCTATAGGATGGGTGACCTCACGTAGGATGGTTTACCTCCCTTAGGATAGGTGACCTCCCTGAGTATGGGTGACCTCCCTTAGGATGGGTGACCTCACGTAGGATGGGTAACCTCGCTTAGGATGGGTTACCTCCCTTAGGATGGGTGACCTCACGTAGGATGGGTAACCTCGCTTAGGATGGGTTACCTCCATTAGGATGGGTGACCTCATCTCCCTTAGGGTGACCTCTCATAGGATGAGTAACCTTCCGTAGGATGGGTGAACTCCCTTAGGATGGGTAACCTCCATTTGGATGGGTAATCTCTCGTAGGTTGGGTGACCTCACGTAGGATGGGTGATCACCCTTAGGATGGGTAACCTCCCATAGGATGGGTGACCTCCCATAGGATGGATAACCTCCCTTAGGATGGGTGACCTCCCTTAGGATGGGTGATCTCCTATAGTCCCTTATGTTGAGTAACCTCCCCTCCCTTATGGTGACCTCTCGTAGGATGGGTGACCTCCCTTTGGATGGGTAACCTCCTATAGGATGGGTGGCCTCCCTTAGGATTGGTAACCTCCCGTAGAATGGGTGACCTCCCTTAGGATGGATGAATTCCCATATGATGGGTGACCTCCCTGAGGATTAGTGACCTCCTTTAGGATGGGATGGGTGACCTCCCTGAGGATTAGTACCTCCCTTAGAATAAGATGGGTGAGCTCCCTTAGGACTGGTAACCTCCCTTTTGATGGGTAATCAAACCTCCCTTAGGGTGACCTTTTGTAGGATGGGTGACCACCCGTAGGATTGGTGACATACTACGGGCACCCTTAGGGTGACCTCCCTTAGGATGGGTAATCTCCCTAAGGATGGGTGACCTCCCGTAGTATGGGTAACCTCTATTAGGATGGGTGACCTGACGTATGATAGGTGACCTCTCTAGGATGGGAGACCACTTGTAGGATGGGTGACCTCCTGTAGGATGGGTAACCTGTCACTACCACATTTCTAGATTAGGACATTATTGTAATTTGCCATGATAATTTATTGTGTTAATATAATGTATGATAAGTTTATTAAATAAATTGTAGGGTATTCTTAATGCATAGGTTTATGGGCTTGACCTAAAGACCTATTAGATTTGACCTTGTGACCAAACCCTAATTATTATTTTTATCTTTTAGTTAAACCCTAAATGAATGACTAAAACCCCTTATTAATTTAATTTCTTCATGACAAATCATGAAGGGCAATTAAGACACTTGGCATTAGAAGCCCTAGCCCTAACCCTAGTCCTATTTAATGAGAAGGAGCCTCCCTCAAGCTTCTTCATTCATGAAGAAAAACCATAAACCTAGCCTGTCATGCCCCAGTCCCAAAATATATGGAACCAGGCCACGTGGCATTGGCCACCTGACACGACTCCGAGGATATCCCAATTTAATAGATCCTGGCGAAGCGTGCTACGCTGTCCTAAATCTAACAAGTCTAACATCAACAACATGCAGTGTCTAATCTCATCCACAGATAACAAGTAAAATACTGAAATGAAAGACTGGAATATAAGAACATAGTCGAATGACATAGTACAACTGAAATATGTCCGGTGGGAACAAACCCACTACACATGTTGGAGATAAAGTACTTGATAGTCTGAAATAAAGTACTGATAATAAGAGTGACTGGAACAACTGCTAACTAGGTAAGGAGCTCCAGTCATAGGCGGAAGGCCTACCAATATGATCAGGGGTACTCCGATGGAAGGACCTCTAGCTCCTCGTCCAGAGCAAACCTCGTCTCCACACCTGGCCCGTACACTGTGGGATAATAGGCCTCGTCCAGATCTGGAAGATAACCAGGTCCTCAGAGGAACGTAACAAGATACGATATGCATGCCAGATATAGTACTGAATAAAAGTAAAGAGGGTGTGCTAACCATCTAAGTGAATACAATATAAGGACAACCTCGGAACGTATAGGTAGGTGTAGGCATAATGTCCAACATCCTCTACAGTATGGTATCTGCAACGTCCATCATTTTGAAGAATGAGGTATCTGTATATATATATAACGTCCAACACTCTAAGGGACGTGGTATCTGCAATGTATATACGTCCGTAATACTCCGAAGAGCGTGGTGTCTGAATAAAGGAGGTCATCGGGTCTGTAGCTCCTCTGGATACCACAGAGTCCGATGGGTGTATCCCATACGTTTATCAGTTGTCCTTCCCGCCCAATGTAGATACGCAAGTCGAATACACGACGTGAGTGTACCGTATCTATATGCCAAGTCTCATCTAACTATACTACTCTAGAATACAGGCTAGTCCGTGATGCACATCGTACGTACCGATAGCAAATCGGGTACGTGGACCCGCATCCCAATATGAATGTACCATCGTGATACGTGTAAGTGTCACGGTCTAGGAGGATATCAAAATATCCTCACAGTCGAAGGTGAGTTAGCTAGCAACTAGGTCTAGTACACTACTCATCGACGCATTGTCGGCTGCACCCGAGTCAATCTTGGACGCGCACAGTTTTATGCATATTTGCAATATTTATCATTTAATTTTAAGCAGTAAATCAACAAGGTATACTTGCCTGTCCCGGGTAGCTGCGAAATCCAAAGTCCTGCTCCTGATCCCTCGGCGGTACTGTCCAGCAGTCCTATATATGATATAGTAATGACAATATTAGTCGCTACAATAGCACGACTAAGACACACTGCTTGTATCTACAGCTGACACAGGGTCTGGA